>QANU01085038.1:44462-94685 GCA_003254905.1 Nissolia schottii | reverse complement strand
AATCTAAAACACTAAAGCACAGATAGCGATACAGAGATCACGCACCCTGGTAGGAAAGATCTTTGAGCAGAGGATGAAATACATACGATGGATTAGTGACGGAGCACGATGGAGGAGCACTGGAGGAGCACGATTGCAGGCGCAGCTGTGAATGACAACTCTGAAACACTCAAACAACCTAAATCTAAAAACTCAGAGACGTGCACAACGACGTTATTTTTCTTGTTTTGTCCTTAAAAAAACACATACACACACACACACAACTGTGGTAAACTAGTGAACTCGACAGTAAATTCGCAATTTTATGTGAGTTCACACGAGTTTACCCGTGTTTACCCATAAACGAGTTTACAAGCGAGTCAGGTCGATTTTACTACCTAGAAACTTAAACTCGTACGAGTTTACGAGTTAAAACGTGATTTTGATAACCATGGTTGCACCTCATTTATCTTTCTGTTTTTATTTCACCTTATCATTAGTATATTTTGTTCCAATAAAATTTGCTTTCATGAAGAGCTTGATTCTCATTTAATTTCCTATGCTTCCACGTAACGGCACATTTTCTTCTCATCTTGTATTAATATCTATTGAGAGATCTAACCAACTTATAAGAGACCAGAGTTTCAAAAATATTGACCTTAATAAACATTTTTACGAACGTTGTAATGAAAAATATCAATAAATCATATTAGATTATATGGTATATTATAAGTATATCACATTATACCATAAAATATTGACAAAGTTTAATGGACTTAGTTTTGAGAGTTGTACTTTTGATAGAATAAAAAAAATGTCACTTCTTATAAAAAAAAAAGGCTTAATTAAGTTTTTAGCCCCTGTAAAATTTTAAAGTTTTTTTTAGTCTCTGTGTAAATTTTTTAGTGCTTGTAAAACTTTAAAATTTGTTTTTAGTCCCTGTGTCTGGCTGGGGTTAACGGCACTGACATGGCCATTAACAGCGCTGACGTGGTCATGCCACGTGGCACGCCACGTCAGCGCCATTAACCCCAGCCAAACACTGGGACTAAAAACAAACTTTGAAATTTTATAGAGACTAAAAACAAACTTTGAAATTTTACAGAGACTAAAAACTAAATTTTATTTAAATAATTTTTTTGTGCCTATGAAAGGGTAAAACCAACATCAAACAATATTTATATTTATATGAAAGGGTAAAACCAACATCACACTCTAAATAATATGTGGATCACTATAATTATTTTTATCTAATAATAACCATTGGATCAATATTTAAACTTCATCTACGGTTATAAATAGGATGCACGCTGAAAATGCACCAATTAGAGGTGCACACCGGATAAGTTACCCTCATGACAAGAGGAAATTGAGAGGACGTCATGTTTACACAATATCTTTCTCATCAAACATTGCCAAGCAATACTACTTTTGAGGGGGAAAAAAACAATAATTTATATAAACAAACACAAAAAACAAGAGAAAGAGAGAGTGCCCGAGTTGTACTACGTATGTAAGGTTTTATTTTTTGGGATTATTTATATAATTTGTTGTATTTTGTTTGTCAAAATAATAGAGAAATATTTACATGATTTTAGATCACATTTAATACATGGTTCATGAACATTATAAGACATTGATTTTAATTTGTAATATTATTTAAAAAATATATGAAAAACAAGCACTAAAATGTGCTCTAGAATCGTCATAAGTGTTTGAGTGCAGATAGCTAAGCTGTGTTTAGTTGTTAAGACATGACAAAAAAATAGAAACATGAAGATAGAGATATAAAAAATAAGAGGATAGGCCAGTTTTGTATTCTGTTTGATGACAATATACAAGATATACTTATTTATATCTATATTTTATTTAGTTTAATAGAGGCAAAACAGAAAATATATTTTAAATAACTTAAAATACTCTTATTGCATTAATTTAGTAGAAATAATAAAATTAAAACACAACAAAATAGAGATACGAAAAATACACTTATTTCTTGTCTTAAGACACAAATTTTTATACATGTCTCAACAATCAAACAAAAAAATTGTATCTTTTTACACGTGTCTCAACAAGTGACTACCCACTGCCTAAAACCATCTTAATTTATCCAAGTCTACGAGGTCAACATACCTTTAATTCTCCACTTCTTCAAAGTACCTATTAATTTATTTGTTATCCCTCAACATTTGGTTGGCCATCATCCTTGGTATTTAGTTGTTTATATATGGAGTAACTTGCACTGCAAAGAAGACACCCTTAACTTCGCCTTTTTTAGGTGAATATTGGAAGAAGCCACAAAAAAGGGCCAACTCACACACACTGGATCACAAGTCTAATAGTCCATATATATACCCACATAATTTGCACATATCCATTTTGAGAGGGTGAAATTAATTAAACTTTAGGTAGTAATATATAGTAATGGGAAAGAGCAAGGTCCTTGTTGTGGGGGGAACGGGGTATGTTGGGAGGAGGATGGTGAAGGCAAGCCTGGAGCAAGGGCACGACACGTTTGTGGTTCAGCGGCCGGAGATAGGTCTCGACATTGACAAGCTGCAGATCCTGCTGTCGTTCAAGAGGCAGGGTGCTTGCCTCGTGGAGGCTTCCTTCTCCGATCACCGCAGCCTCGTCGACGCCGTGAGGAAGGTGGACGTGGTCATTTGCACTATGTCTGGGGTTCATTTTCGGTCACACAACTTGCTGGAGCAGCTCAAGCTCGTTGACGCCATTAAAGATGCGGGGAATGTCAAGGTACGTGTGTCATGCCAAAAATCATCTCACCCAAAAAGTTAGACTTGATGTGCGGAGGAAATTAAATGTATTTATTTATATCTCTAAAAAAAAGAAAAAGAGTTAACCATGATTAGAGATGTAATTGACTAAGATTGAACTTTTCATGGCTAGACCTCTTAATCATAGAAGTTAGCTCTCATATCATGTTAAGAATCGTTTTTTCTCAAACGTTAAGTTGTTGAGTATATGCAATTGAATGGTTGAATGATTTAATATCTCCTAATAGTATTTTATATATATATATATATATTGGGGTCAAATAAGTTTTTGTCCCTAATAAATTGCTAATTTTGATTTTGTACCATATTAAAATTTTCTTTTAATTTGAGTCATTGATATTTTTTTGTTTTTATTCTCTGACGTTAAGTTGAAAATGACATATTGGACAAAAGTTAGTGAACCCATTATGATTTAATCGAATCAAATTTTAACTGTGGTCAAACCAATCAAATCAAGCTTAAATCATGGTCAAACTAGTTCATGGTTCAAACTGGTTTGACAATGGCTAAAACTTGGTTTCACCATGTTTGACAATGTAGTCCACCTAACTTTTATTCGGTATGTCATCTTTTAACACTCCAACTTAACGTTATAAGCTAAAAAAAAGTAAAATTATCAAGAACTCAAACAAAAAAATTGTTTAATATGGTACAAAATCAAAATTTATTATGAGACAATAATTTATTCAATCTTGTCTATTATCCTATTCTATAAAAGGGATTCGCCTTGCTAACTAACATTTTGGTATACAAAATTTTTATTTCAAATTTATTTTTACATTCTTTGTTAGGTACTCATCTATCATTATAAGTTCTACTGTCAACGTTTCTTATAAAATACAACTACTCATCTTTCACACAAAAAAAAAGAAAAAAAAAGATTTGGCAAGCATGAAATGAAAGTGTGTGTGAAGCAAACTAATTATATCTAAACAATTATTTAAAATAACTTTAAAACAATCACACTTACAAAAACATAAAATTTACATTGGACTCCGTTGTAATAGAGCAAGTATAATCGCCCCAAATTAAGTTTTAAAATAATAGTTATTTTATGATAATTTCTGGTGTATTTAACATAAACTGATCATCCCGTGTTTGTTGTTGTTCTTCGATCCTTTAGCGTTTCTTGCCTTCAGAATTCGGCATGGATCCAGCACTCATGGGACATGCACTTGAACCCGGAAGAGTCACATTTGATGAGAAAATGAAAGTAAGAGAAGCAATTGAGGATGCCAACATCCCTTTCACTTACGTCTCTGCTAACTGCTTTGCCAGCTACTTCGTCGGTAACCTCTCTCAGATGGGGACCCTCCTCCCTCCACGTGACAAGGTGCTTCTCTATGGTGATGGCAATGTCAAAGGTACCCAAAATCCTTAACATGAAGATGCTAATTAACCTTTCAACCAGAATAAACAAATATTTGTTTTTTAATATAGTTAATTACTTCAAATGGCTTACAAAACATAATAATATGTGGTTGATTATAGTCTAAATATTTTACCCTAACAATATTATCATGTGACTCGTTATAGTATAAATATTTTATCTCACAATATTATTAAAATCAAAATCATTTTTTTATGTTGTGCATGTATATATGTGGTGGTGTGTGCCAAAAGTAAACTTTTAAATTTATTTATGGAGTTATTTATTGATTAGTTAAATTCGTATTTAAGTTATGAAAATAATTATATCAGTTTTTAAAATTATTAAAAGTTAGTCAAATTAGTCTTTCAATATCAGTCAAATCAATCATTTCAAAGATTAATTTGACTAAATTCTAATAACTTTAAAACCTAATATAACAATTTTTATAATATGAGGATGAGCTTGATTGACGTTGATAATTTTAATGATAAATTTAAATGTTTATTCAAAGGAAAAAAAGACAACTCTAACGACAAATTTAAATATTTACTCAAAGAAAAAAAAATTAATGCATGGTCTTATATTATGGATTCGAATTAAGTTGTGGGGGTGCATGCATTTGCTTGCTGCAGCTGTTTTTATGGATGAAGATGATGTTGCCACATACACAATCAAGACAATCGACGATCCACGAACCTTGAACAAGACGGTGTACCTGAGGCCACCAGAAAACATTCTCACCCAAAGAGAGCTCATTGGGAAGTGGGAGAAACTTATAGGAAAGCAACTAGAGAAATCCAGCATGTCTGAACAAGACTTTCTTGCTTCCATGGAAGGTAAAAGAAAGACATTTTTATCTTATTATGATTTTTGAAGTATAAAATAATTTGATTGTATGTTTTTGAGATATTTAAGAAAAACTAGGAATTTTTTTTTTGAAATTGGGACAAAAAATTCTGACTTCATGTTACATTTTTTAGGATTTAATTAGAATACATGTTTGTACTGTCATTTAATTATATATCAACAAGAAACATGGTTGACACACCCTCTATTTGAAAAATCATTTAAACGAAATAAATTGATTGACTGGCCATATAAAACCTTTTGATACTGTGAGTGCATCAATTTTTTTTTAATGAAACCAGTACAAATGTATGGGTTTTAAATTATTTTATTATTAGTTTCTATGAAACCGGTAATATTTTACTGATGTGTAAAAAGATCATAATTCAGTATATTCAAAGAGATCACACGACATCAATGTGAATGAGCCGAAAAGAAACACTCTTAAGTTGGGATTGATACGAGGATAAAAATAGGAGAAAGTTTTAATGGATTAGGTTGATATATAAAATCCTACTCCATGAAAATTTCTCCCGTATTCTCACCCATATACCAAACGCACCCCTAAGGATAAAAACAGAACTAGATTTTGTTTAAATGATTCATGTCAATAAATAATGGCTTTGTGTGAATTGTATAGGTTTGGACTATGCTAGCCAAGTGGGAGTGGGGCATTTCTATCATATTTTCTATGAAGGGTGTTTGACAAACTTTGAAATAGGAGATAAAGGAGAAGAAGCTTCAGAGCTATATCCAGAGGTGAAGTACACACGCATGGATGATTTCCTACAAGTTTATGTGTAATGATGAGGTCTCAATCATGAAATTCCTACTGTTGACCCACCAGATAAAAATATTTCAAAGTTTTTACTTGTAATAAGACAATTGAGGGTGAAGAGCCATGACCATACTTGTAGTTTACTTCTTTGAGTTGAAGGGCTTGTAATCATGTTCGGTTCGGTTTAATAGTGAAATTGTTTCATTTATTCATTTGAACTCCACCACAGATCGACCTAAGCAATGATGATCATGATTACGGTTGATGATGCTAACCTTTCAAGTAGGAAGTGATGACAAAAACAAATTTGATGATTTAGTTGTGGCCTAAATTCCCTATCTTATTTTGCACCAAACTTTTATTCTCTTGATACGTAAGAACCCTTATAGGAATAGTAAGGGGACAAGAAAATTGAAAATGAAACTCACATCCAAACTACATTCTTCTTTAGTCACAAAAATCAAGGAATGTGTCACTTGAGCTACGGTTCATAAGGACTTTCGTATCAACTTTTGCCAATAAAATTGAACATGCAATCTCCAAATTGGATTAGCCATGCTCAATTAATAATAAGATACAACAAACCAAAGGTTAATCAAAGTCCGTCATATTTGTATATTCTGCTGTGTCTCCCATGTGTTACTAAAACATGAGTAGTTTGATGGTAGAAAATTGAGAATAATAAGCATAGACATTAACTTTCATTCAGAAAAAAAAAGGCAGAGCTAAGATTTAATCCTAATATATGTAACTTTAGTCAATAAGAGAGAAGCAGAAAATTATGGAGAATATATACGGGAAAGAGGGTATATATAGTATTCTATTCAATAATTAAACATATGATGATTCAACAAAAAAAAAAAGAAAAGATTTATAGCCTGTATGAAAGCATCTTGGCTTCCACTTCAGCTCCACCTGCTGATACAAGGTCATAGCTACCTTTGATGTTCAAGTCAAACTGTATTGAACCCCCTTCAACCTTAGGCTTCTGATCCATATCTTCTTCTCTCCCTATTTCCTGATAATGGAAAGCTGAACCATGATCCTTGTTATAATAATCATTCATGTCCATTATGTTTTCTTTGCTATCTTTGTTCATATTTTCCATGAAATTTGACAATGCAGAGTTGAATTCGGTCAATTGAGCCCTTGATGCTTCTAGACTGCCTGGTCCATCCGGGGAAAGGTTGCGCTGAGCTTTCTCTAACACCGAATGCAAGTACTTCCCTTGCGCCTCTATTCTCATCTGCAATTTCTTCTGTACCTATTTGGTAATGAACAAGTTTTGCACAATTGAATACAATTTTTGAATGTATTGGACAGTTAAACTTTGTTAAATAAGCTAGAGAATCAAAACTTATAGGCAAGGATGCAGTCAAAATTACAATGAAACTATGTTAGTTAAAAATGATAAATACCTCTAGCTGCTCTTCCAATCTCTTTTGCACTTCAATCTGATGATTCAGTGCTTCTGCTAATGGGATTTCTCTGTTTTGGTTATGTGGAGTGGTTAGAAAAGGAGAAGCTAAATAGATTCATTGAGTTGTTGTATTTACACAAAAATTAAAATGCTAATTATTTAGACATGATATAAACAGATTTTTTATTAGAAGTTGGATAATGGAAACTATGGTCACGCACATACTCCAAATAAACAAACAAAAGTAAGTGACAAAACATTATTGCTAAAACTTTGACATACCCAATTTCATCATCACCTCTGTAACTGGTGTTAAGTCCTGAAGAGTGATTGCTGAAGTTTACAAATGAACATCCTAAAAAGAAAACATGTGAACAAGGAATCAGTATCATCACCAAACATTTCAAGAAATCATGTTCACACTATATTAGGCAAACAACCAAAGGTAAAATCTATATGGGATAAGTTGGTGGAATTTTGAAGTGAATTAGTTGGATATCTCTATGGGGCATTTAGTGTTTGTCAGAAATTGTAAATGACTCACTATTGTTGTCCTTGTGATGTTCTTCGTTCTGTTTTCGAGCCTGCTGTCCAAGTCTATACTTCTGCAAAATTAACAAGCAAGCCATGTTAATGTCTCCAAGTAGCAATTCTTTGAGGATGGTTAGGATAAATTAAGGAAAAAGTACAAGACAAGCATAAAAATTAAAAAAAAAAAAAAAAAAAGATCCAGCACACATTAGTGAGGTGTTCTGCTGCAAAAGATTCCAAGTTCTTGATTGATTCTTCACCAATCCACCATGGCCCTAATGATAATATCATTGACTTGTAATTTCACTTGTCCATTCTATATTCTTGGTTCACATCCTTCTACAATAATAATAATAATAATAGTATTATTTTATGGTAAACCAGTGATATAATAACTAATTCTTGGTCTTTCACTTGCTCATTTATTTCATTTTTCTTACTTGTTAGTTATCCTTGTATACTATCTTATGGTAGCTTCATTAGATTAAATGAAATCAATGGAGAGGCTGATAAATTGATTACCTGTAAGTGGCTCTTCAAATGATACAATGTCAAGCCTTTCAAACCCATTATCCTCAGAACAGATTTTGGAGTTGCCTCTGAAAACACAAAGCATCGTTTATGTAACATGTGGGAGAATGATCACAGTAAGCATTAAGGCATGCACGTACGGTGTTAAAAAGATAAAGACAAAATTAAGGGTCCAAGTTTCAGATAGATATATTAAGAAGCAACTAAATGAAGATGAGAACATGGAAATGAGGAAAACAAATCAAATGAGAAGAGAATTGATGGATCCACCCACCAAAACATGTCATTCAAGAAGTAGGACGAGAAGATAGAAAAGAAGAGCGAAAGATGAGCAGGAGCAGAAGTAGCTAGTAGTAATAAAAAAGAAAAAGAAAAAGAAAAAAGAGATGATGATGGTGGTTAATGTAACTGTGAGCACATACTGTCGGGGCCACCAAGCTTGGTGACGGCGTCCACGAATCGGTCATGTAGATCAGCTGTCCACCTCAGCCTCGGCTTCGGCTCTCTTGTCGTCCTCATCCTCATCACCACCCCTCCAATTCCATATTCTTCTCCTCCTTCGCCACCGCCCTCCATCACGAGACAGAGAGAGAGGCCATCCTTATAAAGTATGCCACTCTGATAACAACAATAGTATACCGCAACAAGCAACAACAAAACAATAGCGTCTAATGCGCCGTTTTATGGGGCTTATACAATTCACACAAATCAAATTAATTAATTAATTATTGCAACACACAAGAGCGCTCTCTCTCTCATGATACATGCCCCATACCGCAAAAAACTTGTAATTAGCAGTATAATATTGTGCACAAAGGCATCGTTTAGGTAGGTGGGTGGGGTACATGTCATGTCACCTTGTACTACATATTGTCTAAAACGAACATGTTAGAGGAAATCTCGGCGACGAATCCGAAGCAACATCGTGGCTCTACATTTTTCAATTCCGGGGGGTAGAAAGTACAAACACTAGGGTGCTTCGCAAACACGTTCGCGCGCTACACCTTCCCACCGTTGGATCCAAAAAAGTCAATGCAACTTAGTCTAGCAGGACGATCCAACACCAGCGTGGAAGATTCGCTCACGCCCAAAGAAGAAAAGGCCCAAAATTTCATGATGAGATAGTCCAAAAGGGATAGGGGCGTGGGGCCCACTGGAGGGACACGTTTCGGCTTGTCCGTTGTGGGGGTGTGTGTCGGAGGTGACGGCGGAATATTCTCCGGCGGAGGAGTGGAGGTGGGTCGTACTAAGATTGTTAATTTAGCCCGTGAAGACCTCCTCATGACCTTTCAAGATCCAACTCCTTTGTGTTTTCTTCTGTCTTCTTTTTTATTTTTTTCAGTCCAATTTTTATCGTTTTCTCCTCATTTTTATATGCATAGATTTTATTCCCTTCGTTCTTTGGGTTCATCTTGCGTTGGGAGTTAGTAGGACACATAAATATCCCCCTCCCCCACCCTGCTTTATCCCATGCCTTGTAAGACTTCTGTCCGTACTTGTCCATAAGTTAAATGTGAGTTACTAGGAAAATAATCTAAATTTAATTTGGGGTCAAAATAATTAAGGACGAAAGTTTTGTGAGGTTGATTTAAGAAATACTTTATCTTTAACGAGTGGGTTGCATATACTCTATGCATGTTAACAGGAACAGTTTGTAAGAATTAATAGCAATTTTGGTAATTGGTTAGCAATGGAAGGTTAATTATATTACATGTAAGGTAAAAATAGAATAAAAGTTGAATACTAAAAAAATAGTTATTCTATAAAATATTCTTTATTAAATTGTATAGATTAGATCAATAAAATAACTTATGTATGAATCTCTTTGAGTAGTCTAAGGATAGTTTTTTTTTTTTTTTCTTTAGGAGAAATGCAATTGAGATTTGCATGACTTTCATATATCTAAAGTCATGGGCTATTCCTTGGAAGGTTGACAAATGACATTAAGCAATTAGTATAGTATAGTAGGCGACCTTTGAATTGAAGCATTTTTCTAAGGAAGGTTTCATCCAAGTTTCTTCCATCCAATGCAAGCTAGCTTCTTTATCCTTTCTTTTCTCACGGAAAACCGTTCTGCAGGGAATGCGCTGATATGAAGGGAACAGAATTTGGAGCACATATATAGCATATATAGGCTATCAGAACAATATATCCTCTTCAGTGTTCAGTCAATCTCTCTCAACTCAGTTGTCAACGTGGACGACTCACAAGACAAAGCAAACAAGGTTAATGGTTAAATTAAATGCCAATACATCTTCTTTCATTTAGGACTTAATTACAAGTTTTTACTTATGCCAACCTAATTACAATTTGATTATCATCTCAAAATAAATAAATAATAAATAAATAAATAAATTAACTAATTAAAATCAGAAACCATGCATTTCCTTGATATCGTTTCATCAAATAGCCCCAAAGTCAACGTCTCCGTCTCCGTCAGAAGCATTGTTACAACTTACTTGCGTCATCATCATTACTTGGTTCATCTTGAATTTTGTTTTCATTTTCAGCATCTTTTTTCTCTAAGTCTGGGGTCTTCAGTCTTCACCCGATAAATGGCTAATTGCATTATTTATGAGGCCCAACCCACTATTAAATGCACTGCATGAACAACATGCAGCAGGCCCAACCCACTCAATAATAGCTTTTGAAAGCATGCTAGCAGACCCAACCCACTCAATAACTTCTGAAAATATATTAAACAATCGACTTTTGGACAGGAGAAAAAAACCTCGTTAACTCGCATAAAAATTTAAAGCTAAATAAATCCAAGTGATCTCAGGTAAATTTGAAAAATAAATCGTTTAAATTCCAAACAAACTCATAAATTCATTGTTTTAGTCAAAATTTGATCTTTCAAACTCCAAAACACAATATTTCACAATGATTACTCTTACTTAGAACTTTCAAACAAAAGATCTTAACATATTGACTTATATTAATTTGATTTACAATAGAAAAAAATATTTGAGAGACCTAACTCATCAACCTACTAACTTTTATGAGTGACACTTGGCATTTTAGGGACAAAATGATCAGTATTATGAAATTTTTATATGTTATTTATTATGCAACTTTTTTTTCTTTGTACTTTATGATTTGTGTTTATCTCATTATGATGTTGAAAGTGAAATTTTCGATTTACACTTTTTTTATCATAAATTTAGCGCAATATATTAATTATACAATAAATAGAGACGATATCAAAAGTAATTTCTTTTTGTCTCTCTAAATTTCATTGAAGATTTTTTTTTCTTCAAATTTATACACATTTATTTAATTGATTTAATTAATTAGTTGATAAAACAAAAATTCTGCTAAGAGTCTGAATGCACACATGCTTGCTAATTGCGGGTTCAACTCAGGGTTAGTGGTGGTAGTGATGGATGGCATTTGGGGTCATCCAAAAGGCTTTCATGTCATTAACCTCGGTGACAACATGTTCCAATTTTATTTTGACATGAAAATTGATGCCTTCATTTGAAAAAGGTAATCCTTGATCTTTCAAAAATTACATTCTAATTTTGAAAAGATGGCATGAGGATATGGTTGTGGAGGATGATGATTTTTCTCATGTTCCCATTCAAGTACAACCATGGGCAATGCCTGAAAAATTCAAAACTAATGAAGCAGCACGCCAGAGGTATACCATTGGGAAAGTTATGGATGTAAGATTTTGGGAGATGAGAGGAAGGGAGATACGTATATTAAAGGTATATGTGCTTCTAAATGCTTCTTAGGCACTATGAGAATCAATGACTATTGTTAGCCCTAATAAACAACCCATGGAGATCAAGTTCAAGTTTGAAAGAATTAGAAATTTATGCTACTATTGCGGTCACTTGGGTCATGAAAATCGCAATTGTTTAATTTCTATAGAAGACTCTAGCCAAGGAATAGAAAGAGAGGACAAGATGAGTCCTTGGTTCAAGGAGGATCAGATGAGTCATAAAGTTGAGGAGGCAAGATCGTTAGGTCAAAGCTGAAGTTCTCAGAATAGCTCCCTTGAATCTAAAAAGTCAATGCTAGGTAGCCTTCTTAAAGGGTTCTCTAGGATGTCAATGTAGGACCAACCCCAACCGAACAAGATCCCGTCACCTAGCCTTACATAAAGCAAGAATAGCTAGGGGTGGGTCTTAGCCAACAACTTGTGTCATATCCTCAACCTCAGGTAACGCCTTAGCTGATGCCTGTTCAAAATGGTCTAAAAGAACTTGATGACAATGACATAATGGCTATCACCTATAATGATCAAACTATTGTCAGCAAAATAAGAGATTTAGCAATTGGGGTTAGCCTATAGTTTTCTCCAGGCAACAATGAAATAGAGAGCAACTGTCCTCAAAAGAGATATAGAGTGAAGAATTTAGAATGCAACGGCCACAAGTCAATCTCTTTTGTTTTTGCAACTAAGAAATGAGCTTTAGATAATATAAGTTTTGACTCGAAGAAGAAGATTTGTGTTAATGATGACTTGGTGCTAGGGACAACAACCAAGAATTATTTTTCCCTTTAGCTATGCCGGCACTTTTAGGAATTTTATTAGTTTATTTCCCCTTTAATTTATGTCTCATAAGCACTTTCATATCTTTTGCTTATTGAACATATCTAGAAAATTCCTCTGCATAATGTTTGCATTTGGTCCTCCAGAAATCCTTATGTATTTGTTACTATGAATAATGAATATAGTATAATTAGAAGCAAATTATCACAATATAATACCTAGCCGATGATGAGGAAAATACTATATAATTGTGGATTGACTACTTTAGATTGAGTCTACTTGTGATTAAGGGTGTGTTTGTGAGTCTTGTTTTAAAGAGAAAAGAAAACGAAAGATTGATTTTGAGCGATTTTGACATAATTTAAAAAAAAAAAAAAAGCACTCACAAACACATGCTAAATTAGAATTGGCTTTACATGACCCTGTTGGAATGAAGGTTGGTGTAGGCTTAGCAGCAGCAAAGCTCTACCTTCCCCATGAAATCGCGCTTTGTAATTATCCTACTTGGATGTGTTGTTGGTGCTGTTCTTGTCATTGATGGTCAACCCGAATGAGACCATGATACTTTGGCATGATTTGGTTGTGTTTTTTTATTTTTTATTTTTTTAATTTCTTTTTTTAAATCTAAATAAAAAAGCCGATGACGGAGAAAATGCATAAAGCAATTTCAAGGAACAACATCTAAAAAAAATTAGATATGATAGACACCAAGCATAAAGTTTCACAGTTTTAGCTATTCATTTCTGGTTACCTGTAAGACTTTTAAAGTGCAAGCGTGAAGATTAATTGCTTTTACAAATGTATTAATACATAATTAAATGATAATATATTAATTTTTTTAAGGAGAATTCATCCAAACTAATCTCGTTTAACAAAGGCCCCAAGTGGGATTTTTTACATATATATGGTCGCAATACACTTATATTCCCATGATATGGTTTATTCAAAAAAATTACGAATGTATGGGTTTTTCTTGTCTGAAATCGCCACTCCCTATGGCGATTTCAGACATTTGAATTTTTTTTTTAAAGCCTGAAATCGCCATAGGGGGTGGCGATTTCAGACTTAAAAAAAATAATAATTCAAAAAGTCTGAAATCGCCACCATACTTTAGAAACAAGGGGTGGCGATTTCAGACTTTTTGAAATTTATTTTTTTTATTTCAGAAATTTGCCCCATATTTTCGTAATTTCTCATTTCAACCCATATTTTAGAAATTTTTCCCTACCAAAACCACATAAATGTTAAAACCCACCCCCCCCCCCAAGTGAAATTGGACCTACAGTGCATTGGTGGGAGGGAAAATCATAAGAAAAATGTCCCTTGTCATTTCGTGATCTCGCATAATTCTTGTACCAAGCGAAATCAAATTTTGAACCCACAAAAATTGCCCCCACAAAAGAAAGTTGAAAAATGTGACTAAAAAAAAAGTCTAATCTGGAGCTTGGAAGGAAGAAGAATAGTGAAAAAGATTTCAGCTGAAAACTGCACGACAGGATGAAGAAATTCGAAATAGATTTTAGCTGAAAGTCAACTACATATCTCCAAATTGCTGGAACAGATCCACAGCACTCTACAGTAGAAATGTTAAGCTCTAACAGCAGGGTTTTAGATTTTGTTGTGATGATAATAATATTAAAAAAAGGTTGAAGATAATGTGAATGAATTATTACTTGTAAATTAACATCCCCGGCCGCCGCCCACCGCCCACATACACAAGCATCTATAAAGTGCTTTTTTGCTAAGTGGTCTATAAAGTGAATATTTAGAAATGATGAAATAGACCGATATATATATATATATATATATATATATATATATATCTGTAATTTGTGCCTTAGGCTGCTTGGTTGAGTTGCACCAATGTTTCCATGCAAACTTCAAATCAAGTTCAATCTTAATAATATCGTTAACATCACAAACATAAATGAGCCTTCAAGTGTGCAAATATCTCCAAGGCCTCTTATATGTAAGTTTAATTTAATTAAAAAATATGGTACGGAACAACCAATATATATGTTGCTTGGTAGGGTGAATTTTTACCTTTTCATTCATCATAGTCATCATCACTGATAATGCTAGAAATTAGAATTGGCTTCAAGCCTGCAAAGCAACCAAGTGAGATTTGTTAATTATATGTAACGTAATTGGCCAGTACCTCAATGTTCGTGCTTGCAAAACTTTGCACAAGGTGACAGAATCTGGCACGGCATTACCCCCAATTATTTTAATTTGCAACGAACAACCCTATGGTTTTGTTTTCATTCATCCATCATATGTTGTTACAAGAATTAGAATTGACAGCAAGCAATCAAGTGAGATTTATTAAAACGCGTAAACGGTCAGTATCTCAATATTATGTGTAGCAACTTTGCATAAGGTGCCAGAATCTAGCTAGCACAGTACCAGGACAATTATTTAGTTTATATCGAACAAAGCCCCTATGGTTTACCGGTTGAACACACACCGTGCCCAAGTAACAACACTTGGATACACGTGTTACGTCAATTAGTCAAAAATAAATCATAGCATTAGTAAACCTTATATCTACACATTTTCCCGCGAACAATGCAGCACACACGCAAGGCCCTTTAAAGATGGAAAAAAAATGGAGTAATATTGAAGAATAGAGAGAGGATTATCATTTTGCACTAAGTGTACATTTTATCTATTATTAGATTAGATAAGACTAGTAAAATCTTAATATAATGTGAGTTTTATTGTTTTATTTAATAATAAATGAGATATGAATCAATACTAATGTCTTATATAAAATAAATACATATAACATAACGCAATTTATACAATAAATGTCACAGAAAATTTTAGATGTTTTCAACGAGAAAAAAAGTCGCTTCTTTTTGTTTTAAAAAGAAAATTAAAAGAACGAGGTATGGGGTGACTTATTTACAAGTTAACATATTAACCATCATATTAAAAATGTAGTAACAATGAAAAGTAGCTAGCAATAATGTACAACAACTCATGCGTGGAATTCCAAATAATATCATAGGATAACTTTTTATGTTACGATATTAAGTAGCAGGAATTTCTCAAATCTCATGATACGCATATAGCATACATATAATTAATACTAGCTAGCTAGCTAACGTCCCCTTCCTAACGTCTTTAATTACTGTGCTTTTATGTTAAATGATTTTTCCAAAGATAAAAAAGAAGACAAAAGCAATGTGAGAAGAATCATGCCAATATATACACGCACACACACCCCCTTGGCTTAGAGCAATAAGTGTAGCAGCACTTGATCACCCTAGAAACGTTTCTTTAAGCCTAGCTAGCTGTTCACAACACAAAACCCTGCCACATCAACAACAACCACAACCACAGCACTCTCTCTAGTCTCTACTACTGTCACCCACTGTCACCTTTGTTAAAACACTTACTCTCCCCTCTTCCCTTCGNCCCCCCCCCCCCCCCCGTCCTTTTTCCACTCTCTCTCTCTTTCTCTCTGACACATTAACACAAACAGCTAAACCCTTAATAATGAAAGAGGTAACTGTTGAAGCCGAGGGAGGCCAAGGAGGAGGAGGAGGAGGAGGAGGAGGAGGAGCACAAGGTGGTGGAGGACAGGATAACCTGCACAACAGGGCCATGAAGATTCTGAGGGCAAGGGATGCATACAACAACAGTGGCTATGAGGAAGTTGGGGACAAGCCCTCAAGATTTGAGGCGTTTGGTTGGTACCTTTATGAGTTCTGCACCTACTTTCTCCAAACTGTGCTCATCCCCATTGTGTTCCCTCTCCTAATCAGCCAGCTACAGCAGCTCCCACCCGACGCTGTTCAACTATGGAACAAGAACCACCAAGCCCTGCACTGCTCCCAAAAGGAAATTCACCTGTGAGTACACACTATTTTTTTATTTTTATTTTTATTTTTTTTCCTACTGCTAAAATTTAAGTTTCTTTTATGTTACATAATTTAGGGACTTTTTCTCTTTGTTTCTAAGAATTTTCTTACGCAATTTAAATTCACTAGCAAAAAGTACCACTCATGAATTAATTAGTTCATCTTCATTTTATTTTGGGAAAAAAATATGTACTAAATTTTTTTTGGCTCCAACCGGGTGCTAATTAAGAAGTAAAGCCTCCTAGGGTTAAATAAAAAAATGTTATTAGTACTGTGTGTGTGTATTTCGTTATGGAGAGTTGATCTAAACGAGGTTGTGAATTTTTGGGTAGTTTCAAAAAAATTCAAATGGATTTGGTGGTTATTATGGTTGGTAATGGGAGCTTGGTAGAAGAAGGGTCTTCTCTCTTTGGCTTTTGTTTTTAGTTAAAATTAAAACTATGAAGCGTGATAAACTGAGCATAGGGTTCCATTAGTGTTTTTTAATTTTTTTGGGGGGACGGTTCCCATTATGGTTCGCAATCATGAAAAGGCGTGTCCCTTATTGTGGCTTTCTTACAATGTTACTTTACTCTCACTCAAGGGTTAAGATTCCTTTTTCAAAGGAAACTTCACTCATCCACCACCACTACCACCACCACCGGACATCAACCATATTTATTAACTATGCTTCTATGTCGACCTTTGATGCACACCAAAATACAACCTATGTTATTGTATCCTTTGTCATAAACCCCAATGGTAGAGAGAGAAAAGAGTAAAAAAATCTATGCTTTTCCACCTAGGGAGTGTAGAAGTCTTTGTCGGACTCACCCCAAAAGTCATCGCTGCCCTTTTGAATTTTTTAAATATAGTTTAATCATATATTATCTCCAACGGTAAAATTATGTGCAACATGTTTGCATAAAATACGAGTATAGTATAAAAAAGTATATACCTTTTTTTTTTTTTCGGCGAGGAAAAATAAAAGGTACATGCTTTAATTTAATGATGTCCAATTGTGAATGAGTTCTTTGCCTTTTGGAAGAAGCATTTAGAAACTTGCTTTTGTAAAATAGGTTGAGTGATTTTCGGCTGTTATCTCTCATTTTTGTTGTCATTATTATATACTAGAACATGCATGCAATTCACAGTGCCGACAACATGAAACTGTTTCCATTACATATATGCTTTTTAATTTCACCAAACAAAATGGCTCCGGACTGAGATTTTCTTCTTGTACAGTAACTAGTACCAAACTTATCCAAAAAAAAATTGGCTCAACGTTTGTGAACTTATTAAACTGAGTATGTAAGCAGAGGAAGTAAATAGTCATCCATGTGATGTGCAGCATGAACTGTAGTTGGAAATATCTAACGAATGTGTTGAATGAATTTCAGGTACACAAAGCTAACAAATCACGCCATTAGAACCAGTGGCGGGTCCAATTACTCTGCCTTGGAGTGGACATCAATTGGGTGGGCCACAGGCCTTGCCTTGGCCGTTCCAATCCTTGGCCTCCTCTCCTTCCACCTCGACGGGCACTTCCCCAAGCTCATCACGGCGGCGGCCACCGGCGCAGGAGTCCTGTTCTGCCTGCCGGCTGGATTCTTCAAAGTGACTGCAATCTTCATCCCTTACATGGCGGGCATTGTGGCGGCGAGCACGGTGGCGAGCGCGGCCCACACGCAGCACCTTGGGGTCATGATCCGGGGCTTCACCGGAGCGAGCCTGAAGAGGAGTCAATTCTCCATGAGGCAGGGAGTGTCGAGCTGGCTGTCCCTGTACGCGACGGCGGCGGGATGCCTGGGGTCGGCCCTAATCTCGGCGTTCACGTACCACATGATCGGGGAGCTGAACGACAAGGAGGCTGATCTGATGAGCCTCTGGGTGGTGTCGATCTTCAGTGGCCTGATTTGGCTGGTTGGGATCCTGCATGTGTTCACGGCCTCAAACAGAACAACAACCGACTCCATCTCATTCTCGTCCAAGTTCCACCCCTTTTCAATCTTCAAGTACCCTCATGCAATCGGAGGCCTTGTTGGGGTCTTCCTCTCATCCTTCACCACAATGTCAATCTTCACTGGCGGAGTCCTCTTCATAGTTGGAAATCTCTGCATCAAGCCACTCCACTTGCTCCTCTTCTGGCTCACTTATTTCCTCTTCCCCCTTGTCTCTCTGCCGCTGCTGCAACCGATGCAGCACCTCATCAGGATGAATTCAGTCAAACTCCAGATTGTGGGCTTCTTCTTGTCTCTTCTCATATCCGGCTTTGGATTCTATTTCGGCCACAGTCACTGGAAGTGGGGCCACTTGGTTGTTTTCGGTGCCATTCAGAGCACTGCCGCCGGGATATTGCATGCTTTTGGGAGGGTTTTGGTGTTGGATTGTGCCCCGTCCGGGAAAGAAGGCGCCTTCTCCATATGGTTTGCCTGGATGAGAGCTGCAGGCTTGTGTGTGGGATTCACTGTTGGTTCGGTCGCCCCTGGACACATTAGGGCCTCCTTTGGGGCCGCCTTCTGCACCGCCATCGTCGCCATTGTTGTGCTGCTCTTCGGGAACATCAGCGATGTTGGTGGCGCCACCGCCGCGGGCCACGTCAGAGATGACGCCGACAGAAGCTCGCCGGTCGTTGGCTTGGATACGAAGGAATCTTCGCGCGTTTGAAGAGCTTGACAGACATTGGAGAGCAACTGAACGAAGAGTCATCCTATATTTTCTCTCTATGCTTTTAACTACATAATTCTTTGCAAAATGATATCTGATGTTGGTGCATGCAAGAGTAAAAGATTTTCATTTTATGATTGATTTTGGTGTACTTGTAGTTTAGAGTTAGTTGTTTGGCATGCATCTCTGTTTTGCTTATGTTGAGTTGAGTTGAGTTGAGGATTTGGGATTTGGGTTCTGGCCTGTGTAACTGTGTTATATAGTGTTTGGTCATATTTTCTTTCTCTTTTCTTTTTTACATCATTTCTAATTTTCTACGTAGTGCAATATTTCTTTTATTATGATTGGCAATTTAATTTTGACTGTTAATCACAAACTGTCGCGCTCATTAACTGATATTTTCTGCCCCCAAGGCGAGCAAAGAGATTAGATGTACTAAGTATTAGGTGAATAGCCACACCACACCGTGTAGATCACAAATCTCCCAATCTCAACGAGTCGGGCAATAGGGTATGGTAGAGAAGGTTGGTAAACTCAGCGGATCACACTTGAGCCTCCTACATGAGCGGAGGAGGAGTCTCTTGTAAGTTACGGTCGGTAGGTTACATGTAGCTTGGATTGTAGGAGGAGGCGACTAAAGGTGATTGGCTTGCACTCAAACTAGGCTTCAATTTCTTTTGTACTTCTATTGTAAGTGGTTAACTTTGAGGACGACTCTCTCCCTTAAATTATGCCAGGAGCACTTAAAATAAGTAAATAAAATTTTGGAGCAACTAATTAAAAGATTGCCACAAGTAGTAGTCTAAAATAAAAAAAAAAGTAAATTAGCTATGCAATAAAAACGTAAAAGATATATATATATATATATATATTTAATATTTGAAAATGTTAAATTATGACTTTGTTGAAAACCATTATAAATCATCATATTTAAATGAATACGACAACTTCTCTTGACTAAGTCCAAGAACAAGAGGTCCTTCGTCCGCCCTTCTATAAAACGTACGAAAATATCACATGAAAGTAATTCAGAGCTTCTGGCAATTACCCAGCGAAATGGCACGTCTATGCTGAGCAGCACATGGGGGGTAACCAAATTTTCTTTTAAAGCACTGCTGTTTAGTACAAAAGCAGAAGGAAAAACGAGAAGGAAAGTAAGACGAAACTGACTTCTTAGTTTGTTATTATACTTTTGGTACATAATACATCATTGACGAAAATCAAAATAGAATTTGGTGAAAAACCAAAAAAATAAATATTGACGTAATTCGTTTTCCTTTCGCACATGGTTACATGCTTTCATAATCATTACCAGAATCAAATAATATTAACCAACGGGGGTTGGTCTAAGTGGCAAGCGGCTTGATATCGCTTAAGCAAAGTCTCCAATAATATTCTTTTTGAGTTGAATTGCTAATTAAATGCATGGTTTTTTAAATAATACGGGAGAGCTTCAATAATTCTTATTTATGTGAGAAGATTTTAGCTTTTTCTTTGTACCAAAAAAGTGTTGTCGGCCGTAGCCCGTTGCTGCCATTTGTTGTGTGTCTTATGGGCTTTCCAATCAAATCGCACTCAACAAAAGCATAAGAAGCCAAGCCCAAACAGCCCATGTTTCTATCTCAAAAAAAAAAAAAACCAAATTGAATGCGAACAAAAACACTTTCTCAATTGCAGTTTCTCCTTCGGTTCTGCAAAAAGAAATTGAAGGAGCCAGCCATAGCCAAAATCACGTTCCTCTGAAGCTTCCAAGCAATGATGCAGCGTTGGTTGACGAGGCTTCGTCCTTTCGCCGTTCATTCAAGCCAAGCTCCACCGCGTCCCTCATTCCGGCGTCTCTTCCACCACGCCCCGCCGCTGCATCCCTTTCACTCTGCTTCGGCCACTAACCTCACTTCTTGCCCCCTTTTCAATTTCTCTTCATCTCCCCATTGCTCATTTTCTCGTCTCGCATCTCGTCCTTCCCTATATTCTCCCTCCGTAAGTTCTTCTTCATTTCCACATAATTTCTTTCTGTTGGAGTTGTTTGATTTATAAAAAAAAAAAAGAAATTGTGACGATTAAGAATGAAATTTTATTTCTTTTTTTCAATTTGCTTAATTTGATGTTAGTGTTTTTGGGCTATTTCACTGTAGTTGGTTCAAGTGCGGCATGTGTCCTCAAGGGAACGGAAGAAGAGAAGAAAGCCAATGACTCCAGTCATTTCCAAGATTAAGAAAACCAAGATGAAATCTTATTCGTGCGTTTCTTCTATACACCCCCTCTTTTTTTTTTCTATCTTTTTAAAAAAAAAAAATTGAAATTCAATGCTTATTTTATGTGTGTGTGTGTGACTGTGTGGAGTGAGTGATTTTGCAATATTCTGGGGCAGGTCTTATAAGTCGAGGTTCAGAACAATGAGTGATGGGAACATCAGGCGCTGGAAGGAGGGAAAACGCCACAATGCTCATTTGAAGGTTCACATCTTTTTCACTTTTCCTGTGATAGAATAAGGACTTATGATATATGTGATAATGTTGTTCCTTGGTGGTTTTTTGTTTAGAATCCTCAATAATTCTGTTGTGTTGTCGGCGCAAAATAAATTACATATCAAACTCATTTCCTGAATCCCTATCTTAAGATTTCATGAGGTGCAAACATGTGACCAATGCATATATATTCACAGTGAACAGCTTCTATCCTTCATAATAAGTGAGTTTCCTATGTCATTTTTCATGCATCACATTCTTGATTCCTTAAAACAAATAAATCCAGCACTTAACTGGAAACAGTTGCAGCTCCCTATTAGAGGATAGGAAGTAGTGTTTGATGCAATAATATTCTGATTTGGATGACTCAATACTTGTTTCTAACTTAATGGGACTTATAGCTAAGTTATTATTTGGATTTTATCGTTAGCCGAAAATAGAGCAGTTCATGTTTCCTTAGGATGCATAGTTGTGAAATGTGACAGCGATAAGACAATAACTATGTTGTTGTTGTATTTTCATGCATTAATAAGAATTTGGAAAAATGGAATGCAAAATTTGAGTGTATGTTGTATTGGGTATTGGCAAATATGGTATGATATGAATATGATTGCAGCTAACCATATGATTTATTGAATAGAAAAAATAATTCAATTCAGAGCCCTTAGTATGGTTATGATATGTACTGTGAGTGTGATAGATGTTGTGGTATACAATATAGAGAATGCTTCCTATTATTTTTTCGGAGCTCTTGGCGCTTGGCTTGAGGCTGGCCATTACCTTGGAGTACTAGCCACTACCTCATGCAGCCTTTTCCCGTGATATGGAAGGGAATATAAGGGCATGAATTGAATAGAATAAAACAGGCTACTCCATTATTTAGTTGGTAGAATTCATTTCATTCTTTCATTGACTCCCATTTTTGGCACAAAGGGTTAAAGCTTGGATTGGGTTTCATTCCACACCTTGTTTTAAGTAACTCTCAAACACAGTTGCAATAAGTTTTGTCATTTCATTCCCTGCCACTCCTTACTTTTCTATCATTTGAAACATAGCCTGAATTCTTAAAGTCATGCCATTTGGTCCTACAATTCACACGATGCGAGCATGCCCCTTCTTCTAAAACAATAAGAATCCTAATATTCTGAAGGCGTGTGAATGCCTGCTACATGCCTCAAACAGGGTTGCATCTAGTGGCATGCGATTAAGCAAACCACTAGAGCAGCACCGAGGCAGGCAATAATCCTAATATTCTAACCCTAATTATTTGTCTATTAGTGCAAATAAGTTTTTTAGTTTAGCTGTGGAGTTCTAGTTCCTTGTCAGCTGGATATGAGACATGATCTTCCATTCAAGGGAGAACCTGTACCTCTATCAGGCTGGCTTTCAAGAATTTGCTTCTCTTCAATTTTCTCATTATGACATGTGAATTAGTCACTTTTTTTTTTATTTCCTTTTTTATTATGCGATGTAAAGTAAGAACACACCATTCTGGTGTCATGGTGCCGTGTCTATATATATTCGATTTGTTCATATTGGACGTTATGTGAAACAGTAACGTCATGCATGTGTATGTATTCAATTAAAAATTGTTTTTGGGACTCTCTCATGTACTGCACCGGGGGCCATTGAAATGTTGCAAAAAACTAACACACAAAGATTGGTCTGTTATAATCTGTTTTTAATAATAAAAATATCCTACCATTTTTGTTTTGTTGATAAAAGAAGTGAAATAACTTGCAATTTTTGAAATTTGGTGTGTCCTGGATGCTGTCTGTGTTGTGTATATCTTGTGCATTATATCTTAGGACTCTGGATATTCGACTGTCCTTGAAATTGATGTATTTCTGTTATCCATTGCAGTCAAAGAAATCGAAACGTAGATTGAGAAAACCCGCTATTGTACCTGCAGCTTATGCCAAAGTAATGAAGAAGCTCAGTTTTTGTGGTTAGTACTTTGTAAGTTTCTGCCAGTTACTGCATAAAGTGGAACTGCTCAAATTTTGCTTTTTAACTCTGATCATTTGGCCACTTTCACATGTTAGAATCTGTAGAATGAGCAAATTACAGAGCAATTTCTTTGCTATCTGTTTGTTGGAATTGTTGGAGTTGATAACGTTTCGAGGTTATGCCTATTCTAAGTGGCATTTTTCAGTGGACAATGTGTGCAATATTTGTTAACATGCAGTGGAGGATTGATCCTTCGTTGGGGTACATTTGATTTGTTTTTGGTTTTCAGTGGAGGATTGAGCCTTGGATTGCTCACTTTATTGAACTATAATAATGGCTTAATTCAATTTCTTGTCCTTATAATTTAACTTATATTAGCTAATTTTGTATTTAGAAAATGTTATAGTCAAAATGTTGCTTAGAGGGCTTTGGTTAAAATGCTACTTTTACGTATAAAGTAAGTAAAAACATATATTTACTCGGTCCCTTTTTATTTATTTATTTATTCATTGTAGTTCATTAATTGATAATTACGGAAAACTTTTGTCTTTATAGGTGTTTGTTTCAACTTATTTGAATAAAAAGAAACAATTATTTTGACTAAAATAAATTACTTTTCATATATTTAAATAATTTTTTAAAAAATAATCTGAATTTAAAAATAAAAATTGCTTTTAACTTTTAAGGAGAAACTAAATGAAATAACTTTTTAAAAAAATTTCTTTCCAGCCTTTTAAACTTTATAACTATAAACTTTTTAACCACTTTTTTATAATCTGAAACAGAAATAAACCAAACTTTCTTCCAATTTTTTTATTCTGTAAATACTTTTAACATTTTGTTGAATAGTGATGTGCCAAATGGTTATTGATGGAGTAAACCTGCATATTAGTTCTCCCCGATGACAATATCAATCAAATTAATTCTTAAAGTTTTAAATTGTTCAAGTTTGTCCTTGACGTGTTAACAAACGTCGTTCAAGATAGTTCATGACATTAACTCTTCACCTAACCCTTCTAGCGGTTGTTGATGTGAATTTTTTAAAATTCGTCAATTTCATCTAGGTGATATTCAAATTATATCAAGGTAGTCCTTCCCTCGAATTGATCCTATATCCCCTAAATTAAAATCTTAACTAACCAAATTAACCTCTAATGACCTAATTAAAGACTAATTAACTAATTAAAACACATAATTAAATACCTAATTAACAAAATAATTTTCATTACTTTCATCATTGCCTTGGATTTTCACTCAAAAAATATTTATCGTAAATTGTAATTTTCGTAGCCTACGACCTTATATTTTTCACTAAAAATGATTTCTTAGATTAATGATTATATTTTATTAGTTATAGTCATGTCTTTTTTGTTAAAAATAAAGTTTATTGTTAGTAAGCATTTTTTTTTTAGGATATAGTCTTGGATTTTAACTCAAAAATGATTTTTGAAAAATTACAATTTTTGTAGCCATGATGTTGTATTTTTCACCAAAAATAACTTTTAAGATTAATGATCAATTTTCATTGGCTATTGCCATGTCTTTTTCGTTAAAAACAAAGTATATTATTATTATGTATTTTTTGTATACTATAGCCTTGGATTTTAGCTTAAAAATAATTTTTGGTAAATTATAAATTCCATAGCCTATGATCTTCTATTTTTTACTAAAAATGACTGTTTAGATTAATTTTCGTCTTTCATCATGTCTTTTTTGTCAAAAATAAAGTTTATCTCCTATATGCATTTTTTGTAGGCTATAGCCTTAAATTTTCACTCAAAAATGATTTTTGATAAATTACAATTTCTATAACCTATGACTTTTTATTTTCCACTGCATATGACGTCTTCGATTAATAGTTATCTTTCATAGGCTATAGCCATGTATTTTTTGAAAAAAATAAAGTTTATTGTCAATATGCATTTTTCGAAGGCTATAGCCTTGGATTTTCACTTAAAATGATTTTCGGTAATTTGCAATTTCTATAACCTATGACTTTCTATTTTTGTTTGGTTAAAAGCGACTTAGATTAATAGTCAGCTTACATTGACTATAACCATGTCTTTTTTCATTAAAAATAAAGTTTTTTGTTACTATGCATTTTTCTTAAGTTATAGCCTTGGATTTTAACATAAAAATGATTTTTGGAAAATTGTAATTTATGTAGCTTATGACCATCAGTTTTTCATAATAAACGACTTCTTAGAATAATTATCATCTTTCATAGGCTATAGGTTTGTCTTTTTTGTTAAAAACAAAGTATATAGTTAGTATGCATTTTTCATAAGCTAGCCTTGAGTTTTCACTCGACAATGGTTGTCGGTAAATTTCAACTTTTGTAGCATATGACCTTGTAATATTCAATAAAAATGACTTCTTAGATTAATAGTCGTCTTCCATAGACTATATAGCCATATCTTTTTTTTTTTAAATTAAGTTTATCATTACTATGAATTTTTCTTAAGTTATAACCTTGGATTTTAACATAAAAATAATTTTCGGAAAATTGCAATTTTTGTAACTTATGACCATCTATTTTTCAGAATAAATGACTTATTAGATTAGTTATCATATTTCATAGGTTATAGTTATGTCTTTTTATTTAAAACAAAGTATATCGTTAGTATGCAATTTTTTGTAGGCTGTATAGCGTTGAATTTTCACTTGACAATGGTTTTCAGTAAATAACAACTTTCGTAGCCTATGATCTTGTATTATTCACTAAAAATGACTTCTTAGATTAATAGTCGTCTTTCATAAGTTATAGCCATTTTTTTAAAATAATGTTTATCGTTTATATTGGTTTCTTAGAGTAATGATCATCATTTATAGATTATAATCTTGTCTTTTTTGTTATACAGAAACATTTTTATTAATGGTTATTTTGCCTAGGCTATAAGCCATGAATTCCTGCTCAAAAATGGTTTTCCAAAAATTGCATTTTTCTAAACCTACGACCTTTTATTTCTCATCAACACTGATTTCTTGGTGTAATGATCATCATTTATATGTTATATGCTATCCTTTTCTTTTTCGTTTTAAAGAATTTTTTTTTATTATTGGTCATTTTTCACTGGCTAGCCTTGAATTTCTGCTCATAAATGGTTTTTGGAAATATGCATTTTTCATAGTCTAAAACCTTCTCTTTCTCATCAATACTAATTTTTTAGAGTAATCGTCATCATTTATGAGCTATAACTTTGTCTTTTTGTTGAAAATAAACTTTTTTGTTAGTGGTAATTTTTTAAAGGTGAGTCTTGAATTTCAACTCAAAAATGCTTTTCGAAAAATATGCATTTTTCATTGCTTGAAGCCTGCTCTTTCTCGTCAATAGTAATTTCTTGGATAATGGTCATCATTTATTGTCTTGTCTTTTTTTGTTGTAAATTTTTTTTTTATTAATGATCATTTGTCATAGGTAACCTTGGATTTTTGTTTAAAATTGATTTTCGGTAAAGTGCAATTTTTGTAGCCTATGACGTTGTACTTTTAACTAAAAATGGCTTCTTAGATTAATGGACATCTTTCATAGACTATAGTCATGTTTTCTTTGTTAAAAGCAAACTTTTTCATAAATAGAAATTTTTCATAGCCTTGGATGTTTACTCAAAAATGATTTTAGGTAAAGTGTAATTTCTGACGCCTATAACCATCTCTTATTCCTTAAAAATGACTTCTTGCATTAATGACCATCTTTCATAGACTATTGTCTTTTCTTATTTGATAAAAACAAAGTTTTTTGTTAATATACATTTTTGTAGGATATGGTTTTGAATTTTTGTTTAAAATTGATTTTAGGTAAAATGCAATTTTCGTAAATTATGACCTTCTATTTATAACTTAAAATGACTTATTAGATTAATAGTTATGTCTCATAGGATATAACCATGTTTTGTTCGTTAAAAATAAACATTATCGTAAATATGTATTTTCGTATTCTTTGAGCCTTAGATTTTCACTCAAAAATGAGTTTCGGTAGAGTGCAATTTTTGTAGCATATGACCTTCTCTTTTGCATGAAAAATGACTTATTGGATCAATGACCATCGTTCACGATTTCCTTTTCTTATTCATTAAAAACAAAGTTTTTCATTAATATGCATTTTTCATGTGTTGCACTTGTGCTTTCTTCGTTAAAAACAAACTTTATTGTTTATAGGTATTTTTTTTATAAGTTATAACCTTGAATTTTTTCTCAAAAATGATTTTCTATAAAGTGTAATTTTCATAACCTATGTCCCTCTCTTTTTTATTAAAAATTACTTATTGGATTAATGGTTATGTTTAATAGGCTATTGCTTTTTCTTATTAATTAAAAACAAAGTTTTTTTATTTTTCGTTAATATGCATTTTTCTTAGGCTAACTTTGGATTTTCGTTTAAAATTGATTCTCGGTTAAGTACAATTTTCTTAGCTTATGATTTTTTATTTTTTAATTAAGAATAACTTCTTATATTAATAGACATGTTTCATAAGTTATAGCTATGCTTTTTTTGTTAAAAAATAAATTTTATTATAAATAAACATTTTTCTAATTGTATTTTCATATTTTTATACTTTCAATCAATAAACATGCAAAAAAGTAGTGAATCATGACAAATAACTATGCATCATAATAAATCATGACAAATCCCAATCTAATTTTTAAAATTAGACCACCCTTCCTTACTTTAGTTACATAGAGGAATCATACGCCTAATGAAAAATGTCTGAACAATCAGCATAGAAATCAATAATTAATACCCACTTCTCTGTTAGCAATAAACATTATTCTAGCAACAAGCATTCCAGCTTCAAACTATACATAATACCCGAAACACTTAACAAAACACAACAAATACATGGAGGATTTCTCAAGTCATTTATTAAATGGGAGTATTTATTTAGAGTAGTACATTAGTTACAGTTGCTAGGATATGATTTTTCACACATTATATAGGAGGGTCTGAATTCATTCATCTATGGAACGATAATGGTTTCTATGAGCTCCTGAAGGGGAGCCAACTCTTTCTTGTCAATCAGCCCAAACTCCTGCACAACCAAGAACTTGTTGTTAATTTCTAAAAGCAATTAAAGATGAACACACAATAATAATAATAAGGAAGCTAGCCGAAGAACTAGTTTCAAAACGCGCATGCGAGACTTACACAGGTGAAGAGTATAAAATGCTTGAAGCATGTGTTTAGGTGGGCCTCTTCTTTGAGGCTCACAATTTTCTGAAAGTGGGAATGATATATGTGAGCATATACACGGAACAAGCGCTTGAATATCGTCTTCACGACATCCTTAAAGTTGGGAGGAAATGGCGAACCTACATGATTCCACGGGCGTTATGGTACAAAAATGTAATGAAGATTTGATAAGAAAAACTGAGAATCTTTACCAAGCTTCTGTGGGAATATGGATTCATCATCAAGCTGAGATTCAATCCAGTCCATTAGATATTCAACATACTTTGGGGCAGAAACCTCGATAGGTTTCTTAATTTGTACACCATCTGCCCATCTGTACTCGTACCTAAAGTTTTCACGTAATAGACAACATTAGATCTACAAATATATAAACTTTTAAAGCCGGTGACTTTAGAATGAATCAGTTGCTGTAATTGTCATTAGCATTAATGAAATGATGTTTATAAAAAAAACAAACACACACATCTAAGTATAGTGATTTGATGAACTTGTTGAAAGGCCGCTTCAATGTCAAAAACCCAATCGTCACTAACAAGTGTATAAACTTGTCTACTTGAAGCATATAAAAAGACAACGTGGGCAAGGATATCAGTTACATAATTATGACATACTTGGGTCCTGCAGACATTGTACGGCAATTCTCAGGAGTACAAAACTCTGTGAGGGTGCCATAAAGCAGATTCACCTGGTTGAAGAAATCAACAGCTGAAACGGAGGCCCAGAAAAGCATCAGATTAGTTTAGTGCGTTTCAGAATTGCACGAATGCATATTTGGGGAAACTAAAGAGTGAAAATTTCAACAAGAAAATACACTGCTCTTGACAGTGCATCAGAGAGAATGATAGTTACTGTTGACAGCAAGCCACTCATTCAAATCCTCCCCAGGTGGTAGCTTTACTGCTTCCCTCAGATTTCCACTACCTAATGTGGCATCAATATGCTTTCTAAGCTGAGCTCCCTGCAATAATCAGAAAAAAAATAAAAATAAAAAATTAACCCCGCAGCTGCTTCTGCTGTAACATTCGTGCATTCAATAAAGATAGGCCACTGATTTTGGAGTATACATGCATTATAAAATAACAATTTAAAATATAACTTTGCAATTTCAAAGTCAATTGATGTAAATTCTCTTTTAAGGTTGCATACATTGAGTATACCATGCAAATCTATTTCCTGCATCTTCACTCACTCTCTTCGGTCATGGATCAATCTATTTTACTTCTAAATGTCATATTTTTATCTTCATATACTTTTATATTGTATTTTTAAGATCTATGAAACACAGTTTTCTCTCCTTGTTGCTTTGAAATAGGCTTTTAGGTAAAACAGAGAACAATTTACCGCTTAGAGATTTCTAAACAATTTTTTCCAAAAGAATAGATAAAATGAAGGAAAAAAGATTAAAACACTTGAACAATTCAAACAAACATCCACAACCAAACCTTGAACAATAAAATATCAGAAGAGAAAGATGCCTGAACACTAAAAGGAACCAACCTTACTTCCAGAAGGTGTACTTTTTTTGGGGCGGAATGTTCTCTGGTTTCTGCTGCAGAATAATGTGTCAGATACAACCAATATACCAACATGGAAGAGAATCAATCAAAACTGAATCTCTCAAAATATTCATAACACCTCTGATAACTGTGATATCATAAAAATAGCACTCATACCAATACTTATTATTTCTCTACTGCAGCTAAGTAATTTCTTTATAACAGGAGTGCTAGTCATTGGAAGGCTGATTAGTAATTACCACGAGTGCGTAAATATTTAGGGGGAAAAGAGAGTCTGATAGCTAACTAATGTACAGGAATGTCTAAATTATAGAAATATCTGCTTGAATTAGTTATTGGCCAAATTATCGGCAATTTCTTTTAGAATGTGACAAATAAAGGATAGGTAAATATGAAAGGTCTCTACTCTCTAGGCTTTGAAATGAAGAAGTGTGGATTACTGATCAGATGAGAAGACCTGAAGGTGATCAAGGGATTTTGCAGGAAAAAGAAAATACCGTGATTTTTCCATCTTCATGTTGAAGTATAAAAGAATTTAATGACTTACGTATTTGTTTCATACAAATACAAGTATAACAATTACAATGGAGGAGAAATGGGGAACAGCCAAGGATGCAACAATTTATTTATATTTAATACTTCACAAATTAAATTTGTTTCAAATTAATCACAGGAAGTGCTGCAATTTGCATAGCAAACATATAAAGTTTTAAATCCCTATAACATTTTCAGAAATCAGCTGACAGAATTTTTATCAAAGGAGTTTGTGCTCTTCACTCAGTCAAAAGGGATGCAAACAAATATCAGATACATTTAGTAAAATTTGTATGTGTCAGGACTCAGAAGTTGTGTTTGCTCATTAGTCCTCACAACATTTTGAAAATCTTTGCGCGGAGTTTAAGAGCAACAATTAAGGGGGCAGGGGAGGAGATCAATATATAAACTTGCAATAGATTCAGACAGAATAATTAGATTATATCCGGCAGGTTAATGTAAGAACACAACAACGCTCTTCATTCCTTCCAAAACTTCAATAACGAATAGAAAGAAAGCTCTCCGCCCAGGCGAATCCAAAATTATGTCGGTGGATAAACAGAGGAATAACAGTTAAATTTATAGTTAAGGTTGATATTAATTTAATATCTCACATTCTCCTACTCATATTATTTGAGCAAGGTTAGCCAGCTAAATCAAATATATATTTGGAAAGATAAGACAAGGAAGTATGTGTTATCTGCTATGCCCCATTACAGATTTGGGATACAGTCAACGAATCAGAGGTAATTATCAGTACCACAAGCTACGTTCCTCCTGAACTTGGCAATATCTTCTTTAAATGCAATCTTAATTTAAACAAAGCAAATAGGAAACATGACGCCACAAATTATAGGACAAACACCAACAATTAGCTAACCATTTCATATGAAAGTGAAAACTAAACCCTTTTTGTTTGTAGTTCAGCAAAGTTAAATGTATCATTATATGGTAACGACATCAAATTGTCTGACAGAAAGGATATCTTATGAGAATTATCCCTGCCACAAGTCTACAAGGCAACACTCACTGAACAGTTGTTCAGAAAACTTTGAACTGGTTCTAAATCATCAACAGATTCAACACAAGAATGCATTCATATTATGAAAATAATAGAACAAATAAAACTAACAGAGTGTGGAAAAACAGAAATAGTTGATATACACTAATTAATAATTAGTAATTAGTAATTACTAATTACCAAACAATTTCAACTTCAACCAAAGTTAATTTTACATGCTCAACAAATCATAAATCAATGGAGTAACAGCACTGCCCAGCTAAAATTTTCTTATATTCACCTTCAAAGAGACAATCAAAAAAAAATTCCACAACATGCAAATTATGGAAGAGCCCAACATGATCAAGATTTTAACACTCATAATTAAAAACAAGCAACCCCATTTGAGTTTTGAACCGATCAGATCATAGAACAAACTGTAACAGCAATAACAATCCGTCAAATGCGAAAACCACAAAGCTCATACAAAGAAGAAGAGCTCAAAGATTGAAACTTTTTAACACTCACCTTCCTAAACCGAAGAGGCTCATGGCTTGGGTACGAGAGAAGACGCGTGTTCTTCAAGTACCCTTTCTTCCTTTATGAGTCTTTTGCTTCAGGTGTGAGTTGGACTCAAAAAAGTTTCCAACTTTAAATTTTCGAATATTATTATTTTGTTTAATTGCTTTTATATTTTATTATGCAATTACGGAATAAGCCTTGCATGTAGTTTAAATCTCCCTTGAGGCTCTTGGTTGCTGACGCCGTGTGACGTAATTAATTATCAATTTTTTCTTCATTAATTAATTCTTTATTTTACAAATTTACGAGACGTTTGTGTTTAGCTATATTTGTTTCCTTTTGAGAATCTAACACTTCAAAATATTTTATTCTCATGGTTGTCATGTTATATGAAACAATTTTTGAATAAATCATTCTCAAGAATATTATATGCTCAAGTTTTAATAGATTTTGATTCTCATAGATCGAAGATATTTTATTCTCATGCATGTAATGGTAACTAAATTATTAGGCAAAAAATAGTAATTTATCCTCTAATTTTATTTTATTTTTCCATCCCAAATTATTAATAAAAAAAAATTAAACATGTTAAAGTTATTTTGAGAATTATCACATACTTTTAAGAATATGCATTATCAATCAAACAAATTTATAATTTATTTATAGAAATCCAAAAAAACTATTGTTAAAAATTATAGTTGTGAGACAAATGTTTTTTAAATATCTAAAAACAACATTTTTAAGTATTGTATACATATAAATGTGATTTTTGAAAATGAAGTTTTAAGACTTAAAATAAGCGCTCTTTTATTTTATATAGTACATGACTATACCGAGAGAGGTCAGCCAATAAAACTATTAAGAAATAGATAAATCATGACAAGTAACACTTATTATGATAATTATCTACAGTGATTTGATTTTTTTTTTGTTAAGGTTAAGAAATATACAATAAAAGGATAGAAAATAGAGAAAAAAATATATTTTTTCTTTATATTGTTCAGACGAAGAGAAAGAAAATAACATTTTTTTTTCTTTTGATAGGTTGATGAAAAAAGTATGTAAAAAAAATAAAATCGTATCAAATAACATTTTTTTTATTTATATTACAAGTGAATATTTTTGGGCCAATTTTGATTTTGAGTTATGTTTTGGGCCGACTCTACTCGACTCGAAATAAGATAATTATCCAATAATTATATTTTTCTTAGATAATTAATAATAAGTTATAAGATTTTAAATTTTAACTAATATATTTTATATATTATAATATATTTTTATATTAATATGATTATTTTTGAAACACGTAATATAATATATCACTTAATTTTATTTTTTTCAACAAAATTTAATGATTTTATTATATACAATATAAATCTGTAAAGTATTTTAAAATTGGCTCCACTCAATTTGTCCCAATAGTTTGTAAGGTCTTTGTCAAGTTAGGTTACCATTTAAAAATTTTATTCAGTTAAATTAAGCCGGATTTAAATTTAGTTTAACATGATCCATGTACAAGGAAAAATTTACTAAAATGAACTATGAAAAATAGCTAACTTTTACAATGAACCAATTTGAAAGTTATTCCCAAAATACACTAATTTTCTTATAAAGGGAGTCGATTTAAATCAACTCCCGTGTAACTAATAATTTTTTATAAAACATGAGTCAATTTAAATCAACTTTTGTATATTATATCCAAAATTAGATCTAAAAATAGAAGTGCATGCTCAGTTGTAATGTATACCACGGTTTAGGTTTTTTGTATGAGAAAAGTAAGGTTTCATTTGTTTAATATGTATTTTATGTTATGCCATTTTTTTAAAAGTTGCTGTTAGTATACGTTGTTACTTTATTCTTTATTCATACCTAAACAAATTAGTCATAAAAAAATAACAAACTCAATTGTCACGCCCTAACTTAGGACGTGACTGCACGTAGGACAACTGCTCTACAGAAGCACTGACATGACATGTTAAACATGTATTAAATGCAAAAAGATAAATAAATACTAGTTGATTCATTAATTAATATCTGAAAACTTGTTTACATAAATTGAATTGAAATATAAATGTGTTTACAAAATAATAATAATGTCTTAACTGAAATTCATAAAGCTATTATGGACCCTGCCCTAGGTGTTTGGAGCATGACTGTAACTACTTGGTAGTCCCCACTACAAAGCGAAGCTTACCATTGAAAATTGGAATCGTCGCTCACTGGACAAGGGGATCATTCTCACTAGCCTCAGCCAAATCTAAAAATGTTTTGACAGAGGGGTGAGTTGTCAACACAGTGGTGGGCACCTCGAAACCACTCAAATAGCACATACAACACATAATGTGATGACAAAGAGATACATGTATATACATATGTAACAATTAAGGCAATTATAAAACTGTTGTATGAAAGGAATTAAATAAACTGCATATACTGAATAAATTGTATAACTGAGTAAATTGAATAAACCGAATAATTGAATAAATGTTGCAATATAAAATTGGTCTATTGTACGTATGCCCACGTTCCTTACAGATGAGCACGATTCGAGGGAGTCGTAATTCGACTCCACTTCACCAGGATAAATTCGGGTGGTTCCGGTATGCACGCAACCTGGATATGTGTGAGGGTATGCATACCCTAAATCTGAGAAGCCTAGCACTCACCTAATCTGCTAAATCTGGAACGGCACTCATGCCATAACCTGAGGAGCCTGACACTTATAACTATCTACTACTAAGTCTGGGTTGCGAGGTCATTAGCCCCACACTACTCTAAGTCATTTACCCTGTGATCTACTGTTTGTAAAGTCTTTTAGGGAACTGTCTTTGATTACCCAAGTTGTTAAGGCCTAAAATTACTGATATGGCAAGTGTGTCCTAGTTAACTAATATTGATTTGTTAGTTCGACTTAAGGACTAGGGTCCCATACTTAGGACAAGATTCCCAGGTAAGAGACGTGGGTCACAAACGAACATCTTAAAGTCTTGTCTTAGCCAGAACCTGTCCTTTGTTAGGGTCCATATCTTAACTGAAGTCTTTATTTAAAGTCTTATGTATAAGCCTAACTAAACATTTCTAAAGGTATCATGCCTAGGGTTTCAAGTCTCTATCCTAACATAGCATGGCATAGCATATATGACATAATATAAGTATAAACACATGGCATGTATAGCATATCACATAATTATGGCATTTACTAAACATGTATATGAATAACTAATTAACTACTAGCATGTTATGGCATAACTGACTCGATTGGTGTACCACCAAAGTGGGACCACCATCGCACCGGGATCGCCACTCACTTGGAATGTCGTGGAATGGAGGAACGCTGGCACTGGGGGATCCTAGTGGCATGGCATTGGCACTTGGAAAGCCAACCAAACCACCATCAAAACCCATAAAACAAAACTTTAAACTGGTAGGCCCCGCCCCGCAGCGATTCTAGCATCGCTACGGTATTCTGGCATCGCCACCGCATCCTGAGGACCACCGTAGGCCACCACCAACATGGCGGCGGCGCCGGAGCCTACTACCTAGGCTATCCTAAAAGAAGGAGTGGCAACCCACCTAAGAGGGAGAAAGAATTGAGCAGAACTCTTCTAATAAGGAAGAAGGAGTCTGAACTTGAGTGAGTTGGAATGGGGGGAGGGGGCTTTATATATAGGCGAATGAGTGGCCAAAGAATCGAGTCAAGCCCCCCCCCCAAAAACGTGGAACCAACGTAAAAATGCAGAGCTGATTCGCCGCATGTCTCGAGCGAGTTACATACTCGTCCCGTGCAAAACACTTCCCCCAAAACATCTCGCGCAAGTTGCTCATGGCGTCTCATGCGAGACGCCTCCTGTTCTTGCAAGGGGTGCTATATCAACGAAATGAATCACATAGTAAAGTAACATTCATAAAGTAAGTTACATAAATTTAAATAAAGTTAAATTAAAGTTACAAAAGAATATACACAACTAAAATAATCTTAAACTATTTATCTACGGCATCATGGTGTTGACCTTCAAGGACATGGAATTTTCCTCTCGAGTAGCACGTCGGCGTAAGCCTCAAACGATTGGAGCAGTATAGATGTTGTTACAAAGCTCCCCCAGGCCCCATCATCACCTTGTGATGAGCTTGACGGAAGAGACGCTGCCTACTCCAAGGCACCATGAAGATCTCGCTCGATGGCAATCATGTCAAGGGGGAGCACTGGGCCCAACACCTAATAGGGGAATGTCAACAAGAACCATTGAACTAGCTCCACATCGTCCTCAGTGCCCAAGAACTTATCCTCCTAGAGTGGTGCACTCGGCGTCTACGGCTAAGGTCGATAGACATCATCCACTAAAGTTTGTGGCTCCGATGAGAAAATCCAGCCTAAAGTCAGTCTAGTGTCAACCTGCCCTAGCACCGAAGCATACAATGTCCATGCAACAACAAATTTGGCATTCACCTTCTGGTGCTGCCAAAACCCCATTAACGTCTCCAATCCTGCATAGTGACTACTAGAACCACCATCCATCGGCTGGGTCGACTCGTCATCCTAACCGGTATCCGCATATGACTGCTGTTGGGGGCTCGTCATCCACAAGAATATCAAATTCCTCGATATCATCCAAAATTTGGCAGCTAGCAATCCCTGCTCCATCGGCGGATGCTGCTCATGAAAATTTGTGTATCATCGAGTCTCCAACACACGAGCCTACAAAATTACATTAAAAAAAGGGTAATCAGACTAACTACGCTCATAAAAATTAACTCAAAATAAAATTATAAAATACGACAACACATTTGTGAAATTAGTTTATTTTATTGTAAAATCCATAAATTAATTGGTAATTACAGCATTCAAGTTCCCAAAAACTTTATAGATCTAACATATACCTTATCAATCTACAACAACTCTGTGATCTAACATTCAAGTTCAATAAAATACTCTATCTTAACAATCTACCAAAAAAATTTACATGTACCTTATCAATATACAATAACTCTATAGGTCTAACATTCAAGTTCAATAAAATACTCATTCAATAACAATATTTTATCTATATATTTGTAAATCTACACTACCAATTTTGACCTACACTAATCTAACTTTTGTCTTATCAATCTACCAAACATTTTAATTATAAATGTATAAATCTAACATTGAAGGCATTTCATCAAACACTTCACTTGCACTAAAAGTGTTCATAATTTCTACAACACTAACATAAATAGAAATACAAAAACATTGTGGTAAAAATATTTACATACCCGGATGCTAGCTTGAGGTTGGATGTGGTTGATCTCATTCAGACGCATCAAATTTGCACATTTCATGGCACTACGAACAAAAAAAATCAACCCCACAAGATTTTTAGAGAGAGAAAGAGATTTTTTAGAGAGATAGAGAATTTAAATTATGTAGGAATCAGTTTAAACTGACACCTATTTATAGGACTCACATAGGAATTAATTTAAATCAACTTCTATTTTTAAAAAAATAATTTTTTTTTTACACAGAAGTCATTTTAAATTTACTTATGTTTTAAATAATAATAGTTATTATTATTATTGATTATATGGGAGTCGATTTAAATAAATCCTTTTTATAAAAAAATTAATTTATTTTGTAAATAACTTTTAAATTGATTCAAGATAGGAATAAGCTATTTTTCATCTTTTATTTCAGTAAATTTTTTCACGTACAACTCTATGGTGGTGATGGTGGCAAACTTGATGCGAGGGAAATGGGAAGAAAAAAGGAATAAAATCTTTATTTTATATTTTTGTGAACAATAAATACAATTCTTTTTTCCCCCCTCTTTGGCCGTTGACCACGGCACGGCTTTCTTTGCTCAAACAGTGTTACAGTGGTTACAATATTTTTGTTTGTATTTTCTTTTAGAAATTTAATTTGAACAACTTTATTCTACTTAAATCTTTTTAGTTGATTTAATTTATGTTATTTTTAAATTAATTAATTTCATCAATTTAATTTGTTTTTACCAATTTAATCTTTTTTACTTTTCAAATCAATCAATTTCAGTAAAAATTTATCTACTTTATCATATAAATATTTAAACATTCAATTTTCATCATTTATAAAAATACCCTCATCAATTTATGTTTGTTTTCATCGTGAACGTACACATTTTGTGGACATGAGATATGAAAACCACCATATAGAGGAAAACCACCTCCGTGGCGATCAGCTTCCCCTTTCTCTGGAGCTGAGATTTATGTTTCTTTGGTAGGGCCTTTAAGAGTGGCGCTAGTTGGTTCTTTAGTTATATGTTAAATTTGTCAATTGTGATTGGGAACAACAATTATGAATTGTTATTTTTTATATGTAAGACCTATATTAAATTACTAATTTTTTGTGAATAAGTTTCAATAGCACTGAATGTGGGTTTATTTAATAACTGTTTCGAAAATTAAATACTAACAAATGATTGGATCGCGAGCAACTCAAATGATTTATATCAAACAAAATTGAGCAAATGTGTAATTTGGTTTTTAATAAAACAAAGGTTTAATTTGATTTTTGTCAAATTTTAACGTGGGTTATGTTGGTCTCTTGTTACTTAATCACATTTTATAAATGCGGTTAAATAGATTTTTAAAAGTGTAATTAAACACATTAAAGATATTATTGTTGTTTTTTCTCCTCCCCTATCTCATATTCTCAACTCCTTTGTTTTCCTTTCCCCTAGTCTCTCCCTCTCTTAAGTGATTGAGGACGCAACAACAGAGACAAAAATGACATTGTGGAAGTGGCAGCAATGGTCGCTAGACAATCGAAATAGAGCAATTGTAGTAGTGGAGCACATCTGAATGACAGTGTTGTCAGGTAGGTGTTGGAGGAGGAAGTGTTGGGGGTAGGGAGAGAGGGAAACAAAAGGGTTGAGATGTATATAAAGAGGATGGAAAGTGATGACAGTGTTTTTGATGTGTTTAACTATATTTTTAAGGGGGTGTTTGGTGTAAGGTAATCTATTCAGACTATCGGTAATCTGGTTTTTAAATTATCTGGTAATTCATGTTGAAATGTTTGGTGCGACATGTTGTCGGTAATCTTGATTAGTTGGGTAATCCCATCGTCTTCAAAGAAGTAATGTAAATTACCTTCATGAGAGGTGTTTATCTGAATTATCACATTTAAATAATCCTAAATAATAATAACAATAAAATAAAAAAATTATTATTATAAAAATAACAATGAAAATAAAGTTAGTATGAATAAAAAATAATAATAATAATAAGTAATAATAGTAGTAGTAATAATAAAAGTAATAATAATAATAAGTAATGTATATATCTCGTAATCTTTTTTATATACCAAACAGGATAGTGTAGTTTTCCAATTACATGTCTAATGCATACTAAACACGATAATGTAACATTACCAACAATTTAACAATTGATAATATTTCTAAAAGGTAATCCAAATTTCCTAGTAATATTGAAAACAATGTATGAAATACCTCCTAAGAGTTTTGCTAACCAATGTCCTTGCCTAAGGGCATTGGTTAATGAAGCAATTTTTTTTTTTAGAGTTTTTAATGTATGTCGTGACATTAGAAATTATCAAGTCTCACATTTCCAATAAGAAATTATCACTTTTTTCTTAAGGACACTTGTTAGCTTTTTCTTATTTCTAAAATTGCGTTTAATCATGTTTATAAAATGGGATCGAGCATGAGAAGATTAATTTAACCTATATTTAAAATTGATGAAGATCAAATTAATTGTTTTTTGGGTTTAAAACAAAATTGACTTATCAATAATTTGATAGAGACATATTCTTGGACAAAATTTTTAAATTATTAACTAAAAATACTTTTTAAAAAATCGAGATTACAACAAAGAAGGAAAGAAAAGGAATGATGCAAATGGTAGTTAACCAACGCTCAAATATAACTCAAAAGTTTCATGAATCAACTATAGAAACAATTTTTTTTATACTTCCAACTGTAGTAACAAATCTTAGCAATAATTGGACTGTGGGGAAAATCCTAAATCTGAGCAATATATCTTGTTGGAGGTTTGAGATCGTTGAATAACACGATAGTTTGCCTTTAATGAACATAAAATTTACATGTGTCAATCTCTTGATTGTATCTTTTTTCAGTAACTAGTTTAGTAATGTGTTATGCACATAAATTATTTAAAATTTGTTGATTTTATTCTTTTATATAAGTTATTTAATTTTATTTTTTATATTTTTAAATGTTAAAAGTAATAAAATATTAATTTTAAATTAAAAAAGATTTAATGGAGTTAAATAGAGTAAATTTAGTGAAATTTAATTTTAAATTAAAAAAATAAAATTCAGTGAAAATAATTTATGTGAATTTTTTTCTCTAAAACTAGTGATAAAAAAAACTATAATTTTTAGTTAATATGGATAACCCTTTAAGACTGGGGCTAATTACGGCCACAACTCCTGAGGAGTAAACATTATTCCTTAAAATTTGTTAATACTTCGTCAAAATTGTCCAAATAAATCTCATATATTTTTTTATGCAAAATAAATCTCATATACCTTGATATAAGTAGTATCTAACTCCCTCGCAAAAATGGAATTAGCCCTCAGTTGCTTTAAGCTAATATCTTTGTCGTTTAGCTGTTACTATTCAGTTCTATTATGAATTTTTTTAAGTCAGATTTTATGGCAAGGTCTAATCTCATAATGATACAACCTCCTCACACTTTATGGTACCAAAAAAAAGTCAGAATTTCAAATTTCCTTTACTATAGTAAGAACAACAATTAATCTAAGCTTTCAACAGCTCACAAAGTACTTGACACTTGCAACAACACAGCTCATAAGCTATTTTGACTGGTCTCGAGAGTCATAAATTGAATTTTGATTTTATCCATACACACTGTAATAAATCCACGGAGAAGCAAGTAAAAATGAACAGTTCAGCAAAACCACAAGAATACAATTCAAAAAACACCCCTGCTAGTCAATGATGTGTAGCTACTATCTACTACCACCAAGCCCCCCTTTATTTAAAAGGATTTTTCTAACCACACTTGATAAGAATATATTTATATTAATTTTGCATTAAAAAAATATTAAATTTATATATTTTTAATAATATTTAATTAAATTTAAAATTTTTTTGATTTTTTTTAATCAATGTCTTTATGATATCAATTAGTAAATCTCTCTTTAAAATAATCAAATGATGTGTTATTTTAACTAATTTTATATTACACACCATATTAATTTATAAAATAAAATATTCAATTAAGTTTTTGTAGTTGACTGTATTAATCAATTTTGTTCTCAATATTTCAAAATCATTAAAATTGTCTTTGAAGTTACAAAAAATCTATCAAATTCATTCTTGAGATTAAGGTAATGAATGACTATTTTGATGGACTTTTGGTAACTTCAGAGACAATTTCAACAATTTTAAAACTTTGAAGACAAAATTAATTAATTTTGTGAAGAACAAGAACCAATTTAATGTTTTATTCTTAATTTATATATCATCTATTATTATATGAAATTTTAATAAATCTAAAAATATAATGTTTGAGAAACAAATTAATTTATAAATCAACCTGTCAATTTTTATAAATAATACTTGACATTTTTAAGAATAAAATAAAAAAAATGTCATATAACATTCATAAAAATAATAAGTTAATTTATAAGTTTATAAGTTAGGCTTTCCAAACTAAAATGAATAGAGTATATGTCAATATGATATATTTTACAAAATGAATATAACCCCCTCCCCCTCCAAAAAAAAAAAGAAGAAAAAAAACCATCAACTTCTTAGCTAAAACATCACTCAAAACAAGGTAAATCTCAATTTAGTCTATGCAATTGAGAGCATCATTTATATTAGTTCATGTGTTATAAAAATGGGACTTTTGATAATGTCACTAATTAGAGAATGTATTTGACTAATACCACAAAAGGTTTACTCCCATGAAAAAAAATAGAAAATAAAAATGTTGAACATCTTTGTGAGTGTTAGTATTTGTTTATGTTTTTTCTTTTGTGAAGAAAGCAAGCAAGCAAGCATCCTTAAAAATCCTTAATCCCTACCGTTTCCATTCCAATCCAATCATGGCCGAGGTAACCGCCCCTCCCCCTCCTCCTCCACCTCCACCTCCACACCCTCCCCTCCTTACCTACATATAATCACACTCTTCCCTAAATGCGAACCCTTGTCTCCAACATTCAGCAACCATTCTCCTTCTTTTCCTTTTGCATAACATCAAACACCTAAACTTGAACAACGGAAGAAGATGAGCGTTCCTCCTCCTCCCCCCCACACGGCGTCGATGGCGTGGCATGCGGCGCCGTTCACGGTGGCGCAGTGGCAGGAGCTGGAGCACCAGGCCCTCATCTTCAAGTACCTCAAGGCCGGCCTCTCCGTCCCCCCTGACCTCCTCGCTCCCATCCGGCGGAGCCTCCAGCTCATGTCCCCCAAGCTCCCTCAGTACCAAACTCGTAATAAAAATCAATTCTTTTCCACTTTTCCCCCTTACCCTTGTCCCTCTTCAGCTCAAAGTTTTAACCTTTTTTATTTGTTTTTGGCAGTGGGGTATTACGGGAAGAAGACAGATCCGGAGCCAGGGAGGTGCAGGAGGACCGACGGGAAGAAGTGGAGGTGCGCCAGAGACGCCCACCCTGACTCCAAGTACTGCGACCGCCACATGATACGGCGTCGTTACCGTTCAAGAAAGCCTGTGGAATCATCTCAATCTCAACAACAATCTCACTCTTCTTCTGCTTCTACTGCTGCTACTACCGCTGCTGCTGGCAGTGGTGCTGGTGGTGGTGTTGCAGCATCTGCTTCTTCTGGAACCTTCCACGCGCTCCCTTTGCACACCAATGGTAGCCGTGAAGGTTTCACCCTTGTGGGGAACAGCAACAGCAGCAATAACAGCAACAGCAGCTTGCAACACCTGCAGATGGGCCCTATGTCACTCCCCGGTGATGTTAGCAAGAAAGAGTTCAGGTATCTTTCTCTCTCTGTCTCTCTATGATTCATGTCTTCTCTTTTTTAAATTAATTTATTTATTTTTTATTTAAATTGATTGATTGGTTTATTGGCCATGGCTTAAGTCAATCCCTCTTAGTGAGCAAAAGGTTTTTTGGACAGGTAAATTGATTGATTCAGGTCTTCTATTATCTTCTGTTTTAGTATTTTTTTTAATTTGTAAATTGATTGATTGTAAATGAAGGTTTATAATAGGAATATAGGATACAATAGTTGATTCATGTTGTCGATTACACTTGTGAGAGAAGGCTTTATTGTTGTTGGTTGATTGATTGGTTTGTTGACCCACTGGTGAAGCCTGTTCTAAATTGGGAATGCCCTTTGGTTCTTTCTCATTTTGGGAAATTTTTAGGTGATGTGTTGATGGGTCATTGTGGTGTTTTGCCATCTTCTCATAGTTTATGCGATGCCTTGTAAGCTTCTCTTTCGCACTTTTGGGGTGTTTGAGTTTTGGGGTCACGGCAATGATTCTAGTGGGATGGTTTTCATGTTTTTGCACACACTGTTTTTCTGACTGATAGATAGCATTTACATGGTAGCTGTGATGCTAAGTTACCTAACATGTGGCTCATTATGATTTATGGGATGAAAAAGTCAGGTGCAAGTTAGCATCCCATAGTTTTTGAGTTATACTTGGTCATAGTTAGGTGAAAGAATGCAGTGCTAATAAGCTATGATCTTAGACAAGTTAACCTTGCGTTGTTAAAAAAATTTCTGCATTAAAACAAATTTCAACATTACCCTTTAGAAACAAAAAGCAAGTTCTCCATGCCTTGTTAATAGTGTTTCTGAATTGCATTTAATCAGGTGGTGTAGTGTATAACAAGGGAAATATTTTTAGCCCTTGATATTATTGTAGCCTCAATTGTCCCCTCACTATTTATTTGAGATGCTTTTAGTGGGTAGACATGCTTTTAACAGTCATTTAAAACATATTATAAGAAGTGCAGGGCATCGTGTTACCTTGTCAGAGGGTGAAGGGATGATTTCGTAAGATTGGAAATCAAGGGATTCAATGATTATAGCATATTAGGGCAAACTAGAGTAATAGCTGGAGCACGTTCTATTAAAAAATAGCTAATGTTAATTAGTGATACGGTTAAAGCAATTAAGGAGATGTAGATTTCATGCTGGTCAACCATGCATCCAACTAGTGAGGGATAATTGACGATTATCCACAAATGGTGGTTCATAACTGTGGAGTAGTGGTGACATGGTATAGGTTAAAGGAAATTGTGAAATGTGATCATTTCAGTACCCTTTTTTTTTCTGATTGTATGGTGATATGGATATTTACATTTTTTGCCGCTGTTAAGCTGTCATGAAATCTTACATTCTCCTTCAAAAGTCTTTCTTGTCCTCTTTCTTTTTCTTTTGATTCTTGTTTTTCTTTCCTATTACTTTGAGGTGGAACAAATTTGACACTTCTTATTTAGCCTTGTCACAGTTGGTATTTTTTCTTCTCCTGTGTCAACACAAGCTGGTATTGACACTAGGTGGTTGACTAAGCAATGCACTTGCTGAAGATCATGGTATTGTGTGTTCTAAAGTAGAATTTAAGAAAAAGAGCAAATGTGAGAGGGAAGATAATGACACGGATTATATGTTGGTAATCTGAAGTAAATGATTTAGAGCCTGTTTGGTTTGCAAGGGAAACGTGAAAGCACATGTTCCCATGCCACTAACACGTTCCAATGCACTTTATAAGGAAGGAACTTCCTTCTGTTGGCTGGAATTGTTCTAATCTGAATGCAAAATCCAACAGGCCCTTAATTCTTTATAAGCAACTTATGAGATTTGAGGTATGGAATGGATATTAACATATTTTTATGACTACGGAATAAGGGCTGAGCATCTAAATTGCTTCTAAGTAGAGTACAAAGCAACAGTTTTTTCTTCTAGGCAGAGCTTACTTGATTCATCTGAATAGATTCTATGTTCAGATGGTGGGTGTTTTTTGTTATTCATGACTGCAGTGGCCCCACCGTCCTACGCACTCGAGTCTATCTGTAGCCTTTCATAATTTGTTTTTCAATTGTTTTTCTTGTTAAATTGTTTGTAATTTCCTCTTGTGCATATTTGAAATAAATGTAGCACCATCATGATGTTTACTAAACACTCCATAGGTTTGCACTAAACTCCGAAGCAGATGAGCACGACTTCTTGCAGAAGGATCTGGGAACTGTGAGGTATCAAGGTTATGACTTCACCTCAGATGGCATGTGGTCTATGCCTCATATTCCATCTAGCACTGTTTCGGAATCAAGAACCAGTTCTACTATGGTTGGGAACTACTTTGAACAGCGAGCAATGCGAGATACTGAGCTGCTGAACCTTGACGCTGCCAGGACCAAGGAACTTGTCTTTGGCGGCCACCAGTTGAGTTCAGCAGGGTGTTTGAAACAGGAATACCCGTCCCCTCAGTCTCTCTTTACTGACTGGCACTGGGGGAAGAAGGATTTAGGCTCCGACGCCGTCGAGTACAGGCCCAGCAAAGATTTTAGCTCAGATGCCAATTGTTGATTGCAGTGGTTCTTTGTAAGGTTTGTGACTGAGTGTTCTTGTCCCTATGATATGTCAACATCCACTTGAAGCCAAGCTTTTGGAATCACTTCCTGTTCCCCCACCCCCACCCTACCCTTTGTCTCTCCCCTAAAACAATGAAATGCTATAATAAATAAATAGAAGTCCTCAGATAGCATTCAGATACTTGAGGGAATCATGTTTTTAATTTCAAAGTTCCAAATATGTTGTTCTTTTATATAGTTTATATACTTCAAGGAGTTCTTGTTCTCTTGTTTCCTTTATATGTAAACTTGTAATATTTGACTATGCTTTCCTTTTTTCCTTTTTATTATTGTACTGCCATTTAGTCTGACTCTTATCTTCCTATGATTGAAGTCCCATGATTGTTAGACACATGGTGCTTTTGCTATCTTCAAGCCTGCAAGCTTATATGGATATGGTTAATTATTGCATAAATGATGGAGTGGGGAATGAATGACAAACATTCTTCACTGTGACATTTGAGACATGGGATCAGTCATGTACATGTAGTTAACCTTTCCGGTAGTAACTAGTAAAAATATGGTGCAGGTTGATGTTTGTTTATTGTTTTAGGATTTTGTGGAGGAAATAATGTAAAAAACAATTCTTATATTTTCGTTGTCTATTTTTGCTGTTTCTTTTATAAAATATTAAAAAACAAAAATAAGTTGAAAAGAGAAAATGAACTAAGGAAACAAATACAAATCAAATATATCCTTAGGTTCTATTAGAGTCCGAAATTTATTTATTTTTTTAAAAAAAGGACTACGCTTTGATCCGTTGGACACTTTCAATTTTGTGATTCATCCTTTTTCTATTTCCCTATTTTTTAATGCAATTACTGAAGTATTATATTAAGTATTTAATGAAACAGAACATTAGTAGTAATTTTTTTATTGTTGGTGTAGAAGTATGTAAGAGATTTTCTAGTTTCGGGTGAGATGAGTTTGGAGTTTGTCCAGTGTGTTGGAACTAACGAAGTAAGTTAAGAGGGCACTGGAGAGAGGCAAATGGTCATTTGCATTGGAATTTAGATTAGGCATAATATGGCAGTGAAAAGGAGCTTTCACACATGGCTTCCCTGTGCACAATGGTAATAAATGACAAGTGCACAGTGGTGGTTGACCTATTAATGTTTCAATTTGGAGTAGCATTTCGAGGTACACAAGGGCGGTGTTAGTGTTACGTGAGTTTTTTTATTAAAATACTTCTTATACACAAATAAATTATTAAAATACCCTTATTTCTAAACATTTAACAAAACTATCCATGTTTTAGCTGACGTACCATTCGCGCTTTGCGTGGCGAGCCATGTTAGATTCGCCTACACACTTGGCGAATAGTGTTGAGATTCGCCAACAAAGTTACTAAATCCAATAGGAATTTGCCAACAGGGTTGCCAAATTCAATAGGAATTTGCCAATTGGGTTGGTGAATTTGGACTAACCTTAACCCTAATCAAACACTAGCCCTAAACCCTAATAAACCAATTTGGCGAATTATGAATTTGCCATCCGGGTTGATGAATTTGAACTCAGTCCATATAACCCCAACCCTAATCAAACTCTAGCCTTAAACCCTAATCAACCCCAATTAAACCCTAATCCTAAACCCTAATCAAACCTTAGTCCTAAATCGTAATCAACCGATTTGGCAAATTATCCGAGTTGGCGAATTTGAACTTGGCCCATAACCCTAGCCCTAAACTCTAATCAACCAGTTTTGGCGAATTTAATAGGAATTTGCCATTCAGGTTGGCGAATTTGAACTTGACCATATAACCCCAACCCTAATCAAACTCTAGCCCTAAACCCTAATCAACCGGTTTGGCAAATCATTTGGGTTGGCAAATTTGAACTCAGCCCATAACCCTAACCCTAATCAAACCCTAACCATAAATCCTAATCAACCAGTTTGGCGAATTCAATAGGAATTTGCCATCCAAGTTGGTGAATTTGAACCCGATCCATATAACCTCAACCCTAATCAAACCCTAACCCTAAATCCTAATCAACCCTAATCAAACCCTAGCCCTAAACTCTAATCAACCCTTAACCCTAATAACCCTAATCATATAAACCTAACCATACGCACAATCCTAACCCTAATTAAACCCAACTCTAATCAAACTCTAGCCCTCAACCCTAATTAACCCTTACCCTAAATCCTAATAACCCTAACCCTAATCAAACCATAACTCCAATCAAACCCTTGCCCTAAACCATAAAAACAAACCTTAACCAAACCCTAATCCTAAACCATAAAAACAAACCGTAACCATAACCATAAACCCTATATAATTCATCATAGGGCGCTCCCATATAATCAAACTGGGTGAGGGTTTGATTAGGGTTAGGGTTAGTCCAAATTCGCCAACAGGGTTGCCAAATCCAATAGAAATTCGCCAACCATCCAATAGAAATTCGCCAACCTGGTTGGCGAATTTCTATTGGATTTGGCAACCTTGTTGGCAAATCTCAGCATTATTCGCCAAGCATGTTGGCGAATCTGACGTGACTCGCCGCGCAAAGCGCGAATGTCACGTTTGCAAAAACAGGGATAGTTTTATTAAATGTTTGAAAATAGAGATATTTTAATAATTTGTTTATATTAGGGTTATTTTAGTTAAAAAAAACTCGTGCTTGTGGGTGTGGATTTTTACTTTGAAGTCATTGGTAATGGCGCTTGCCCTCTGGGGCATGACCCCTTTTGTATACCAACTAAAAAATGGCACTTGTCCTATGTAAGGGTACGTATGAATTGGTGGTTTAAAGGGAAATGGAATGGAAGAGAATAAAAAACTTATATTTAGGTGAGATCAAGAATATATTCCTCATTAAAACACGAAAGTGCAATATGTTGCTTTTGTCTAGCGAAGAGTACAAGACGCTGCATAATATTCCTGCCAGATACATACATGAATGATACAGAAAGGAGAATAGCACATAGCAGAATACACTCCAATTGGATTGGATCCACCAAAACACACATTAAGCATCAGCATCAATATTCTTCAAATTGCCACAAAAGTTGCACTCGAGAACATTGGAGTTCACACCATCTTCTGGAGGCAGAGGAGCCATAGTCCCTGCGCAGTTCTTGCTCCCACACACATACTTTGCAAGGAACCTCGCATGTGGCACGTCACTGTTAGGCTGTCCATCAGGCCAATCTTTCTCAACCCTGCACCTATCACACTCACAAACAAACCCATAATCCTCCATCAGGATCCTCTTCCTGGTGCCATAATCCCTCCCAATCCTGAAATAGCTTATGCACACATCCTGAATCATCCTGACGACCATGTCGGGGCCACTGCTGTCCACATAGTCAAACCTGCAAGCGTTGGGGATACAGTCATGGTTGAAAAACGTTGCCTTTGGGTATATGGCGTAGGCCTTAATGGACCTCTGAGGGCCGTGGGCATCAAGCAGAACGAGTTGAGCCTGTCCTTGGCAATAATGTGAGCAAGCAGATCAGCAGAAAAATGGGTCATTGGTGGGAGAAGGGGCGAGATGAGAGAATGAAGGAACAGAGCAGAGTCCAGAATGTTGGAGTCAGGGGAGCCGTGGAGGGAGAGGAGATTGCGGCTATGATTAAACGTGCTTGGACTTGGTGAGCTTTGGAGATGGGAGAGGGAGTGGGAGGAGAGGCATTTGTGGCTGCAGAAGCGGTGGTTTTCACAGGAAGGGCACTCAGCGGGGTGGCTGTGGGAGGATTCTGAAGCAGTGGTCACAGTAAGAGAAGGGTGAGGGGACGTTGGAGGCAGAGTAGAGGATGAGAGGGTGCTCTTTCAGGACTACTTGCCCTGCTTTGAGGGGCTCTGCTGCAACCAGGCCCCTCCCTTTGCCTTCTACGTCCTCCATCCTCAGGACTCCCATGCTTTTGTGTTTTCAAGGTTTGAGGCTTTGCTTTTCTTTTGTTGCCTTCGGACATGTTTATTTATTTGTTGTCAAATATTATGATCAGATTTTTAATGGAATCCTATGGAAGGTACATTGTCTTTAAATATAATAAAATTAATTTGATATCATAACAACTCAATTTATAAAAAAAATGTGGAGTTTATTATACATCCTACACTTTTGAGTATGGTTCGTTCTTCAACTGCTCTTGAATTTAATTTTCATAATAGCCTAAGTCTTAATATGTTGTCATCATGGATGAGACTTATTGCATGCTTGGGACCGCCTTTTTAAATATATATA
>QANU01085038.1:0-44406 GCA_003254905.1 Nissolia schottii | reverse complement strand
TCTGTTTTCAAATAATCTCACGTGTTTAGGTTTAAGGTTTAAGGTTTGAATGGACAATAAGAATAAAAAAAAATTAAGGGCAAAGTATATTTATAAGTGAAAGTGGATTTTGAAAGTTTTAATTACAAGTAAAAGTTGATTATTTTAGTTTGAGAAAATGTTATTTGCACAAGGAATTATTGAGTCTTTAATAAAGGCTCAAACCCCTAGCCCCACCTTCCCTAGAAGGAATTATTGAAACTTATTGACGGTACGACTTATGCATCTCATAAATATTCTTATGACACTAGCCCGTCCTGTATACGGTTTGATTATTACTTAAATATTTATGCATTCATCACGAGGACCCTTCAATATTCTTTTGGCGATAAATTTTTTATATAGACTTGATTCACTTTTTCGGCTTTCCTCATTATTTTGTCTTCTCCTCATTTTTTATCATAATTAACTTGTTCCGCCATAGAAACCAAAAAATCCGTGTGTTAGGAGCTATTGTCCCCTTAAATAGATGTAGTCAACCATTTCTTTTTTAGAAATCCACTTCAATATGGGTGTAATGGGTAGATATTATTGAAATGGTGTCATTTTAAAAATATTGTTTGAGATCCTCCTTTACAAATGAAAAAGATAAAGGGGTATGTGTGCAATGCTAATTTTGAGAGAGTAAAGTGAATGCGGTGCCAAAAACGTAAATAATAGCCAGACACACTAAGTGTACTTAAAACACACTAGGCACATGGAATCTTTGGCCCTGAAACACATTGAAGTAATTTGTTAGTCAAGAAAAAGAAAGTGAAATTTTTTTGAGAGATGATAGACAACACAATGGATGAATTCACTCATATTTTGATATTAGTCAACAATCATCCCATGGTAATGTATTTTTTAAATAAATTTAAAGTGTTGATCTCTTGATTATTTTTATTATTTAAGATATAAAATATATTTTACACTTGACTTTTAACAAGAATGTTGTATATTGTGATAATATTTTCTAGCATTAAAAGAATAAAAATACAAAGTATGCTCTACATTTATCTATTCATGAGGGTATTGGGTATTAGAAATGTTTGCTATTAACACTAATAATTTATTATTATTATTAATATTATTATTAACACGACGACGTTTTGAAATAGCAAGTAGCAGCATATCCAAGAAGGTAGCAAAAATGTAGCAGTGGCACAATAACGGTGGCGAAGATAGATAGATTGATAGATAGATATCCATTCCAACCTTATCCCTTAAACACAACATCTCTCTCTCTCTCTCCCTCTCCCTCTCCCTCTCCGTGTCTTCTTTTCTGTAGTGTTTCTATTTCTCTATTATTATCATGTCTGCTATCCAAGCTATGTTATCCTGAGCCATCTACACCTTCCACATAATCCAATGGCCGCCACGTTTTCCCCTCCACAATTTCTTCACCAGGTTCTCTCTCTCTCTCCAACCACTTGTCCACTTAATTTATGGAAATTTTAGTCATGTTCATATCTATCTGTTTGATTAAAAAGAAATAGCATCCCCTTATTTTTGTCGCACCATTTTAAGACCCAAATTTTGCTTCATATATAACTGTAGAATTTGATAAAGTAATTCTAATGCAGCAAGTTAGGAGCAAGATCAATCATTTGAATGGAAAGGGCAGGCCTCATTTCCCTATTCATAGATCAGGAATTCACCTCCCAAACCTTACACCAACATATGCAACCTTGAAGGGCCCCAAGGGGTTTGGACCTAACTCCCCAAAGAAAAAGAACAAGACCAAGAGACTGAGAAATAACATCGAAGAAGAAGAAGATGAAGAACCAGAGGAGGGTGTCATCCCAGAAGTTGTGACCAACAGAATGATGAGCAGGATGGCATTCTCAGTGGGGATTCCACTGGGAATTGGGCTCTTGTTCTTCCCCTTCTTCTACTACCTCAAGGTTGGGCTCAAAATTGATGTGCCCACTTGGGTGCCCTTCATTGTCTCCTTCTTCTTCTTTGGCTCTGCGCTTTTGGGGGTGAGTTATGGGATTGTGTCCTCCAGCTGGGACCCACTCAGGGAAGGCTCCCTTTTCGGCTGGACTGAGGCCCAGAAGAATTGGCCCATTTTTTGGCAATCACTTAGGGGACGACGAGGCTCTCCGAAGAATTAGCCCCATTAGATCTCCATCCATATTTGTAGTAAGAATTGGACTTAGTTTCACCTTTTTCAATTTTCAATTTTAGGCCACGGAAATAGCCTTTTACAACCTCTATTTTGTCTCTATATCTAATAAATGGTTTGTTCTAATTGCCAATTAGCACATGGTATAGAATGCCTTTTTTTTTTTTTTTAAATGATTGAGTTCACACGAAATGATAGACAGTTAACTATGAAATATTTTTCTACTTCCATGGGTAAATTGGTCTTTATATGCGGCTGTAACAGCCATTACCCATATTGGAAGTGGGCTTGTGATTTGTCAGTTATTATGGGCTAGGCTTGATTGTTGGATCCGTCATATAGGTTTGATCTAGAGTTCATTCACGTTTCAAATTCTAATAGATTATAGTATTGTTATCAAAATCAAAGCCCAAAAGGTTACTTGTCTAAAAACACATGAAAGAAAGACCATAACCTTTTATTTATCACTATTCAACCCAAACATCAAAGAGGCCCCATTGTGCCACTCCTTACATGTTCTGACATTTTACATTACTGCAATTAAAATTGTGCTTTTTTCAGTTGTAACGTGCATTGCATTATTTATATCCATAATTCAAAAGATATATATTAGCAAGCAATTACGTTGGTTATTCCCCTGGTCCAAAACATGCCTTCAAGTCAATTGCTTCTTTAAACATCTTTATTTGTTTCTAGTGAAGAAGGTCTAATATTTTAATAGAGCAAATAAAAAAGTTGGCTTTGTTTGCTGTATCAGTTGGAACTTATATTCATGAGATTGGTGACCAATCAGTGCATGGTTTTGAAGATGAAAACACGTGCAATTCTTATCTGAACACACAACATTGACTCATCATGTCTTTATGTTTGCATAGGCAGATGAAAGAAATATTATGTCTCTTTCCCCCCACAGTAAAAGTAGGGCCTCACAAGAAGTAAAATTGACAAAAAAATTATACAAATAAATAAATATTCAGAATATTGAGCATATCCCTTTCCAAATCAAACTAAATTGCTTTAGCATACTAATTTTGCAGCTACTCAGTTTCTTTTCTTCAAAGGGCAGTTTAAATCTTGTCCCTGAAAGGAGAACCAACTTAAAAAAAGAAAGTAGCTTATTGAACGTTTTCCTCTTTGTTCAAAAGAGCAGTTCAAGAACATAATATTTCTCTTTTTATGTGATTCTTTTTTTCTTTTCTTTTTCTATTTTTTCACACTTTATTAACATTCTTATGCTGATCATGAAGAATAATAAAAACAAGCTGAATATTCAGATTGCCCCTATTTAATTTAATTTCCTTCCCTCTCCAACCCTTCCCCTACAAGACATTTATTAACAGAAATATTCTCTCTTTTTTTTTTCTTTTTTTTTTTTCATTTTTTGCTGTGAAAGCTTCGCCATCTAAGAAAATTAACCTTTATCTTTCTTTTCCCCCCTCTCAAATTGATCAAAATTCGAATCATGCAATGGGAGTGATTTTATCCTCTTCTTTAGTAAATAGCTCTACCCCAACTTCTAATGAGAATAGAATCTATTACTGTCTTAATTAGAGTCTTTTATTGCTTAATCATTAGATTGTTCCCTTAAGAATAAGCAAATCCTCCTTACTTGACCCTTTGCCTTGGTTGTACCTTTTAAGGGGGCCACATAGGTAAGGCCATAACATAAGACCAACGATTTAACATAAGACCTTAATTAATTGGTTTGAATTTCCAACATTATGCATGAAACTGATCAGTTATTAGAAAGAATTGCATGATCCAACTCCATAAAGTCTATAATCAAGAAATGTTAAGTATATTTATTTTATTTAAAATTTTGAATTAACTTCATATTTTATTTATCATTGAATGCAACATTAATAATGCTCATATTTTATTGAAATTTTATTTAATAATAAATAAAATATTAATATAATATTATATTTTATATTAATATAATATAAATGAATATAAGTAACCCAGCTTTCAACCATATATATACGTATAAATTGGGCGTACGGACAGGTTTAAAAGCTTTCAATGTAATACACAGTGTTGGCACGACACTGCCAACTTGTGTCTCTTCTTTTAACAAGGGATAAGCAGTGTTTTTAATCTGAAAAACTGAAACAATAAATCAAAAGAAGGCACATAATAACCAAAGTAACCAGAGAGACCCTGAATGAACATTGGAAATGGAGAAAGAAAAGACTTGGGGATTGAGATTATATTGTTGTTGTAGATTTGCCTTGGGGGGTGAGGATTGCTGAATATGAAGCTTTATGATCACTTTTCACAATTTTATTATATATTGAAAAGAAAAAAAAAAACAGAACATTCCTAACGTTAAAAGTGGTTATCATCCTCATCATGTCTTCAATGTCCTCTCAAGCCTTTCATGGGATTTTTGAATTGGAATTTAATTTGACAAGGCTTGATGAAACTTATAAGGTATTTTTTTTTATTGCATTATTAGGATGAGAAAAACAAGAAAGATTGCGAGATTAAGTCCTTTTAACAGGGCATTTACTTGTCCATTGGGCAGATGAGTAATATAAATTCAAGAATATTACATGTGCAATAACATTTAGATAATTCTCTTATAAAAATATGAGTCCTATCATAAAAAAAAAAGAAAATGTGAGTATAATAAAACGCATATTTTGTGAGAGAGTTATCTAAATGTTATCCAAATATTATTATACATATAACATTTTTCATATAAAATTTGAAAGAAGTTTATATTAGAGTAATGTTATTTGTTTTTAAAACATATTTTAAACACTCAATACCTGTTCTCACAAAAACATGAGGACGTGAGCTTTATTTATGGACCACTGACTTATGAATGATAGTTTTGAATGTCTAAGATTGTTTTGGTATTCAAATACCTTTACTCTTCTAATTTAAAGCCCAATTGAAACACTATATTTTCATAAGACTTTCTTAATTATTCTTTTTTGGTAATATAAAAATTTAGGTGAGGGTAAACACCAGCATTTAAAGATGTATTTATATATTATTCATTAACCAAATATTTATATTGGGTTGCAAAATTTGAACTCTCAACCTTTTAGAGTAAGAATCTAAATATTTACCAATTGTGTTACTCTTTATTAACACTTTCTTAACTATTTAGTCTATATAATATGTACCTTGGCTTCAGAATTTCTACCAATAAAGAATGCAGAAAAAGGGGTAAAACTAAAATTTTATCGCTGCTACATTTAAATAAAATAGTAAGAATTATTATTATTTTTTTTTACATTGCTTGGTGTATGACCAAAGACTTTATTTATGTCATGAGTTAACACTGTGTATTATCTTTATTTAAAAAAAACATGGACAGGTCACATAAGATAAAGAGAGGGGTGAACAAAATAACAACAAAGATGTAATTAAAGTGTGGTATTTTTGAATTTCACTTCAAAAAACCAGACCAAAACCAAGTTGAGGGAGAGAGAGGGAATGACTTTGGACTTTAGACTATGCTTTCTTCCTTAACAAGATCTGGTAAATAAAACATCTTTAGCTAAAGCACAACCAATCAGACCGTGACACGTGGAATAACCATTCCCTGCCCTTAACACCAAGCAAGAAACAAAGGAAAGATTTGTGTGTGTGGCTTGCTGGCAGAGTGTAAGAGAAAGAGATAGTTCTTAGTTTTTATATAATGGGCGGTTTTGTTGTCCCTCTATTCCAAGCATTCTTTGCTTAAAGAGAGAGTTAGCCCCAGGAATAAAGCAAAGGACAACAACAACAAAAATAAGTAAATGGGTTACTTAAAAATAAAAGCTAAAGTACATCATCACTTCACTTATGTCTACAATGCCAAATAACCCCCCCCCCCCTCCCCCAAAAAAATAAAAATAAATTTGCAGCCACTACTAACAACTTACATAGCCGGTAACACTCTCTCTTTGGCCCTAAAACTAGTAGAATGTGCTTGGTAATGCTGGAAAACTTCTCCGCCCGTTTAGTTTAATCTATGAAGGAATTATTTTTTTCAGAAGAATTAAGGTGAAAAGAATTTATTTGTGTTTGATTTGAATATTTTAAAAGTAAATTTAAGAGAATTATTTTTGTTTAGATAACATAAAATAAAATTACTTTTAGAGGTAAAGTTATTAAAAATAACCATATAATATAATTTTATGAAAGAATAAAATAAAAGTTAATATGGGCAATATGGTAAAGTATTTTTTCAATTTGCAAATCTCAAACTGAAAAGTAACTCTATTTTTACTATGACCAAATGTAAATTTAGGAAGTAAAAATAAATTAAGTTGACGGCGAAATAAAAGCCAAACATGTTGAGTAGTACAGAATCTCATTTTAAGGTGATTAAAATTATGTTCGCAATGTGCAATCGATAAACCAAAGAGGCACTCACTAGATACAATCTCAACATTTCCTCTTTAAGCACATAGACAACAAAGTTGATATGACCAAAAAAAACAAGTAAAAAGTTTGATGTGATTCATTTTTATTGTGAATTTACCTAAACATGGTATTAAAATTATATTAATAGAAAAATCTCTTGTAATGTTATACTACCAAAAGAAAATTGGCAAAATTTTGAAGAAAATAAGAAATTAGGTGGTACAATCCAAATATGGATCAACATACACGTCATATCATTCTTCCAAATTAACTTCTACATTTTTCATTGCTTTGTAGTATATTTAGCTTTCAGGTAGCAACACTAAAAATCAATTCTAAAATTTTAAAGGTAATATATATATATATATATATATATATATATATATAAAATCCTGCTTAATCATTTTATTTGCCACTTTTACTTTTTAGATGTACTAAAAAGGTGTAAATGACAAATAAAATAAATCAGCTACTTATACTAATTGTTAGAACTAATTTTAGATGTTTTTACCTGAAAATCATATATGTTATTAAGGACAATAATTTTCTAAAGTGAAATTTCTCACTTTAGAGTGTAAAGTAGAAAAATCTCAACATTAAACCAACAAAGTAAAAAATGAGTTTACTTTTATTTTATTCATTAAAGTGAGATCACTTATTTAATTTGCTAAAGTTGCAAATCTCACTTTAGAGGATGTAATTTTTACTCTTATAATATTTGAATAAGAATCCTCTAAAATGTAATATTTCACTTTAAAGTATACAGTGAAAGATTTCATCATTAAATTTCTAAAGTGAAAATGAATTTCATTTTTATTTTATTACTTTATTAATTCAATAGTAAGATTTATCACTTTATTTCGAAATGCATATATTAGAGAATCTAAATTCATAATATTGTACAAACCCCCTACTCACACGTTTGGTGACCGGTCATAGCCGGTAGCCAGTGATGCTACGTCTGGTTAGCCGTACAAAAAAAACAACTCTAAAGGCTGACCCATTGAGAGGACTACTTACTGAGTCTGGTTGGTTTTGGGTTACATTCTGTCCGAGTCTGACTGACCCTAACACAAACAGTTTTGCAGTAACCAGAACCGTGCAATTATATTATATATAGTATAGTATATACACACCCCAAAGTAACCAAGGGACTTTTGGTTCCTATGTTATTGAACCATTTCCTCTAGTTAGTAGTATAATTTCATTTTTGTTCCTTTGACAAGATTGACAAAAAAAATCTTCCTTCAATTCCAATTTTGATTTTGATTCTTTCTCGCCTAACCAAATGGAACATTGGCACTTCACTCACTCGTGCAACTTGATTGGACCAAACGAGTTCTCTGTACACCTCACTCCCTCATCATCATCATTCATAAGTTCCATCTTTTTCTTTCGTGTTCTTCTTTTTGTTTTTTTTCGGTTAATTTTGTCATTTTTATTTCTCTTCATTTATTTATTTTTAGCTGTAGAATCGCATGTATGTATCACTTTGCAGGCCAAAAAAAGTAACAGTTTGGTACAAATTTTTTCTGGCTCGGGCAAGTGAGCAGACAGAATGGCGAAATGTCTTATTTGGAGCACAGAATAATTTTCCAACAGTACAGGAACTTTTGCCTCTTTTAAGATGCCTTTTTTTTGTTCTACTTGGCTGAGAATATATAACGATTTGGAATAAAGTTATTAATTGCATGAGTGTGACAAGAACGGTTAAATATACTTGTGTTTTTTTTAAAAAAATTCTGAAAAAAAGAGTAAGATCACAAAATAAAAAATAAAAAATAAAGCCTTCACACAAGAGATGTTGAATCTCCAAAGGGATCAACAATCTCAACAAAAAACAATTCTTCTAAAGTTTTCTATTTGACCAGTTAGTCAGCACAAGAATTTGTCTTAATGAGAATGTGTGTAATATCGACAACTCAATCACGACAAAACCAATCCCAAATATATAAAACGATAACCTAAAAAATATGAAAATCAAGATTCCCTAAATTTATAAGATTAAGAGCATTGAGAGAATAATTTTCACAAAGGACATGTCTAAAGCTATGATCCCAAGTTAGCCTAAACCCATATCTGATTGCCAATAGCTCGAAAAGGAAATTCTCCGCTACCCCAATAAAGTCAGTAAACTCAATCTTCCAATGGTCATCATCCCCACAAATCAAACCACCAAATAATCTCGCATCTCTCGGGTTGCCACAAGAGTTGTCGTCGAGATTCAAAGTGACAACTATTCAGTAGTCACTGCTAACGCACCGATCAATCAACATATATAGGGACGCAACACACCCTCGTAACAGAATTGATAGCCAACAAATCACTCTTAGCTAATATTTGAAACAATAAGAGAGGAAAATATAATATTGTTACCAATATAATATCGAGCTCAAAATAATTTTCATCGTTGGCAAGCGCTAGCTAGAACCAAGATCAATCCTCTTGCAATGCTAAATTTTGTGATGCCGCTTGTTGCCAACAGTACCTACCAACCAGCAATGGAACCAAGAAATCATAAAACATCGATATCATGTATCCATAAAACAAGTTGCCGCAGTCTTTTGTACGAGGTCAATCATAGGCATACAAATTGTAGGCAAAACTCACAAGTCATCTTGCCAAACATCACAAACACGAAGCCGCGATCGATCGAGTCTCAAGTAAGAACAAATGGGACCAACTCGCAAGGAGGACCATCACCCAAATATATTATTACTAAACCAAAAGGAAATATGTCCCTTGCCAATGCGGTAAACATAGTCAGCACGACGAACAACAAATAACCTTCCAAGTAGGGGAGCAATTCAAAAAAAAATTCAAAGAAGCAATGTTGGCATTAGGAAGGTATTTCTGAATAAGCATCTTATCTAAGCCCACGACTTGCACTAAGGTTTAGAAAGCTACCAAACCGACTTACCAATCAATGCTACATTGGTTTCATGAGCTTCCCCTCTAGCAACTTTCTCCTAGCTAACAAGATGCATCCAAGTACCAGTGTTATTCTTGCAGACAAAACGACTAATCACACACTCAATATCATTACTAACACTTTGGGGAAGCCAAACAGTTTGCATATTATAAACTACAAGTGTTGTCAACATAGATTTAGCAAGAGTCGCTTGGGTCGCATGATTCAACATACGCGTCATGTGTTGACATGTCAAAACAAATGGTTGACTCTCACATATCAACAATTTTTATATTTTCGTTCAATAACGTGATGTTACCCAAGCAAAAGTAGTTATGGATAACATAACTGAATAAATCCTCTCATGTGAATTTGCATGACCTTGTTATGTGTGATATCTCACCATTAATTAATTAAGAAAGTGAGACTTATATATGACATAAATAAGAGAAACAAAATTAAAAGTGGATAACTTGGATTTTTGAGAAAAATCATGGCGGTGATTGAATGTGATTAGTACAATATTAAATTGACATGTACCATAAATAAGATCACATAATTTGAGGTGGGGTGTAGGAAAAGTAATGATAATATCCTTGACCTGTTTATTTATATTTTAAAAATGTGTTTAATTATATTTATCAAGTTTGGCTAAGCACGAAGGGACTAACTTTGTCTACATTTAAAATTGACATCGATCAAATTATCTCTTTATACGATCTTTTACGCAAGAGTTCTTTTGACTTGTAGTGTAAATAATTTTTTGAAATAATGGTTGATAAGGATTGAATTCTAAAGCTCTTTAATTATAATAATTTTGGCATCATGTCAAAAATAATTTCTCCCAAAAACATAAGTTGATGGACAAAGACTACTATATAATTTTTTATATTTTTCTTTACAAATTGAGCCTTTTTATTTTTAATTACAGACCAAATTAACTCACCAATAGTTTAATAGGACCTTATTAGACCTTTACTTTAATATTTCTCTTTCACACAAAGAGAATTGTCTTAGTATCCCATGTCATTCCCTTTATNATATATATATATAGACACACACACACAAATGTTTGTTTAGTCCCATCAAAATAAAAGGACACTGAGAATTGAATTGCAAAATACAAAATACCTACTACTGACTGCGGATCTCGTGAGGTCATTGATTTGTGTATATAAGACAAAGTTGGTCAAGCAATAGAGTCTAAAAATTGGCAGAATCTTAGCTACAATGCATCATCGTTTCAAAGTTGACACAAGCATGAATAGGAAAATCACTATACATACTCTAGTGTATCTTTTGGATCCAATTAGCTTCATGCATGTATTTTCATGTCAAAGAAAAATTAAACCTGTTGCACCGATGAAGATACTGATGAGCTTTTCATGAAAAGGATCACGAAAAAGCACTTAAAACTCATCAAGTTTAGAATAATTCGATCAGACTCTCTATAATCATCTAGCTAGGTAGGTTTTAAAGTAAGCTATTAATTGTTTTAGCTAGGCTAACTTGTTGCACATGCAAGCCTCTAAAGTTTAAACGCTTAACAAGTAAGGCAACGGTATTCTTTTCCCTCTTTGATTCTCTTTTTAGCAAAATTTATGTTGAGATGCATGTTTAATTATTCTTTCATATATCAAACAATACCCATTAAGTTTTTAAAAGCTGTTCATAATAAAGTACTTAAGACAATTTTCAGTTATATTGAACTTAATTTTATGCCAGTTAACCAGAAACCACCCCCGTCCATTCTTTTAATGAAAAATCTCACAATAATATTTAAAAATATCATATTAAACATCTCACTGCTTCAAAAATATCATATGGCTCTATTAGGAATAATGTTATATTCTCGTAAATCTTTCCTTAATTATCAAATTAAGTATTTTTTTTTTCAAAAATTATATTCAATGAAATTGGAACCAAATTTGGTTTATGAAACTGATTCTATTTGGTGCGACAAAAATAAAAGATTGATTGCTAGCTGTTGTATTCATCGGTCATCACTCATCACCATATCATTTTTAAATTTCTTAGGAAATTTCCACTCTAGTCCGTTAGTCCTCTGCACAAACGGTATCTTCAGAATTAAAACTTATCTTCTTTCAAATGTGCATATACTTTACTAGTAACATTTAAAGACACAAATGATATTGTTGCGGAACAAATCCGAGCATCCGAGCCCGAATTAACGGTCCACATATGGACTCAGTTTAATCACTCAATTACACGAAACCTTGGTCCTCAAATTACATATCAGTATCTTGCCCCACAAGGAACATGAGCATACAAATTCCACACGCGTCGTAACCAGCATGATATTAAAATGCAATAAGAGACTATCATAGCTTATCCTGCAAATTCGATGTGACATAAGCTTGTGATTAGAACATAAGTGTTACTATTCGACCAACGGTTAGGTCTGACTCTTGGGTATAAATAGTACACAGACGACTTGAGGTAACTAGATTTTATCACATTTGCATACACATTTTATATATACACTAATTTGAGCTTTAGAATGGCCTTGCTAATATCATCTATAGCGTGACAAGATTATGATCGTGCAGTACTACCAATCCAAGCTTGCCTAAGAAACAATTACTCCATATGTGATATCTCATCCTTGTTTGAATTATTTGACGAGATATTCAGAACAAATAATATCTCCAAATACTAGTATACCATAATCTCTTAAAGAAAGTTAAAAATGTAAAGTATAGTGGCATATTTCTTTATCTAAAGATTTTTCTTTAAGCTAAAATTAAAACAAAGGAAAATAATAATAATAGTAAAAAAAATAATAATAAAAATGACCACGGCAGAAAAATGTTTCATCTTCTTTATTCATTATTCTAATCATCCTCCTAACCACTAAATGAGATAAGAGTTAATTATTTTTTAAAATTTTGAGACATTGAATGCATTTACTTCAATTCATCTAATAATTAGAAATATAATTAAAACTACAATGAGTGATAGCATTACTCACAACAATATTAGACCATATAATTTCATGGAGCAAGGTAATAGTACGAGAGAACATCATACTTTCATGATTATCAAAGATCCAAAACCATGAATTATAGCAGTTAAATGCGCTTTTTTATTGTAAATTTTTTTACTTTTATTTTTCTTAATAAGTGTTGTTAACAAAATTCTAATAGTAACAATAACAACATTTGACATTTTTTTTTAATTTTTTTTAAAATATTAAATGTCATTTATTAAAATATGTAAATTAACATGCAGAATAATAAAAAAAATCTCTGAACCATTACTCTATCACTAATGATGACAATACTAGACCATATAATTGATTGGAGCTAGGTAAATATATGCTTTGAGAGGAAAATTATAGGATGATGATTATCAAAGATCCAAAACCATGACATCATTGAAGCGGCACAACACAACCTGGATGGGAAGGTTACAAGACTGTCATCACACAATCTCCCCAACCAAATCACAGCCGTCCATTCCCATCAAACACAAGCACAACACGGCACGTAGCATAACCACACAAAACGTAACATGAGAACATGTAGGCCCCAATTGTCTCCTCGTAAAACAATTTCCGTCAAAAAACTTAACGGCAGAAACTAACTGACGGCGTCAACCCAGTCTGGGATGTATAAATACGACAAGCTCAAACGCTGTCTCCCTCTCCTCTCTTCTCTTAGTCTCATATGAAACCGTAAATCTCAGTCCCCGATTTATCGCCAGCATTGATTCGTCATTCACTCTCACACGCGCGTACCCTGTTTCCTCTGTTTTCGAAAGCAGAGACTCACCATTTCGAATGAATGCGCTTCAGCTTCTTTCTTTTTTGCTCACGACTTCGTACAAGGTAGCATTTCATAAAGTTTCAGCTTCTTCTACTCTACTCACTATTTCACACTTTCACTAGTTTCATTTCAAAAATTTACAGACAGTAATGACACCACTCACAAAGCTCTAGTGTGAAAGAGAGTGAAATTTGTGAGTGCGTTTTGTGTTTTCTAGTTTTTTTTTTAATTTTTTTCCCTTTTCAAATTTTGTAGTGTAGCGTGACAGAGTAATTATGTTTGCATTGGCATGTAATGTAATGTAAAGGCTAAGGATTTCAGATCCGAAGCATTTGGAGTGAAACGCTAATAAGTAATAACGACAAGGTTCATTGTTTTATTTGAGAAGCAGGTAGTTGAATCTGGTCTTGGTGGTGGCCTTTGAAAAGCGAGGAGTAAACGTGTGCTTGCTCGTGTTTATTTGTGGCGAAAGGCACAAGACGAGGCAAGGGTCGTGGATTAGGTGAGCAAAAACCTGAAGGGAGGCAGAGGCTGAGGCAGCGGCTGAGGGATTGTTTGGTAAGTCGCTTTCAAATAGTTATAGTAAACACAGACAGTACTTTTTCTGAAAAGCAATACCAAACCAACCATCAATCAATGTTTCTTTGTGGAATTCCCTCTTCCTCCTCCTCCTTCTTCTTCTTCTTCTTATTCTTATTATTATTATTCCTGTTCTTCTTCCCCCCACCCCACCCCACCCCACCACCACCATAACTCCTCTCATGCTTCTCTTTCCTATATAATTCCCTCTGCATGTGTCTCTTTGCCCCCCCGCCCCTGTCACACCATTCATGATTCCTATCTCATTCCCCTCCTATTATTTGTCCTTTTTCAAATCTCATTCATTCAACCACCCATTTATTACCACTAATTACTCATAAATACATTAATTACCATTCCTTAGTCGTGTAAATTTTTTTTATCATGGCACAACCTTGTTTTCTTTTTCTTTTATTTTATTTATAATAGTACTAGTGCACAGTTTCTTCTTTTTTTTTAAAAAAAAAAGAATTCTTTCTAATTCTATGGTCAGTGAGAATGTATGTGTGTGTAGCTTTTTTGGTTTTGGGGGGGAGTGTTAATAATCTCGGGGAACGGGGATTGATTGTGATTTACACAAAAGATAAAGGGAAGGGAATCAGAGAGAGGAGTAGAGGGGTGGGTTTGAGTTGAGTATCAGGCATAAGGGGCATTATATGTGTCAGACAAACTTGGCCTTAACACGCTTTGCTTCTCTTCTTTCTTCTTTTGATTTTCGATTTCTGCACACTATAAAGTAAAAAACCCACATTACTCTCACATACTAATAGTAATATCATAAATAAATGTAAGCATTTTTTTTGGTCATTCATTCAATTCTTTGTTGTAACAGGAAGGGGGCGGGGTGGTTTGCCTTTGCCTTTTGCCATTTTGTTTTTCTTTCTCTCCTTTTAATTAAATCTTGAACCCACCCTTTTTCCCCATCTCATCTCTCTTTGCTTTCTTTTGGGATTTTGAGATCTCTCTTAGCTCTGATCCCGAGCCTCTCATTGAAGATATTGCTTTTCCTTTTTGGTTTTGTAGCTCTGGACCATCCCCCTTCTTTTGTTTTTGCCTCATTGGGCACCCCCTTTTATTTTATTTTATTAAATTAAAAAAAATTGCTCCTAGGTTCAATTCAGTTCCATTCTAATAACATCTTTACTCCTTCCCAACCTAACCATCCTGTTATTGTTGCTTTCCGCAAATTGCAATTCCCCCTTGTCACTGTTTTATTCAACGAAAGTGATTATTTCCAGGTTCCACCTATTTCTCTCTACTTTATTATCCTTCAATTAATAACAATTATTAATATATATATATAGTACTTTTTGTTTCTTTTGTCCTATTATTATCCATTTAAAACTAGTGAATGACATGTTGATTTGGTTCTTTTCTTTTTCTTTTTTATTTTAATATGTCTATTCTAGTCCAAATTTCAAGCCCTCATTAACTAGCAGCACTTATTTTTCATCATACACTTGAAATTTGACCATAAAAGTGTGCATGGTGGTTGTATTATTGTGGTGCAGGAGGGAGGGACAGAAAAGCAGAAGGGTGGTGGGGTGGGGGGTGGGGAAGTAAAGAGTAAAAAGGAAAGATGTTTACATGCATAGCTTGTACGAAGCAAACGGCGGAGGAAAGGGAAGAAGAAGAAGAAGGGCGTGAGAGTGGCACGCCTAGTACCAAAGAAGCCGTCAAAAGCCTGACTGCTCAGGTTCCTTGTTAATTTGCCCTCTCTCTCTCTCTCTCTCTCATATAAAAAAAAAAACTTTGCTTTTTTGCAGCTTCTTTTTTTTCATCTTAGTGAAAACAAACAAAATTCTGCCCCCATTACCTTCAACACATTGCGGGGGGTCCACTTTTGGAATCTTTTACGTCCACCCCCCAACTCCCTCCCGTACTACATTCACACACACATCTTTTTTATTATTTATTTATTTATTTATTATTATTATTATTATTATTTTTATACACACATTTATATCTTGAGACATTTATTTTACGTAGTCTATAAACATCTAAATTGAAATACATCTATCTTTCAATGATGTAAATATTGAACATTAGGGTTGCCACCACCACTTGTCCATTTAGATGTCGTCTACATCTCCATGTTCAAATTATGTTTCTATTTATCATATAAATACATGTCACACGGATGCACTAGTTATCTAGGCGGGGATTGTTTTTGGTTTAGGGATGATGACGTTATGTTTGGAGTTTTGGCCACTTTTGCTGTTGAAAGATGGTCCACTTCCCCCACGTATTGGTCCAATTTATTGAATTATTTTATGGCATGTGGTGTTCCTGACCCGACGTGACCATCATCATCAACCAATCAACCCCTTATTTTCATTTCTATCCTTTGGAAAATTTTACGGAAACCAACTTGTAAGTTTAGGTCCACTTTATAATTACAAATTGGATAGGATTTGAATCAAAATTTTATGATTTGTGACATCATCATGCAAATAGCTAGAGCGGCTAAGAATTACCAAGATATTGGTTCAAATTCTCTAGACATGCCAAATGTTAAACAATTGAATGATAATACAGTAAAATAATTCGAGATGGTTATTGATTCAGATTCACTTAAATTTCCGTGTATTTTTTTCCATTCCGAAAGCTAAGTAAAAAAGCAATTTTGTCTTTGGTCAAATGTTCTACAATTTGTGTTTTGAGAACAGCAGCAATGGGAACACCATGGTTCCACACAGAAGGGTATGCGTATCAATTGGGTGGCCCATCCTTGAATTCTTGTCTACCCACTTTTATTTTTCTTTCAAAAGCTTTTCTATTGGCCAATGCAAATTAAATAAGTACAAGAGGGAAATTATATCAGAGATTGCCAGGCATGCATTGAATTTATGCCTGAAAAAGTATCATGACATTTACTATTAACTATTTGGTTTTCACTTTTTACACCACTAGCCATGAACACCTCTATTTTTTTTCACTCCCTTTAATATTTTTGCTTCTCAGTTACCTTCATATTCATGCTCTTCCTCAATCCTTGATTGGATTATCCAAATAGAGAAACTATATGTGAAGCCATTTTCTAATGCCTATCCTAACAATTTTGAACCGAGTCAGGTGGGAAATTTTGGATAGATATTGTTGGTTGATATCTACAAATAGGAAAATGCTTTCCATTGAGGGTACATATTTTGATACCAGGACATACGTAAGATTCCTATATTTAAAAAATGGATTTTCAGGTTTTCAGGGATGTTGTTGTTGTCATCCACTTGTATCATCCAATCCAAGTACATTCTCCACCTATACATATCCCAGCTGTAAAGTATTTGCATGGTGCTTTGAAAATGACATGAGCCTGAAACCTTAGACCTCAATTCAGCTTCATCCAAACATACCTTTTTTTTTTTCCTTTTTTTTTTTTAATAATTTTGTATTACAGAACCTCCAGATTCTGTTTCCCTACTTGTGTGCCATTTCACAAACACTAGTGTCATGCTCTCGGTTAAAGTCCTGGCATCTCTGGATTATTTGGCTTATTTTATATGTTACATGGATTTAAGAATTGGGGATTCAATTGCATTATTAGTGTTTTATTCTTCTAGCAAGTTGAGATATTTTGTATTTTTTTTTTGTGTGTGTTTTCTTCTTCTGGAAAGTTGGGAATTGGTTCCCCAGATATTCTCTTATTTCCATTTAGTGCAACATTGGATGAGACAATCATGTTCGAATTCAAAAAAAGAAAAAGGGAATATTTGTAGGGTGATCTACATTGTTAGCAGTGGAGGAAAGTACCATTCAGGTGTTAAAAAAGCCTTAAAAGATTATTAAGACATGTAGAGAATCATTTCTTTTATGGGCCCCAGCTGGATAGTTCTAATTATAGGTGTCAATGGTCAAAATCCACGTAGATACAGAATATTTTGCAACTATTCAAGAATCCCAAAAGCTTGATATACATTCTGTTAAAGTCACCATGATCTGTAAAAGATGAATTATACATGAATGAAAGTGTTGACCAAGTGTATGTAAGTATAAATTCCGAAAATAAGTATATGATATAATCTTATCTTATTTGCCATCGAATAATTTTAGTGCATTTCTTATGTCACAATATTCTGATTACACAGATATCACCTCTAAATGTATCTATTAGTGGTGTTTTATGTTAAAACAAGCAATAATCTATTTTATAATAACATGTTCAACTGAAAGTGACTTGTTTCACTGAATAAATAGATGAGATTTTTTTATTTTAAAGTAGTTTTTGAAATAGAAAAAGAGTTTAATTTTAATGCACTGACAATGTAAAAGATCTTTCCACGATCGATCAATCGTTTTTATTTGCATGACTTCTTAAGTAGTGCATGTGATAGTCAACTATATTAGTTAATGTGTTAATATATGATTGGATGACAGTGCAAAATTCAGTGCGTTCAAATTAAATCCATATGGCCTGGAGTTCAATTTTGGTGCAATGACAGTTTAAAAAAGATTTACTCAATGAATCAATTTGTTTCATTTGCATTTGATATTTTCTATGTTTGAGTTGCTGAAAACATAGGTATCTATGGCTTGTTCTGTTTGTATAATCTGAATTTTATCGTACAAATGCAGATAAAGGATATGGCACTGAAGTTTTCAGGTGCTTACAAGCAGTGCAAGCCCTGCACAGGAGGAGGGTCCAGTTCCTTCAAGAGAGGGCAGAGGCCATATCCTGACTTCGACACCATCTCAGAAGGGGTTCCATACCCTTACATTGGAGGTGCAAGCACAAGTTCAACCCCTGCTTGGGACTTCACAAGCTCCAACCACCCCGGGGGTAGGCCTGACCCGAGGTTCCTGGGGGGATTCGGCGCCGGCGACCGGACCCCTAGAGGGCGCGATTCAGCGTCGGTCTGTGATGTGGTGTTGGAGGATGAGGGCGAAGCGAAGGAGTGGATGGCACAGGTGGAGCCAGGAGTTCACATTACCTTTGTGTCTCTTCCTAATGGTGGGAATGACCTCAAGAGAATTCGATTCAGGTTTGTTTGTTTGTTTGTTGAGAATAGTAAGAAAGTAAGTATTCAAATCGAATTTGAGCTCTGACAAGAGTTGGTATGTTTGTATTTGAAGCCGGGAAATGTTCAACAAATGGGAAGCTCAAAAGTGGTGGGGCGAGAATTACGACAGGATCATGGAGCTTTATAACGTCCAGAGATTCAATAGACAATCTCTCAACACTCCTCCAAGATCTGAGGACGAGGTAATGCTGCCCATCCCCCCATAGTTACTTCCATTTGACCCACCCTGTTACTGTTATTTTGCACGTTTTACACTCATGTCATGTTGTTGGCGCTCAACAGCCTAGAGATTCCACATACTCGAAACTGACGTCTGCAAGAGAAAGCCCCATGATGAACAGCTACAAGCATTTCCAAGCAGGGTCGTCCATGGAAGCTTCGCGGACAACAACCTCCTCTAGGGATGAGCCTTCTGTCAGCAACGCAAGCGAGATGGAGTCAGAATGGGTAGAGCAGGATGAGCCTGGCGTTTACATTACTATCCGGCAGTTGCCTGATGGCACAAGGGAGCTTCGACGTGTCAGATTCAGGTATTTCTCAGATCATTCCATCACATTCCAAAACACTGCCCAAACTCACAACTCTTTTTGGACTCTTGATGCAGCCGAGAAAGATTTGGGGAGGTTAATGCAAAGACATGGTGGGAAGAGAACAGGGAGAGAATACAAGCTCAGTACCTTTGAAGACAAAAAACTGGATGTCCTAATAACATATGGAATCCCCAATTTTGTTTCCTACTCATTGTAATGCACCATTTTGGTTGGTCATCATGCTCTCTTGCCATTAATTTGACACTCTCATAAAACAGTGCAAAAATCATGCATTTATTTTTCCCATCTCTATTTTCGCCAAGGGTCAATCACCATGGGATTAGGAGGAGCTCTCATCTTTTCATCATACTTATATTATATACACATCTATATTTGTTTTTTATTTTATTCTTGATTTCTTTCCTAATCCCGGGATTACTTTTCTCATCACAGTTGCTGTTAATTATTATTTATCATTTGTTAAAAAAAAAAAATTCCCCTACCAAGAACTGTGTTAGCTGCAAATTTTGGGTACTTGGTTCCTTGTCCTTTCCTTCGTGGGTCAATTACAAAAAGTGGAACACCACTTGTGGATGTGCCTGTGCGCGTGCTGACCATTATTCTTGGTAGATTAGGGTTGTGGCTAGGGTTATGAGTAGGATTAAGTTTATAGGGTTAGGGTTAGGTAAGTAAGCAAATAAAAGGTAAAAGGGGTATAAATGTAAAATTACTTGAGGGCAAATTGGTCAAACTATTTGGCAAATTTGTATAGAATTGGTCAAACCAGTTGATGAATCTTGTGCAAATGTGACGTTCTAGTTGGCGATTTTGTAGGTGATTTGCCAGGAGAGTTGGCAAATTTGTGAGTGATTCGCCAAGTGGGTTGGCGAATCTGACGTGACCTCGCCACTCGGCCGCGAGTTTCTCATTGGCCAAAACAGGTGTGTTCCTGTAATATGTTTGAAAACTGGAGCATTTTGGTAATTTGTTTGAGTAATAGGAGCATTTTAGTAAAAAAATCTTAAAATAGATTATCGATGTTAACTTGATTGAGTTTTAGTAACATTGTAAAGCAAATAATTAGGTTGCATTTGTTTAGTAAGATAGGATAGAAATATTGAAACACAAGGACAATTGTATTTGTTTATTGAGACAGACACTAAAATTTGTCTCAAGACAGATTTTTTGTATTTTCTGTGCCTCCATTTTCTTGCGACATGGGGATAGAGATTCATCAAAATTTGTCTTTCCATTTTACCCCTATCATATTTTGTTTATGACAACTTTACCCTTAACCTAAAATCCCTAAACCTAAATCCCTCTCTCGACCATCTTCCTTTTCTTGCTGTCTCCGCCTCTAAGTTCCTTCGTCTTCTTCTTGTCGTTGTTGTGCGCTCTTCTTCGATCATCTCTCTTCTTCAAGCCTTCTTTTTCAATTTTGTTTTCTTCATGACCTCTTGTTTTCATTCGTATTCATCAATTAAATTTTACTTTAAGCTCTCTAATCCGAAGAAGTTGCATTTTCTGCTTGTGGTTGTGGTTTAATAAAATGGTTTAATAATTCTCTTATGGTTTAATAAAATGGTTTAAAAATTTTGTGCTTGTGTTTGTGTTTCTTAATATCAAATGCTCATCTTACCATTTTATTAACATTGTATTTTGCTCTAATATTTCTGCTTGTTCAATTCACCTCACAATTTTGTCAATTTTTTGATTTTTGGTATTGTATTTTCTGGTGAAGAAGGAGAAACCCTAACCTACTGCTCTTCAGATCTTGAACATGATGAACAGAAGAAAGAAGGAAAAAGTTGAGAATTTGATTTAAAATATTTTTTATTTTAATTAAATAATATTATGAAAAGGGTATTTGAGATCATTTGTGTTGTATTTTTCGTAGTCTCTATTAAACAAAACAAGATACACATACAAAAAAAGTGCCTTGTACATCATCACTAAACACAATACAAGATTGACATGTCTCAAAATTTTACGTCATCCTTATATTTCTATATTTCAGCCACCAAACGCAACCCTAAAGAACATATACATTACGTGTTTTTTTTATAAGGGCCGATACTAGTTTGTACATAAATAAAATTTTAAAAAAAATAAGATTAACTTGGGGACTTATACCATATGTTCCTATTTTAAAATAAAAAATAGAAGTAAAGTTCTTAAATATTTGCTACTTATTTGTGCATTAATAAGATGTCTTCACCAAAGGATATTAAAGAAACCTAGAATTTAGTTTTAAAAAGTTACATCAACATATATAAGACCCAATATCATTTGTGTTTCATCATGCTTTGTGCAAGGACGTTGCCCTGTGAATTCATGCGCTTCTCTCCTTGTGTGGGAACCTATTGGAATATCACTGTTGGAGTCGTTGGATACAGTGGGCAGTGTCGTCTGCTCTCCGCTAATCCTTTTCTCTTATGTTTGATCTTCATTGCTGTCATGGTGTGTAGCGCTGTTATAGAATGCCTATGTCGTAAGTTACTCTGTAACTCATCATCTATTTTTATCCCAAAAATAAACCCTGCAGAACATAACACTTCACACAAACGACCTTTTATTTATAGATAAGAAAACGCAGCAGCACAGAAGTGTACGTCCAACAACTCAAATAGCAAAGGATTATTAATAACACACAGACACAGCTAGTTTTGTAGTTTAGCCCAAGTCATCAGAACAAGTCCAAAACCCACATAATATCCCATAGGTAGTAAGTAGTGTGTAAACTAGGAACAGCCACAGTATTGACCATCACTCATCCGGCAACTTTTCTAGAGAAAGTTCTTCCAGTCGGAATCTGCTGAGCAGGTCTGAGCATGAAGTTTCCAGATTCAGAAATCCAATTGACTCCAGCCTTCATTGCAGGAGGACGGGGTTGCCCCAGTGATTGTCTTCGCATACCAATGTTCATATTGGCCAACCTTTCAGCTGTTTCAGAAACTCCACGAGCAGGCCTCCCCTTGTTTATGGAAGCTGCCAATATAACCAACATCAACTTACAGTAAACAAAATACAATACCATCCGTTCAAGAAATGCCAAGAACTAGTACAGAATCTCTGATACAATAATTACACAAAAATACAAGGCTAAAACAGCTTACTTGGGCTGTCCTTTCCTGGCTGTCGATATTTTGATTGTTTAGTAGTCTTCATGGACTTTACATTCTTAATTCCATCCTGCAGAAACATCATAAAAAAAATGTCAGTGTCACATGTAGGAATTTAAGAAAAGAACCAGCTTAGATGGAACAAAACGATGCTCAAGGCATCATCAAGAGCAACTCTATTATGCAAAAGAGGATTTTCATTTCAAACGAGTTACTCATGTAAAGGAGATGTTCAAATGATAATAGGAATTTAAGAAAAGAACCAGCTTAGATGGAACAAAACGATGCTCAAGGCATCACCAAGAGCAACTCTATTATGCGAAAGAGGATTTTCATTTCAAAAGAGTTAATCATGTAAAGGAGATGTTCAAATGATAAGCACACCCAGATTTTCTATCCATGAGGGGTAAAATAAAGCATGCCAGAGCAGATATAGCTTGTTGGGAACAGATGTAGCAAGAACAAGAAAACATGAAGAGAACTAACCTGATTTACCATATCCAGCTTCCGCTGCACACCTGGAACATAACATACAATTAGATGAGACCCTTGTTCCACACATTCAAAATATGAAATTGACTATGCCACAAGCCAATGGCTAAATCCCAGTCATATTCATCCGAGTACCCACCACAGACAATATCTAGCCTGAACATTAATAGATATTCCTGATCAGATGGAATAAATTAAACTCCCCCAGACTACCAATGCTGTCAGAGAATCAAAAGGGGCACATAATGCACTGAGGAAAGGCTCTCAAAAGAGCTTCCCAGCTATGTGCACCTTCCTGGTTCCTCTAGCATACTATGGTATCCAGTCCAACTTGCTAGCTGTAACGTGATGTACAAGACAAAATAGTTGGAATACTAAATGAATACTATGGTTGTGATATGAACCAACAATCTCAGAAGATGTGCTTCGCTACAGGACCTTACATAGCCCATCCTATGTATGAATAAAACGAGGAGGGTTTTGATTCATGTAACAAATCCCAACTAGTGGGAAAAGGCCAAATATTGAGCAAGGGATGCTCTTTTTGGCACCTCCTGCGCTTCAAGGCACCAAAGGCCTTTTAACATGTTAAACCTGCTGCCTTTTTACCTTTGACCACAGTAAACTCTACCAAGTGTGAAACTCAATAATTTAAAAAAATGCATCAATACAGAGAAATAAACTATACACAAATAAATCTGATCAGGTCACCTGAAACTAAAGGAGGATGCAATTTCGGGGAAGAAAAACTATTGGTGAGCTTTGAGCTAGGCAAAGCGTTGGAATATCTCTTGACCCCTTGCTGATCAAGTGCTCCCCTTGTTCCAGCTGGAGTTTAAAAAAAAATTATCATCCCCTATGCAAATTGTAGATCAAGGATGTCCATGGCTAAAAACAAAACATAAATAAATACAAACCAGACGGAGGAGTTCTTGGTACTGCTCTAGTGCGAAGGGATGGAGGAATGTAATAACAACTCTACAACAAATAAATAGAGTCTGAATAAAGCAGCTTACAATGAAATAATATGATATAGATAAATGAAGACGAGAAAGATAACAAGACATGAATCAGTTAAAAGACCTGAAAGAAAGGATGTTGAAGGGCCTCTCCTGCTGTTGGCCTCTTGCAAGGATCCCATGAGCAAAGTGACTGCATTGATAGCAAACAGAAAACAGGCAAATTGCATCAAACTATATTATTTGAGAAGTGGTTCACTGGGCTTAAGCAGCTAACCAGTAAGTGTAAAACTACTTACCGTGATAAGGCTGACAGCATCATCACTTGCAGATGGTACCAATGCAGAAAGATTTACACCAGCAAGCTGCGGAATTTAAAAGGCAGACACTACTAAGTGCAAGGCATTGCCCATCACACAAAAAACATTCTATGCCAAACTGTGTAGGGGGCTAGTCTATACCCAAACAGGGACTCCAATATTATCAAACAAGTTTCAACTTAACTATGCATATTCAACAACTTAGCTAGAATTCTATATTGTACATGATCAATCCTAGCACATCAATTATCCAAATAGCATTCCAAAAGATAACTACAGAAAATAGCAACACCAGGTCAAGGGAAAGCAACCTGTGGGAACTGATAGTTAATATCCCTAGCAAGTTTGAGTCCATCAGCCCATGATTCACTGGTTGGACTGCCTATCACACCACATATTTTGTAGATCTCATCCGCTTCACTGCAGGCACCACAATGAACATATTTATTTTGAATATCCAGACGCCAAATAAAATCCCTCTTTTGTAGAATTTATTCCATAACTCATTACAATTTGAGTCCTTTTTTGCAAGGAATAAAGTACAGTCAAATAGAGAGAAGAGGAAGAAGTAACTACCTGACCCCCGGGAAAAGAGGACGGAGAGAGAACAGCTCGGCCATTATAGCACCCATTGCCCACATGTCTAGAAGAAAGAAAATGTAATAAACAAAATGGTGTTATGGTACTCATCATCGCAACAAACAGCATATTAATGAAGAACATATATGACATCATTATTTGACACCAGATACTTACCAACTTTGGAGCTATAAAGATAAGACTGAAGTAGCACTTCAGGTGCACGATACCTGATCAGAAGCCATCATGCATGTTATTAAATGCACACAAAGAACATGACGCATCAACAAAAATTGACGGCTAATCAGAAGAAGCCATTAAACAATTAAAAGCTTAATATACTGAACATGTTACATCAACAAAAGTTGAAAGCACGTACCATCGTGTGGAGACATATTCCGTATAGGGTGGTTGTGAACTGATCTCTCGTGCTAGGCCAAAATCAGCAATTTTGATTATATCCTTGGTAACCAGCAAGTTTTCTGCAAAACGAAGCATACCTTATGTCAAAACAGCAAAACTTTGGCAACAAACTGCCAAAAATATCAATAAATGGATCATGCCCTCAATCTTTATGTTTCTCACAATAAGGAATTCAATTTAGCAAACCAAAACTACATGCATACTGACAAAAAAACTAGAGAACCAGTGATGAGAGAACATAATGCCAACAATATATATACAGTAGATCCAACATATAAGATAAATGGACATTTTGCTCCATTTTAACCCCAAAAAAAAAAAGAAAAAGAAAAACAGAATGCTCCACAAAGACTGTACTCTAGTAAGACTGTAGATGAAATGATGAACAAGTACCAGGCTTCAGATCACGATGGAAGTATCCACGCTGGTGCATGTAGGCAAGACCTTGGAAAACTTGAAAACACCAATTTCTAACTTCACCTTCAGAAAACATCTTTTCCCTGTCTTTCATAAGTTGGTAAAGGTTGCATTCCTGCATCGCCAAAAAAATGAAATAGTAAATATTATATTTTGCATAAGCTGATGCAGCCCACCTCTACCAGAGAGTCCAGCCACCCACCATGTACTCAAAAACAAAGTACAGAATGTCACACTCTCGAATAACTTCCTTCAGCTTCACGATATTTGGGTGGTTCATTTTTCGTAATGACTGCAAACCAAAGGAAATAATAGGAAAGTTATAAACAGAAAATCAAACATTATTATTATGACAAATAAGACTTCAGAAGGATCAGCAAGATGACACACCTTCACTTCTCTCAGGTTCACACACTCCTCCCAAGAGTAATATTTCTTCTTCATTTTCTTGATTGCAACCTGCAAGGTGATGACTTTAGTATGACAAAATCTGACTTCAAATACAGCACCTTCACCGTGCTAGTTAAAGCACACTTACAACTTCACCAGTTTGCTTATTGATAGCTCTCCAGACACTCCCAAATGTTCCATCACCGACTTCCTTAATTAAATTGTACCTGTATTCACAATGACAAAATGTCAAAATATTGAACGGTTAATGAGATGGCAATAGGAGGAGGGGGGAGGTAGCATCTTCTGCAAAAATAAACTCACCTCTCCATTGTTCCTGTGAAACACACAGCAGCTCTTTCTTTATTCAACAAAAGTAAAAAAAAACACAAAAGATAGATGGCATTTATCTCTTGCAGACACTATGCTCGGAGGTATATTAAAATATTAACAGATGCTTGCTGATCCAGCAAAATCCACCATCAATTTTCTGTCATGGCAAAAGAGGGCACAGAAGCAGAAATTTTCTGATGGAAGGGCTACAAGCCTTATTCATTAATAGACCCACGGATATATAATGGTTGCAGGACAAAGGTGGTAGAAATGAACAACAACCAGAGATCATACTGACACTTCTCAGGTCCAGCCGAAACGATTGATCAAAGCATTTGCATTAATCTCATAGCTAAAATCACAGTGACCCAAGACTTCAGGAGTATAATAATAGCTACTTCATCTAAACTATATAGGATTTTTTTTTCAGAACTTTCAGATAACTGATGTATTGTCAGCAACCATACCCATCAAGAGCAACAAGACAATTGCCAAAAACTACAATCTGCACTGATTCAACGCAAATGCTTCACTCAAAGATGCAGTCAGCATCCAATATTCAGTCACAAATCTATATATTTCAGCCCTGCATAAGAAAACATGGGATGAGTTAAATTATTATTAATAAATTAAAACAGATAACCATGATGTTATGGTACTTCATTATAGATTTCTTACCCCAGAAGAGGATCTCCCAGATGATTTAACTGAATGTTGGGTCAGCAATGCACTGTCAAAGGAACACTGATCATGAAACTACCATTGATGGGTATCATCCAAAGAAGAAAAAGAATAAGCGCTTACTTGTACAAGTGCACTAAAGATGCAGCACCTGTATCAGAAGAAACTAGCATCACGTACCATGTGCTGATCATTAAAGGGGAGCAGAACACTAAGTGCAATTAACAAAGGAAACCAGAAGAAAATCTCCAAGGACAAAAAACCGCCAATCAAGCACTTCTTGGAATGCGAAAAACCGATACTGGTAGCAATTTGTCCAGAAACCAACTCCCTCCATGTCTCAAAATATAAATCACGACCCTTAAGATTCAAACCAGGACCAGCCTGCAGCAGAAGAACGAAGACAGCTTAAGATTGGATTACTAATCCAAAATGCATATTTTAAATCTCTCCCCCTATATTACATATGACCAAAAATAACAATCTCAACAGAAACATGAGTGACGATAAATTAGACAGCTTATATCTTCAGACGCTGTAAAAATAGAAAAAATATTCAACAATCCCATGCTAGGCTTGAACGGTTTTTTAAGTGATTAATCAGCCAATAATAAACCCAGCATATATCTACATGAACATGAATTCCAAAAATGAATTTCTTCTAGGTTAACAACAAACTAAATTAAAGCAGTAAGCAGATAAGATTTCCAACTCCTACTAGAAGAAGCATTCGCGCTTCAAGACAGCAAAAAATATCATTACCAAACCTGAATACACGACCCGAAGAAAAAAAAAACACAACATGACCACACACACATATAACAGCCACAATGCAAACAAGACTCCACGCGTACAACCACGCCAAACCCAACAAAAAACCCTAATCCCCAAACCCTAATTATCACCAAAGCACAAGACAAAAAAAATAAATAAATAATCACGAACCTCAACACCGAACCCTCGAAACACATCGCAAAAACCAAATTCAACCACCCGCGCGGGATCCTACGCCATCCAAACAACAAAAACAAAACCAATTCGCAGCAGGAGCGTCAATTAAAACCAAGTCCATTCGTCGTTCATCAACCGTCAATAAAAAAATTCAAATCTAGAAGAAGAAAAAAAACAGAGAAATCCAAAAGAAAAAAAAAACACAAACAATCACGAAATCAAATTTCAAAATCAAATCGGAAGGATCTAAACGGAGATCGGATCGGATCTGAAACGCGTAGAGAAAACGAGACAAATTGACCGACTAAAATAAAATTAAAAAAGAGAGAAAGAATAACGAAGAGAGAGAGAGTGGACCTGAGGAGCAAGCAGCATAACCACCGTCTCGAAGGACGGGAAGAGGTGGAATCCAGAGCTTCTTCCCTCTACGATGACCCCCCTTTTTCTTCTCTCTCTCTCTCTCTGATGCGATTCGTGCCAACCAAGAAATAGAAATTTGTTTGGGTCTGCCTCACCTAATTTATGCGTACCTTTGTTTTTGACTCACCGCCTCTCGCTTCTTTTTTTTTTTTTTTTATTTCTTGTCTTGGACTCCAACTCTGATTCACACTCTTTGCGCTCTATTTATAGGTGCCCTACCTGTGGGTGTGCCTCATTTCTTCTCCTTCCTCTTTCATTATTTCCACGTCTCTTTTTTTATTTTTATCTTTTTTACGCTTGTTGCCATTTGTTTTCCTTTTTGTTTACGGTATCCCATTTTTCCTCTACAAAACTTCAAAAAGAAAATAAAAGACAAATTATATATTAAAATTAAAAATCTGTCAAAAAATATTAAAATTATTATTAAACATTTTATAATAGTTTTACAACATATAAATCAATTCTTAAATTATCAAAATAGCCTCATTTAATTATTTTCCCGCTTAATTCTTCATGAAATTGACGATAAATTTGCTATATATAAATTAATTTCACTATTCTAAAATATTAAGGGGCAATCTATTCATATTTAAAATTTGCAAGTAATGCCTAATATTTGTATTTATTTATATTTATAATTTAAAATTATATTATTTTATAAGTCATTTCTTAAGTATCTTTTTCTTGACTGTTGATATCTTTAAACAAGTATAATTTAAATATTTTTTAATGTATATTATTTATTTACAAGTAAATTTATAAAATAATATTTATATAGGTTCTAAGTACATAAAATATATGATTAAATTATTTTTATTGATTTGTAAAAGAAAAAACTACACATTTATCTTATCATTTGTTGTTACATCATTAAATTTGATCGATTGTTACTATAGTTATCTCAATTAGTTGATGATCTTATATCAAAATTAATCTCATAAAAACTACTGATACATATTAAAAATAATGGTATTGCCCACTTGATTGATCTCTAAATCTTGAAAGGCAGTTAATCATTATTTGTGGTGGACACCTTTTAAAAAAATAAAAAATAATGATACTAAAAGAACTCTCTATTTTATGTTAATAAAACTTTAATCTTTTACTAATATTTTAAAAATAAAATAAAATGAAGAATGTTTATTTTTTATTTTGAAAAGATAAATTTTTACTCGTTATTGCCTTCTCCGTTCTTGTTTATTGTTTAAAGTTATCAAACAATAATAGAAAATAACATTGACCATAGATCAACTTGTGATATGTATCATGACTAAAATTGCATATAAAAATCGTCACACAAAAAAAAATGATAATAATCATATTTTTCCTATTCTTCAAAAAAATGTCAAATTTGTACTCTCTTGAGATTATGTTGAGTAGCTTGTGATATTTGTTTTTGTAGGGAAAATACTATTTGTTGATAAGGAAGACATGCATGAGGTGCACGTTTGAAAGGTATAATTAGCCTATACGTCATTTATCAAATATATTACTTTGGAGGGAGACAGCTTGATTGCAAGATAAAAACAGCTTGATTGTAAGATAAAAAAGGAAAAATATAAAAGCTAGTGAGACTTATTGCCACTTGAGTATTCTTTTTGTTTTTTTCTTAAGATTTGCGACCTACTTGTACTTAGAGAGGTAAAAACTAGTTGAACTGATTCATTTAAATTAGGTTACTATCAGGGTAATAAAATGATGACCCATTTTTATTTGGACCATTTTTAGGTTAGCCCATGAGCTCATATTTTATCAACTTAATTTTTTTAATATATATATTAATTTAAAGTTGGTAAAGTTTGTAATAATGTACAATTAAATTTTATTGACTAAAAATAAAATAATTAGTCTATATAATGTTAACATTATTTTAACTTAATTTTGAATTGATTTGAATTAATTAACAAGTTTCAAATGTTTGAAAATTACTATATAACAAAGGAAATTATTAAAATGTCTCTTGAATTCAATTAAATCAATCCGGTACAACATATTAGTGTTATTTACAACAGTTTTGTAACTATCTTTTAGTTACGTAAGTTACGTAATAAGACTATAACACTTTTTTAACAGTTAATAAAAAACACAAATCATTTACATTAGGGGTCACACACTTGAAATTAGATGGACTAAATCTACAAAAGTAAAATTTACATGAATGTAGTTATTCTAATATGAAACATAAGATAAATTGCTTCAAAAACTCAATAGTCATGAGTCTTTCCTATATTGAGTAATATTTTGAGTTTGCTTATCTTTTTATTAATACTCTTCAAATTAAATGGTTCATTGATATTTAAACTTATTGAACAAGTACACATATAATTAAAGGAAAAAAAATAAATACACATCATATTATTATTATTATTATTATAATATATTGAAAGAATTTTCAGACCATCTGATTGGCCCAACATAAAGCAGGTTAGATCTGGATAAACTTATTCGACTTGGGATAGGTTGAGTTGGTGTTTTACTGCAGGAAATTAATCGGAGTATTAAATGGTTTTACTCAATGGTTATAAACATTTTAAAGTGATAACGCAAAAAGGTTTCAGGAAATGATTGGATTGTCATTTGTTTTAATAATAATAAAAAGGCATAATTATTAGCGATGAAGGCTAAAATCGATAGTAATTACGATAGGCAACTACAATCACCGAGCCATTGATATATGCCCGTCCCCTTAAGTTTTCCTCTGTGACCGTGGACAATACGGCATGTGAAGGTCATTAAACAGTGGAGTCGTCAATTGGAGTGTGCTTTTCTGGTATAACTTTTAACTAGATACTATACCCGCGCGATGCGTGGCACGTATACAAAACATGTTAATAGTTAAAAATATAGCGTATTGTACTACTTGGTAATAATCATAATAATAGTAGAATAAAATATTTGTTATCAACAATGAATAGATCGCAACATGTTTAAAATGACAATTATATTGTCTAATGAACCTTATATATTGAAGTATTAATGTACAAACTTACTATTACAATACCAGATGGATAAACATAAGTTATATATACAAAAGTTATAGTTAACCACAATTCATGCATTTTCTAGTATTCTACCAAAATGACTTGCCATGTTCATTGTAGCAAAACATCGTTATGTTAAACATTCTCACACTCGCAAGCCTGAAATGAATTGAATAAAAAAAACCATTAATATTATTTTCTTAAACCATGTCTATATATTTAGCAACATTTATTGATAAAGTATCACAGTCAATAAAAAAAATTAACCTTGATGACATTACCTATTTGTAGATCTTGTGTCGGGATCTCCCTGCATTTAATAATTCATAACATAAATAAGTTTTATTTATAAGTTGATTAAATTATTGTGCAAAACCTCCTTAAGTCAAACCATATTACCTATCAAGTTGTTACTGAAATTTAGCAATGGGTGGATCTTCTCCTTGTTGAACAATAGGATGTTGCTCATGAGAGGGAATATAGCTTTATTACATAGTTCTCTCTAAGTTGGTAGAATTCTATTATATCCTGAAACCCTTCATCTATAACAGCCAATGTTGAACATGACCTTATCCTAAATGAAAAGTAATTATCCTTGTCATCTATGCCATAGATAACATCCCGACATTTTCTCCCATATTTTTGTATGACACTATGAGGGATTTCTCCTACATTCTTTAAAAATAAACAGAACTTATTAATAAATCTTATTTTTACATCACATATATCCTATAATACAAATTGTCAAACATTCTATAAGATTACATTATATATATATATATATAGTATGTAATATAAACATAAATTTAGGTCAAACACTAACAATTTTTTATAGTGTTATATATGCTGAATTGTATCTAATATGTACTACCAAATGATTTTGTATATCGTTGCTGACTTGCTGATATGGTGTCATCATATCAAAACTTTTCCAAGACAACTTTGTTGCATTATGTGAGCTTTAAAATCATATGTACAATTGGTTTCTTAAAAGTTCTATCAAATAACAATCATGTACAGTGGTCCTTACATATTCCCTGTATCCATTTGGTTTCTTAAAATAATGATGCTATTAACATAACATTATCGAAGTACTAAATAACTTAATTATCTTTGGCTAGAGACTCGCAAGATCATTGGTTATATCAGAAAATGCAGATTTGTAGTACTCATTAGACTAATTAACTCTCTGGTTTGATATAAAATTGAATATTAGTTTCTAAAGTATGTAAATTAAAAATAATCATATCAGTTTAGATGAAAAGTTATGTCATCAACGTAGTTAGAAGCTTAAAGTACATATTTTATTACAAAGCCCCATTAATAGGATTGAAAGAGCGTTAAAGGATTACTACATCAAACATACAAACATTAGGCAGTTAGAATACCAAAATAAAACTGCTAAAATGCTGAAGAATTTGAGCTAGTTCAATTTGATATTAAAGCATTGCAGGCCTTCTTCTTCATTTGCCCTTCTTAATTTATCCATTTTTTTATAATTTTTATAAATAAATTTATCAAATTTTGTTATAATTTTATGTTCTATACAATGATAATAAACTTTTCATTAGTAAAAATATTGAAATAGTGAACTTATAAGAGGATTAGAGATTTGTGGACCATTTCAACTTACCATGCACCCCTCAGTATTAATTTATCACATTAAATCATATAATCCATTAATATGTCATATTAGATCATAAAATGATAATAATTTAAATGTTTGAGATTTAAATATATTATATCAAAATAATTTAAATATTTATTTAAGATTATAAATTGATTTGAATACTAATTACTATGTTTAGAATAAATTAAAAAAATATTTGACTTAATTAAAAATATGATTTGATTCAAACTGAATTTAGTTTGAACTTAAAAACAAATCCCGTCTCCATTATAAATGAAATCATTCCTTAGTTTGTAAAACAACCCAACACAATATTTAATGGATTTAATTAGAATCCATCAACATTTTTGTCGAATCATATACTACCACATTTAAAAGGTTATCCAAATGAAATTAAACTAATTTAGTAATATTTCATTTATAAATGAAATCAATTTTAACAATTTGTTTCACTAAACATGCCTTNACATTTTCGTCAAATCATATACTACCACATTTAAAAGGTTATCCAAATGAAATTAAACTAATTTAGTAATATTTCATTTATAAATGAAATCAATTTTAACAATTTGTTGCACTAAACATGCCTTGATCATCTAGTTCAATTTTAAAATTACTCAACTGAGATTTATATAAATCTTTCACCATAAAAAGTAGAGGAATTTGAATTATTTAAAATGATAGTGTACAATTTTTCAAGACAGTCTTGCATAGCAATTAAATATACAAAGAATGTAAAATAATTATATGTTTTAAAAGATTTCAATGTATGAAAAATGATTTTTATTCAAACATGCTTATTGAGAAATGATTTTTATATTTTAATTGGCTTAAATAAAATAATATATTTACATATAATTATGAACACGTTAATCTATATTTGAACATTTTTTATATGAAATTTACACTCATAGCGTAGATATGCTCTAGTGTCACAGATAGGTGATATAGTCTTTTTTTCTCTTTCGTACTACCTAACCATGTAACAGCTATTGTCTATATATATATATATATATATATATATATATATATCATGATTTCCAATCAAAAGGCAGAGTAGGTATTGCTTACTTCAGCCAAAAGGTGCAGAGAAAACCCTTAATTCTAGCAAAAGTTGTATGAAAATGACCAATATTTTGACAAAATTAGATGGAAAAGCTAGAAGGCCTATAGCATGTACAAACACATCAATCATCTTTACGGGAATTTGTACATTGGCACCAATATTCACTGGGTACTTTAAAGGTCCTTTTCCATAGAATTTTTTTTAAAATTATTATATATAGATATATAAGAACTAATAGTAAGGTAAATGATTGACGTGGTTGTGTGTGTGGATCTTTGTATACGATCTTTTTGCCTTGTACATTGGAAGTCCACGTGAAAGCACAGGTGCTGCAGTGCTTCCTTGTAAGTTACAACCAACTTTAATTGCTTTGAAGCATACAGCTACAGAACAGAAACATTCAAAAGATTTACCTTGGGTAATCATTCAGTAAAATATATGTACCCATTGGTGTACTTTCCCATCAATGCCACTAATAAAAAATGCATATGCTTGAATGTCAAAATTCTTTTGTGTCAATTGTTTTCATTTGTCCTTGGACTGTGTCCATTACTTGTGTAATACAGGGCTTGAGATGATGTCAATACTTGTGTTCATTCATAACACTGAAGATGGGGCAATACTATATTCATTCTGTTCAGCCAAGGTCGGTCATATAATAGAAAAGTCTTACATATTCACCAGAATTAAAATTCTAAGAAAAAAAAAATACTAAGAGTATGTAAGAACAAATCCAATAAATATATACATAGAATTTCCAAAAAAAAGGATCATATCATCAAACATTATAAGCCAAATAATACTGGGTGTTGTACTTTCCCATAGTTGTACCTATAATTAGCTGAATAGTCACACCCATAGTTGTACTTTCCATTATGCAACACACTACCTTACACATAATCCATGGCTGAATACATCTACAACCACTATTGGCAGAAGGCTAATTTTAAAAATTAACTAATGGTAATAAATGATTACTTCAATGGTAGAGAATAATAATTTGTGTGTAGTCTTCTATCACTACTTGCCTTTTGTTTGTATTGATTGATAGCAATATAATGCACGAAAGTCACCATGTGACTTGTACTTCTACCGACTTGTGAAGTCAAATGGTTGGATTTGAACTGGATAGAAGCGCCAATTCAATATCTTTACCTTAAAAATTGTCATAGTGTGACCACACTAATTTTGGCTTGAGACAATGTATCACAGAGTTGTGTAAGTACTATACACTTGTATATCTTTTATTTTTGAATAACATACAAAAACGGTTCAATAGCCCACAAACGCTATATATACAGGTTAGGCATTGTTCTTTCACTTAGCAGCATCAACAAAAATTAGTGGACAATATATTGAACACTATATATACTTAAGTTATTGTTGCCTTGTTCAAATTTATGTCATATGTGAACCTATTTAGTTGAAGAGAAAGAATATATCTCACATATAAGCCATTATCATTAAAACATCACAAAATCTAAATATAATGTCAATATACTTCCTAATGTGTTCAAATAAGACATAAAGGCAGGTCTAATTGACAATTTCTGATATTCAACTATTATATATAACCACAACTATACGATTAGTTAATCATTACACAAAATAGTTCATCATTCCACATAGTCGTATACATAAATGAAGTAGACACTTAGTAATCCCAGTTTGACGCAAGAAAAGTTCAATGCCATCAAAAGGTTAAACGGCAATAGTTCAAAAAAAACAAAAAACAATTGCTCATAAACAACAATTATATGCCAGTGTGCAAAACATGATTCAGGGACCCTCCAATACTCCTGTTTATAATGGTCTTCATTTCTTCTTGATTGAACCCTTCAAATCATTAGAACTTGACATCTGAATGAGTAGACCGTTGTCCCCATCAGCTAAGCTTTCTTTTTCCACCTTAAGCTGCTTTCGCTTAGCAGGTATAATCAGTGATGATAATGTTTTAGATTCGTCAACAAAGTCCTACACACGCAGTACATTTCAGAATTACATATGTACACAATCTCACAACTACAACTTTAATATGAAAGTTCAAATTCTATAAACCAAAAACTTTTAGAATCACCTGATGATTTAGTGCAGAAACGGAACTGCAGAAACGACAACATGAAACACAATGTTCACAAAAAAAGAATAGTTTGGATTGTTACATACATTTGAAGAACCATTTAAAAAAAACCAAAAAAAAAGAAAGGAAGCGCATTTATGTGAGATACATTTGAAAAGGAATAACACAGTTACTATTACTAAACGAAATGGAAACATGAGTTAGTGTTTACAAAAAAGAATAGTTATGTTTGTTACATACATTTGAAGAACCATTTCCAAAGAAAAAGAAATAAAAGACAGGAAGCACATTTATGTGAGATACATTTGAAAAGGAATAGCACAGTTACTATTACTAAACGAAATGGCAACATGAGTTAGTGTTTATAAAAAAAGAATAGTTATGTTTGTTACGTACATTTAAAGAACCATTTCCAAAAAAAAAATGAAAAAAAGATAAGATGCACATTTATGTGAGATACATTTGAAAAGGAATAGCACAGTTTCTATTGCTAAAAGAAATGGCAACATGAGTTAGTGTTTACAAAAAATGAATAGTTATGTTTCTTACATACATTTGAAGAACCATTTCCAAAAAAAAGAAAGAAAAAGAAATAAAAGACAGGAAGCACATTTATATGAGATACATTTGAAAAAGAATAGCACAGTTACTATTACTAAATGAAACGGCAAGATGAGTTAGTGTTTACAAAAAAAGAATAGCTATGTTTGTTACATACATTTTAACAGGAGTATTTCCAAAAAAAAGAAAGAAAAAGAAATAAAAGACAGGAAGCACATTTATGTGAGATACATTTGAAAAAGAATAGCACAGTTACTATTACTAAACGAAATGGCAAGATGAGTTAGTGTTTACAAAAAAAGAATAGCTATGTTTGTTACATACATTTGAAGAACCATTTCTTTAAAAAAAAAATGAAAAAAAGACAGGAAGCACATATGTGAGATACATTTGAAAAGGAATAGCACAGTTTCTATTGCTAAAAGAAATGGGAACATGAGTTAGTGTTTACAAAAAAAGAATAGTTATGTTTGTTACATACATTTGAACAACCATTTCCAAAAAAAAAAATGAAAAAAGAAGAATTCGTCAATACTTATTCATTTAACAAAATAAAACAAAAAAGAAGCAGAATTCATAAATACTTTCAAAGCAAAGATACATGTAAAGCTGAATTCATCATACTTTAAAAGCAACATGTAAAGCTAAAGATGACTTGGATGTCTGGCAACACCAAATGGTGAATAAATAGAAGAATGATTGGTGTTGTAAAGTCCATCATGGTCTGGAGTAGGCAACATTGCAGGCTTGATTGATCATATAGATGTAAGCATAAACTGTTAAACTACCTTTTAAGATATAGATGGGGGACAAATTTTGAAGTTTTCATGGGATTATTTTGCTTATCTTCTGACTGTTGAAAAACTCAATCTAGTTTGGCATTTTATATTTCGGTAGGTTGTCAATAAATTGATTTTTATATGAGGTTTTGTCATATGGATTTACTTCAAAATTTGTCATCATAGTGGTGAAAGGTTAACAGGAGTAATTAATATGAAGAAAGTGTCTCTGATGTGCAATATCTTGCACAGAAAAATATTTATATTATAATTATCAAAATTTAGTTTAGACGTCATTAAGAAAACCTTGACAAAAAAATTAGTTTAGCATAATTCCCACTTGCTGAGATGGATCAACTTGTTCACTACTAAGATGCGCACTCCTAACATCAGTAGGACTCTATATCAATATTGAGTATAGGATTTAGAACATACCTTCTGGCTGGCAAATTGGTAAAAACTATAGTGTAAACATCACCTTTTTGGTCCTTGTTCAGAACCTCCTAAATGACTGCAACATAAACTTTTATATTTTAGTCAAACTTGTTCAGTTTCGCCTCAGAAAGGAGATTGTAAGCATCATGTGAAAGAAATGTAGGAGTCTAATAGAGATATAGTCATGCAGGAATCTTACATGTTCTCAAGTGTCAAATAGTTCGATTTCTTTAATCACTCCACCCATCTGGTGCGCCCCATCATACTCATTGTCATATCTATTACAAAGTTCAAACGGACAAATACCACTTTACAAATGTATGGTAAAGAAATAATCAAGGAGCTGAATAACAACATTTTTCTTTGTGTGCATCATGACAACAAATATCAATTTTCCCGTTTGAGAATTATACAAACATATAGAGGCAAAAAAAAAGGAAGCTACAACATCAATTTGAATTGCCAAAATAGACATCGCGCGGTTATAAAAGTCGGATTTGGCTTAGTGTTTCCCTTTGATAGTCACCTTTTACTACTTTCAATATTTCACCCTTCAACAGGATGGGATTGAATGGAAGAAAAATAAATTAGTGGCAAGACAACTAAGAAAGAAAATGTAAAAAATAAGAAGAAATGAAAAAAACTTCTCAAATAAGAATTCATAAATCACTAAAAAAGGGGGATAACACTCTTTAGTAAAAGAATGTAAACATGAGGTGCTAGTACTAAACATGAGGTGCAAGTACTAAACATCCGGATATGCAGTGAATACCCAAATTGAGTTAGTGCCATCCCCACATCAAAATAGTAGAAGAATCAAAAGAGAGAAAGAACATTGAAGAGGAAGAATGGGATAGTTCGGAGTGTAATATACATCACTGGAGCGTAGCTTCTGTACTCCTTCCAACCTAACATTGCTATTGTTAATGGAAGCCAAAGAAGCAAAAAATAACTTGCTACAATTACGAATAAATTGAAGCAAATAAAAATAAAAAAGGAGCATAATTAGAATCAATTTTTTCCGTTTACCAAGGGCAAACAAAATCAGCAACAAAAAATTGCAGCAACCATATTTCGTATGCTAAAATGGATAGAGCAAAATTAAATACTTTCATTGCAAGGTTCCAAGAACCATACCTATAGGATCCTTGAATTTGCATTTGGCCTCACTTAGCATAGAAGAGTCCTAATCTGCCTATTTGAATGTCATTTCTGCATTTAAAAATAACTAAATAAAACACAGTACCAAATAACTTACCCTAAACCCTATTCACTTATCCACAATACCAAATAATAAAACACAGTATATAGCAGCGAAAATCGATAAGGGAATTGATGCAAAAAATGCTCCAAACTTTCTTGAGAGAGACACGGTAAAAAAAAGGTTAATTAGACATGATGTCTGAAACTAAAAAGAAAGATATCAACTGAAGTATAGTACCAAATATTGAGAAGAAGATCATTTCTGCATTACAAAAAAAATGGCAATATGGCCAACAAAAAACAGAATAACTAACTTTCATGTTTAGTGTCTAGCAATGTAGGTGCATGGAAAGTACTGTAAATATGAAATTTATAGTAGAAAAGCATAGAAGAGCTTGTAAACTCTCACCTCAGAACAACGTTGTCTCCAAGTACACGATCCAACTGCCGGGAAATATGCGACTTCCAAGAATCAAGATCACTAACATCTTTCATCTGCAAAGCCAACAGATTATTGCTAAATAAATAGGAAGTAAAATTAAAGTGATGTTATAGACAAATATTGCCAAAGGTATAGAGGAAGAAATTTAACATACCATAGCATCCTGTCGGTCAAGGAAACTCTTAATGTCTTCTTTGATCATCTTTAGAAGTATATCTTTCTCTCCCATGTCTTTGCTGTACTCTTTGAAAATATTGACATATCTAGAATTTAAGTCCTCCATGTATTGCTCCAAAACAGACAAATTTATCTACACTACCCTTCTGCTTCCTATATGCGTTAGACCTAGTAGGCCAACATTCTCACTGCAATGTATCAATCAGATGCGTCAAAGTGATTGCATCATTAGTCGCAAATAGAAGTCTTAAACTCACAATTGTTAAATATCATGTGCTACAAAAAAAAATCAAGATTTAAATGTATAAGGGAAATCTCAAATTGGCTGCACAAATTAGAGACATGTTTAAGTTGAAGGCATCACTGATTGAGGATTTAACTAATGTTCATCTAATGATGTCAAGTTTTTCATAAATTAAAATTTGAAAATCGTTCAGTCCAAGAATTTTGATCCTACATACCATTCAATCATAGAGTTACTACAACTATTATCCAAAACACCAATAAGGAAAAACGACAGCCGAAAATTGACTGGTTCAATAACATGAGATTCATTAATAAAAGCAATTGGTCATAGATGTGTCAAAATAAATGGGAACCTATACAACGAAGAACCAATAAAGAAAAATGTAATAATTATTTACATGTCAACCCTCAACAATAAAGAAAAAGATAAAATTGGTAAGGTTATTGATACTTAGCATGACAATGTCGCATTCTTCCCACGTGAGTTCTTCCTCCAAGTTATCAAATTCCTTTAGTATATTAAATCTAAATCGAAATCCATGACCAAAATGAAAGAGTCTAGGAAAATCTAAAAAGAAAATGCAACCTTCGGTCTGTGCTTTCTGCTACATACTTCAAAGAAAAAATATAATATTTTTGAGTTCTCTTGCGATTTTTATCAAACATTTGGTGCTAATAAATCCTTCATTTTTTCTCCCCCAAATTTATTTTCCCTTTTTTCTTTTTCTGACAATGAAATGCAACCTTAAATTATTAAACCCTAAACCAAGTGCAAACCTTGAATTAGAGAAAATGGGAGAATGAAGTTTTACATCAAGTGGTTTGTGCTCGTGTCATGATACTCCACTGTCGCTACCGTTGTGCTGCTCCGTTGTCGCTTACGTCATGTGCTTGTCCATCTCCTTCTAATCATGAAACAAATCCAAACAGAATCAGAAGTAACAAAAATAAATAAATAAAATGAAAAAAAATGAAACAGAACTCCCTCAATTGCTGAAACAGAACATTGCAGCTTCTCTTCATCTTCTTCAAAACCCCAACATCCATCACCGAATTGTTGCCGCCGCCACCACCACTGCTAAAAACGAAAACCCCATCCATGGAACCCAAAACCATGCCCGCGGGATCAGAAGCACGATTCAGCGCTTCCCTGAGCTCGGCCTGGATCTGTCCGCATCTTGCCACTCAAAGAGACGCGTCTATTCTTCTTTCTTCTTTCTATCTCTCGATTTTTTTTCCTTCTCTAACTACAGGGTTTGTAAGAGAAAGGGAAAGTATTTTTTGGGCATAAAGAGAGATGCGTTTGGACAGAATCAGAAGTAACAAAAATAAATAAATAAATAAAATGAAAAAAAATGAAACAGAACTCCCTCAATTGCTGAAACAGAACATTGCAGCTTCTCTTCATCTTCTTCAAAACCCCAACATCCATCACCGAATTGTTGCTGCCGCCACCACCACTGCTAAAAACGAAAACCCCATCCATGGAACCCAAAACCATGCCCGCGGGATCAGAAGCTCGGCCTGGATCTGTCCGCATCTTGCCACTCAAAGAGACGCGTCTATTCTTTTTTCTTCTTTCTATCTCTCTAATTTTTTTTTCCTTCTGCAACTACAGGGTTTGAAAGAGAAAGGGAAAGTATTTGGGCAGAAAGAGAGATGCGTTTGGGCGGGAAAAATTTGGCTGAGAGTGCGACACGTGTGCCACAAAGGTGTGGGGCCGGGGTGAGAATTCCCAACTTTCATATATTATAGATAATTCAGTCCACCATCATTGCACGCCACAACAAAAGCCCTCCCATATTTGCTCAGCAATAATGCCTCACACGCAACTAATGAGGCAGAATAATCATACCCCATACATTTGTTTGGGTCCAGCCTTGTGCAGGTGTGGCCAATGGAAGTGGCAAACAAAGAAAAGCTATAGTGGTTGGAATTGGGTGAATAATCGGTTTGGGTTTTCCGGGTGTCTTGTGAAGCTTCGTCAGAGCAGCAAGTGACAAGTCTCTGCGAGGCGCGAGTAAATTCTAAAGAGTGGGATGTAAGTATACATTGGATATATATTTTAAGTATCATCTCTATTATTTATTGATATTATAATTACCTAAAAATTATAGTATTAGAATAGGAGGAGTTTCACTGAGAAACACTATGTTTACCTTTTAGATTTAAGTGTGCGGTATGCATGGATATTAAATTCTCGAATTAACTTGTAATGCGATTTTACTATACAAAACTAGTTAACATTCATGTAAACTCTTTTTTGGTAAACTCATACGAGTTTAAGTAAACTCTCGATTTTAATAGCGAGTTTACGAGTTAAAATTTATCTATGAGTTTACGAGTTTACCTCAAGATGTATAAATTTGGTAACTTTTTTAGATACTTAGTTAACTTTGTGTGTGTTAGACAATATCTATTGAGTTTACTAAGCCAATTTTATATATTTATCATATTTGAGCTATGTTTTATCAAATTATAAAGTAGTACATGTACAAAATAAAGTATGACGTAACTAAGTGTCATGCATTAAAGTATATATTATGATATTTTTTCATTTATTTTATTTTAAAGTTAACATTATTATGTCAATTATGAATACAAAATTTAATCATGTTTAGTTCTTAATTATATTTGCTTATAATATATTTTTTACATATGTAAACTATTAAGAGTTTACGATTCGAGTTTGCTGAGCTTTCATGAGTTTATTTAAACTCTTGAGTTTGACAACCTTAGCAGTAAGGATATATTATAATGATCATTGAATATAGTGGAATATTTTTCAGAGATTGTCACATGATTTTTATCTTGTCATTCAAGAGTTTTTTCATGTAAAATACTTTGTATCAGTTTAAATTTTCTCAACTCTATTTTAGTTGCATTATTCTGATTTTATAACTCTGGTACCCATCAACATTGACCCCACTAATCTCCACATCTTGTCTGAGTAGTAACACATAAAAATAAAAAATGAACTGATGATAATATTTTTAATTATTTATTAAAAGATAATATTTTTAAACATACATTAAATATAGTCTAAGACCATATAAGTATTTTTGTTTATTAAAATGATAAAACTTTAAAGAAAATATTTAGCCTTTTAATATTTTTTTAAAAAAAACTTAGTTTATCTTTAGGAGGTTTCCTTTCCTTAAAGAAAAGGAAATTATCCCTTGTTTTTGTAACAAATTTTTTAAAAAATACTAAATAGTAAAAAAATTTGTTCCAATTTAGTTGTTACTGTGACATGTGACATGATTATTTACTCATGTTATATAAATAAATATATTATATCATTTCATTTAATCAATGATGATCATAATTTTTGTCAAAACTTAGGACGACCATGTGTTATATTCACACCTACTTTAATGAGTCGATGATAAATGTTGTATCCTCTTACAAATTTTTTTACATTCTAAAATGTGTAAAAGCTAAATACAAAAATGTCTTAAAAACATAAAAAGAAAAAAAAAGGTACTCCATTTAATACGTAGGAAAAACTCATAAACTGATTTGTGAAACATGAGCTATATATGTTGCATTTAGTATTAGAAAGGAATAGAGATACAGATGCATAAAATTTTTCTGTACCTCATTGATACTAGGTGTAAGAAACACAAAATTAAAATTTTGAAGGGAAAAATATTTTTTGTCTCTATTCCTCAATTTTGCCTCTTGTATTAAACGCACCCATACAATTAGGAGTAAGGAAGAGGTAAAGATCTTGATAAGGAAGATGTAAAGATCTTGATTACGTACCCCTCAGAAATGGCAGTTTTTCCAACCCCAGGCTCCCCAATTAGCACAGGATTGTTCTTTGTTCTCCTTGACAGAATATGGATGCACCACTGTATTTCATTATCTCTTCCTATCACTGGGTCAAGTTTTCCCTCTTTCGCCAACTCTATCAAATCTTTCCCATATTTTCCCAAGGCTGAATCTTTCTTAATTCCCGGGTCTATAATAACAAATCATATATAATCAAATTAAAAATTGAGGCTTTAATTACGAGAATTAATGAAAAATTTGTTTTAAGACATATTTACTTAGGAAAATTTTATTCTCACGTTTGTTTTAAGGCATAAAATTTATTCTCGAGAACATATCATTCTTAAAAAATGTACTCAAGCTTGTATGCATTTCTCTTCTCACCTTATAGGTTAGAAATGTTTTATTCTCATGTCATGTAAATGAAAATATTGTAAGAAAATATAATTTATTCTCAATTTTATTTTAAAAATAAAATAATAATAATAATACAATTAAATTTGTTAGGAGTAGTTTGATAATCATCATGCATGTTCTTGTATTACCAATAAACATGTTTGTAATTTATTTTCATTTTTAGTCTATTTTTTATATTTTAG
>QANU01085007.1:0-13078 GCA_003254905.1 Nissolia schottii | reverse complement strand
ACCGAACCCAATCCAAAGGAGTCATGTAAAGTGGTCATGACTCGTAGCAGAAAAATGCAAGAATCCCAAGTTCCTGAAGTTGGTGATGAGGAGAGTTTAGTAGAAAAAGAGTATGGAAAAGAGAAAGAGAAGAAGAAAAAAGAAGAAAGAAATGAAGAGGAGAAAAATAAAAATGTAAATATGGATAAAGAAAAAGAAAAAAATGAAAAGATAAAGGAAAAGGAGAAGGAAGTCGAAAAAGCAGAAAGGTGATTAAAGAAAAAACACTTCCTTATCCAAAAACTCCGTCTAAGCTTGACAGGGAAAGGCAATTTGCCAGGTTTATGGATATTTTTAAAAGATTACAAATCAATATCCCATTTTCCGAGGCACTAGAGCAAATGCCTACCTATGCCAAGTTTATGAAGGAGTTGTTAACTAAAAAAAGAAAGTATCAAGAAGAAGAGGTTGTACATTTGGGAGAAAAATGTAGTGCAATCATTCAGAATTTTATTCCCCACAAATTAACAGATCCTGGAAGTGTTACAATTCCTGTTGTTATTGGAAATGTTTCTGTAGGGAAGGCTCTAATCGATCTGGGAGCCAGTGTCAGTTTAATGCCACTTTCCATGATGAAAAGAGTTAGTGGCATGGAACTGAAGCCTACTAGAATGTCACTCCAGTTAGCAGATAGATCAATTAAGTATCCACTGGGAGTAGCTGAAGATGTTCTAGTTAAAGTGGATAAATTCTTGATCGCTGCTGACTTTGTAGTGATAGACATTTCCGAAGACAAGGAAGTTCCGCTTATTCTAGGAAGGCCATTCATGAGAATGGCAAAAATGGGAATTGATATGGATGAAGGAAAGCTCAAGATCAAGGTCCATGATGATGAGGTGCAGTTTGATATTTTCGAGGCTTTACAACATCCTAAGGACAAAGGTCAGTGTTTCCAAATAGATCTACTTGATGAAGCTATAGCAAATGTTGAGCAAAAACCCCAAGATGTAGATCCTCTAGAGATGGCACTGATAGATAGTTCAGCCCAATTTAATGAGGAAGTGGAAGCCGAAATTGAAGCTTTTTTAATAAGTTTGGAGGCAACTCCTACTTTACCACAGGAACAAGAAGTACCAGAAGAAATCCAGAGAAAAGAAGATGACAAAAAAGAAGGTAAGCAACTAGAACTCAAACCCTTACCCCCTAACTTAAAATATGTCTTTTTGCAAGGAAAGGATGAGAAACCAATAATCATTAGCAACTCGCTAGCTCCCGAAGAAGAAGAACAAGTAGTTAAAATTTTGAAAGCTAATCAACAAGCCCTGGGATGGACTCTAGCCGATCTTAAAGGAATTAGCCCATCTTACTGCATGCATAAAATCCTTATGGAAAACAACTATAAACCAGTAAGGCAGCCACAGAGAAGACTAAATCCTACAATGAAGGAGGTGGTCCGAAAAGAGGTAGTAAAACGACTTGATGCAGGTATGATCTATCCAATTTCTGATAGTCCTTGGGTGAGTCCTATTCAGGTAGTACCTAAGAAAAGTGGTATAACTGTAATCTCTAACGATAAAAATGAGCTAATTCCAACTAGGACTGTTACTAGTTGGCGCATGTGTATTGATTACAGGAAATTAAACAAAGCCACGAGGAAAGACCACTTCCCACTTCCCTTTATGGATCAAATGCTTGAAAGGCTAGCTGGACAAGCTTACTATTGCTTCTTAGATGGGTACTCCGGTTACAATCAGATCACCGTTGATCCCAAAGACCAGGAAAAGACTGCTTTTACATGTCCCTTTGGCATCTTTGCTTATAGAAAAAATGCCTTTTGGGTTATGTAATGCACCGGCCACTTTTCAAAGATGCATGTTGGCAATCTTTGCTGATATGATTGAAAAGATCTTGGAGGTTTTTATGGATGATTTTTCTGTCTTTGGATCTTCGTTTGATCATTGCCTACAGAACCTAGATGCTGTGCTTAAACGATGTGTGGAAACCAATTTGGTTCTCAACTGGGAGAAATGTCATTTTATGGTGACAGAAGGCATCGTGCTCGGACATAAAGTCTCGGCACGAGGCATAGAAGTGGACAAAGCAAAGATTGATGTTATTGAGAAATTACCACCCCCAGTCAATGTCAAAGGAATCAGAAGTTTCCTCGGCCATGCCGGATTCTACCGGAGATTCATCAAAGATTTCTCCAAAATTGCCAAGCCATTAACCAACCTCTTGAATAAGGATACTCCTTTTAATTTTACTGATGAATGTTTATTGGCTTTTGAGAAGTTGAAATCTAGCCTGACCACTGCCCCCATAATCACAGCACCTGATTGGAACAATGATTTTGAATTAATGTGCGATGCTAGTGATTATGCTGTGGGAGCTGTTCTGGGTCAGAAGAAAAATAAAGTGTTCCATGCTATACATTATGCTAGCAAGGTTTTAAATGATGCACAAATTAATTATGCAACCACAGAAAAAGAATTGCTAGCCATAGTGTTTGCATTGGAAAAATTTAGAGTTATTTAATTGGCTCAAAAGTAATAGTATATACAGATCATGCAGCCATTAAATATCTCTTAACAAAACCTGATAGTAAACCTCGAATAATAAGGTGGATACTTTTATTGCAGGAATTTGATCTAGAGATCAAGGACAAAAGTGGAAAAGAAAATTTGGTAGCAGACCATTTGTCCAGAATAAACCACCCTGAGGTAACTATCAATGAAGAAGAAATTGCAGAGGAATTCCCCGATGAGAAGCTGTACCAAATCGAAGAAAGGCCATGGTTTGCTGATATGGCCAATTATAAAGCGGTAGGAGTAATTCCTGATGATCTAAACTATCATCAGAAAAAGAAATTTCTCAAGGATGCTACCTACTTCATCTGGGATGACCCTTATTTATTCAAGATAGGAGCAGATGGATTGTTACGCCGATGCGTAGCAAATGAAAAAGCCAGAAGTATTCTCTGGCACTGCCACAATTCCCCCTGTGGAGATCACTATAACGGAGAGAGAACAGCTGCCAAGGTTCTCCAAGCAAGTTTTTATTGGCCTACCTTATTTAAAGACGCATACTCACATGTGAAAAACTGTGATGCCTGTCAAAGAACAGGTGGCGTAGGCAGAAGAAATGAAATGCCTCTCCAGAACATTATTGAAGCTGAGATCTTTGATTGTTGGGGAATGGACTTTATGGGGCCTTTTCCATCATCATGTGGTAACGAGTATATCTTAGTCGCGGTTGAATATGTTTCTAAATGGGTAGAAGCTCTGGCAACTCCTAAAGCTGATGGAAAAACAGTAATCAAATTCTTAAAAAAGAACATATTTACTCGCTTTGGTGCACCACGTGTAATAATCAGTGATGGTGGTGCTCATTTTGTCAACACACAGTTAGCCAAAGCATTAGAGCATTACGGGGTAAGACATAAGGTGGCATCACCTTATCATCCCCAAACCAATGGTCAAGCCGAGGTTTCTAACCGAGATCTCAAAAGAATCCTTGAAAAAACAGTTTCAAGCTCAAGAAAGGATTGGTCTCAAAAGCTTGACGATGCTCTATGGGCTTATAGAACTGCATATAAAGCTCCAACAGGGCTAACTCCTTTTCAGCTGGTCTATGGCAAATCATGTCATTTACCCGTAGAATTGGAGCATAAGGCCTATTGGGCTTTAAAATTTCTTAACTTTGATCTAAGCTGTGCAGGTGAGAAAAGGAAGACCCAACTACACCAACTAGAAGAATTAAGGCTGCAGGCCTACAATTCAGACAAGCTCTACAAAGAAAGGATTAAGAAGTACCATGACCAAACAATCATGAAGCGAAAGTTTCGTCCGGGACAACAGGTACTTTTATTTAATTCCAGGTTAAGGTTATTCCCTGGAAAATTGAGGACAAGATGGTCCGGGCCTTTTGAGATCAAAGAAGTAAGGCCTTATGGAGCTGTAGAATTGTGGGACAAAGAAAAGAAAACAACATGGTTGGTAAACGGTCAGAGATTGAAGCCTTATTTAGGAGAGGCTACAAAACAAGCTGCAGAGGTATTATACCTCGATGAACCAAGCTAAAAAGAAACAGGCGTCGAGCTAACGACGTTAAACAAGCGCTTCCTGGGAGGCAACCCAGAGTTTATAAGTTTTTATGATTATCATATTATTAAGGTGTTAAAATTAATTTTAGTGAACATGGTGACATTTTGAAAAACCTTGGGAAAGGAGTTCTTTAGTTGTTTTGCAGGATAAAAATCAAGAAGAAGAGGAGCATGATGCATAAGCTCTTATTTCCTCAACATCTTGAAGCAAGATGAAGTAGCTTAAATAACTGGAAAGAAGACTTCATCAAGGGAACACACTCACCATGAACAGGGAGCATTTTTAATTTTCTAGCACCTTACTTACTTAATTTCCTTTAATTAGTTAGCATACTTTTGTTCTTAAGAGCTGTTTGTTTCAAAAACAATTAAGTAGTAATTTATTTTGCTTGAGATTTGATGCATGAACACGTAACACATCATGAATTGACTTATTTCAAGAATCCATAATAGACTTTGTGATTCATACATAGATGCCATGAATATGTTCATATGCATCGATCTACTTGTTTGCATAAGCATAACCTTGAAGATGTTTTGAACTTAAGGAAATAAACCCTAAACATGAGAGGGAGTGAGCCATACACTATGTGAGATAGAGAGAATCACCATTGTCTTTACAAAATTGAATTTGTTTGAGTCTCTAATCATGAAAATTGTATGGAAGGAATAGGAAATGATCAAGGCATTTTTGTTTTGTAGAATTAAAACCACTTGGCCAAATAAACCCTAAACATGAGAGGGAGTGAGCCTAACATGAGAAAATTTTGTTCATAGTCCCTAAACCCTTAAAGGAAAAACAATGACTTCCCTTAATTTCTAATTTAAGAGAGTATTCAAATTGGATTATGTGCAAAAATCCAAGTCAGGGGGAGATAAGGGTAAAAACAACTGGAAGGCCATACACAAAGTGGAAGAAAAAGAACAAAAGCAAGTGAAGAAAAACATCCTATCCCAAAACAAAAAAAAGAAAAAGGAGAAGGAATAAGAAAAGGAAGAATATGGGTAAAGAAACAAGAAAGAAAAGGAAGGCACAAAAAGAGTTGGTTTCATTGCTCTCTTAATTGGAAATAATTGCATGACTAGAAAAACCAATTTTCTTTGTAGCCTGGCCACGTTACAACCCTTAAAAGTCCTTCTGTGATCCTTGCCTAACCATATAGATTGAATTTTGAGACAGGTAACAAATTTTAATTGTTGTGATTCAATGGTGACAAATGAGTGAAACACTCACCTTAAATTGGTCCACTGACCATTGTGTGCATAAAGATAATTTCCTTGGTGGAAAAGACATTGGATAGAGTGATTTGTTTATGCTATTCAAGTAATTGTGCATTTAACTTGTTCAGGATCTTCTGTGTTTCACATGGTCTAAAGCTTAAACGATCAGAAACATTTCAATTCATTGCATCAACCAGTTGTTCATTTGCATCAATCTCTTGTAAAATAATTCTACTACCTCTTATTTGAGGACAAACAAGGTCTTAAGTCAGGGGGAATGATAAGTGCCCAATTTACACAAAATTGACACATCAAAATGGCACTTATCTGTTCTGTTTTTAAACAAATTATCTAATGAATTCCCCTTATTTTGTAGGATTTATAATATATTTTGGAAGATGGATGCAAGTAGTTAATTGAAGAATAATCCCAATAAGAAGGGAAGAAAAAGGGCAGAATTGGAAAAGAGCTTAAAAAGAAGATTCTGGACGCAGGCATCGCTCAGCGAAGGATGCGCATCGCTCAGCGAAAGGAGACGAATCGCTCAGCGATATTACTTGTATCGCTCAGCGATAGTAGGTCGGCAAGCCATTTGCACCGGCGCCATCATTGAGCCAACTGGAGCCAGCCAATCACAGAGCGACACGTCAGCACCGCCTGCAAAAAGCTGCCGAGCATTTAATGCAAAGTACAATCGCTCAGCGATTACGCGCCGCCGCCCAGCGATAAAGAATTAATCGCTCAGCGATGATACCCAAACCGCTGAGCGATGGAACCCAATTTTTGCCTATAAATAGGGGGAGGCCGTGGCTATTGGGGGATATTCTCCATCCCCTCTCTCCTACACCCATTTCCACCTATTCTCTTCCATTTCTTACACCTCCATAAGCTAGGTTTAGGTAGGAAATTAGGGTTTTAAAGCTTTCCATAAAGGAAGTGCTGCCGGATTTTTAACGATTGTGAATCGTGGTGAACGTGTGGAGACATTTTACCACCTTTCTCAACCAACCATTGCTTTAAACCCTTGTAAGTTGTAATCTATCCATGACAATGGATAGCTAACTTCTTTCTTTGTTGGGATTTGATGCGTATTATTGCTTTTATGTATCCGTTTTAATTCATGGTTATGATTCTATGATGTTCTTTGGTTTTTATGATTGATCTTGCACCTAACGCTAACTTTTGCTTAGCGCTTTGATTCTTAACTTGAGGTTTATTTGTTTAAGTGAAAGCTACTCTAAATAAACTACAAACCAAGTTAAGTTCAATCTTGCTATTCTTTAAAGTTTGATTCAACGTTTAAATGCTGTGAACGTAAGTTATCATCATTTAATCTGATCTAGACCAACTCATTTAGTTCTTAACCGCCGTAACTGGAAACCAAGAACTAATCACTTTAACACCTGTATTACGTCAAGCTACTTTGTTAAATTTGTGCAAGGCAATTGGCAATCTAATAAAGGAACTTGTAATCTTAACATGCTCAAATGAGATGATTAAGTTAAGAACTGGTGGTCATAAAATCAAACGAACTCATGAATCATATTAACTGAGTTATTGGTTACATTAGAAGTAATATTACAATTCAAAATCCCAACATATTTCTCTACCTGCCTAAACCTAAGTTCATTTTTATTTTATTTTATTTTATTTACAAGTCATTTCTTAATCAAATATATTCAAGCAACCTAATCATTTTCTTCAAAGCTTAAAGTGAAATCAATCAAAGATCGTTGTTTTAATCACAATCTCTGTGGATACGATAACACCCGACTTTACTGCAATTGGATCCCTCAAGGATCTGAAAGCTTTAAAAAAGGATATTTTTAAATTAACAAGAGTATAAACCATTGCGGTAAAAGCTTTCATCAATTTTGGCGCCGTTGCCGGGGATTGTGCCAATTGAAACACTACTTTGAGTGACTCTTTTTAAGCTTTTGTGAATATTATAACTAACTCTTGGTATTTACTAACTCCTTCTATTTTCTTAAGATTTTTGTTCTAACCACTTTGCAAGACTTGTTATCTTTGCATGCAAAAGAAAACTTTTGCAGGTCAACTCTTATTTGATCCAGAAATAGAAAGGACACTCAGGAGAAATCGACGCGAAGCAAGGAAAGCTCAAAATCTAGCAAAGACAGTAGAAGAACAAGAACATTCTTCTTCGTCTTCTTCTTCAGATTCAAAAAAGATGTCAGAAATTGGTACAGGAACTGCTGGAACTGCACAAAGCCAAGGCTTTGTCAACTTCATTCCACGAAACATCATTCGCATGGGACGAACAACGGGGACACAACGAATGCCTCAACTACAACCAGGTTTAGTCCAATTAATGCATGCTAACCCTTTTGCAGGATTAGACCACGAGGACCCATATGCGCAAAGATAATAATCAGTAGGGTTCGTAGTATGCATGCTCATTTAGAAATCCCCTGAATGGCCTGGAGGATATTCGAGTAAATGAACCATTAATAGCCAGGGAGACGCACTGAGGACCTAGAGTTCTCACCCTACTCGATTATGGATCCAGCTTACAGCCATGACTTCACCACCGACCAAGGATGTCTGGTTATTTACGGGCACCCGTATGTGCAATTACCGCATGGATACTCTCCTGGAGACGAGTACATTCTCACCCGCACGCCTACCTGACGAGCCTGATCGTTCTCCCAGGCAGAGGCTCGGAGCCCCAGGTACATCGCCGCTGAACCCCATCTGGGTTGACGAGCGTCCGGGAAGCAGCAGCAGGGATCTGATTCGCCTCAACGGCGATGAGGAGATGTCTCCCTCGGTGCCAAAGCAGACTCCTACACCATCCCTGACGCCAGTGACAGACCCAGGTGCGTCCACGTCGACGGTTCGAGCTCGAGGTCGCAGGACCATTGCCAGGAAGAGGATACTGTCCGCTTGGCTACGTCGCTTCGCTTCATCCCACGCGTAGAATGTCCCTAGGAAGAGGAGGAGGAGCCCCTGGAGCGCCTAGGTGGCAGACAGCAGAACCCGAGTGCAGGGATAGGGTTTTGTATCGTACACGAAGCGAGTAGTACCGCTCGTGTACGTAGTTTTCTTTTAGCTAGTATGTTTGTATATTACTTGAACTGATGTATGCATTATTATCGGACTGTATGGAATGATGTATAAACCTATGTATTATAATATCATGGCGTGTTATGTATATTCGGGCCCCTATGTGTACCTTCTACCGATAAAGCTCCACGCTACAGGTATGTACTCGTACACTCTTATCTTTTAGTTATGCCGCTATCTGTTATATTATCCGTATGGCTCATTACTTTCTATATACATGTATTTGCAAAGGGAATTTCAAATTGGCCCGTATTTTTAGTAACCCTAATTTTCAGTCAATAACCTAGAGCAGTAATAGTTCACAGCCCAGCAGTCAACTACCTAGCCAGGGAAACCTATGACTTAAGCATAGGCCAACTAGCTAGGGTGTTGCAGTTGGTATCAGAGCAGTTTTGTCCAATGGAGCCTGAGGACTGAGCTGCACTATGCTTCCGAGCATGATTACGGTGCACCCTTGACGAGTTGAGATGTGCTGGACAGTCAGAGTCGGTTCCTTTGAGGCTGATAACCTCAGAGTTCGCAGATGTCAGTGGATGGCCATGTCACCCGAAAGAGATGTGGCATGGCGTTGCTTACGGGTGAGGGTTTTGTAAGCCTCCTGAAAAGCCCTGAGGGGTGGAAGGCTATCAAAACCCTGGAAACTTAACAAGTATGCTATGAGTTGGGCCCCGAGGCACCCGGGGAGAGCGAAAGGATGACTAGGATAGAGGAAGCGGAGGAGGGTGTGCAGGAGTCCCTGAGGGGAGCCAGGAGCCGGGAATCAGGAAGGGACATTGTTGAAAACCCTTAGGGCAAAAATCTTCCAGGACTCATTCTAATGCTTCATTCGAATACTCCACGAAAATTTTGTTCATTCGAATCCGGATCTGTATTCATTCGAATAATGACAGAAAATTTGCCCATTTTGCAGGACATTTTGCATTATGTTCTTTGTTTCCTTCCAAGGCCTTCCTATTTCACTTCCATACCTTAGTGGGTACCGAATGCCAATGCGCGTCGCAATGAATTCCGCTGAATTCTCGATTTTACCCCTCCATGGGTAAAGCTTGTATGTTATGAGTTTTTCCCCGTTTGAAGTCAAATTTTATCAAATTCTTGGGGTCAACTTCGCCTCTTGCACGGTTGTGGCACAGGTAAGGTCCTAGACCTGACCACAAGCCGTTACGGCCGTTACATTTACTAATGGCCCGTAACCACCTCTTGTGACGGCAAAGTGTCACTTATGTACACCACCACTGTAAATTAAGTCTAACCCATTTGTGTAGCTTCTATGTCGCCTCCAATAGGTGCCATGGGACTAACCAAGGGTTAGCCGGGAGCCATTACCCCCAAAATTACCATTTTGCACTTGAGCCCTAATTTGCCCTAAATTCCTCTATAACCCTGAATTCCTCTCTCGTTTCGTGAATTAAGATCAAATTCCTCGAAATAGGTGCATCACGGGAGGTACCCGATGTCCCGAAACCCTAAGTCACTGCACAAGGACCAAATTGCCCTTTCGATGCGTAATTGGGCTATTAGGCGTATATTTAAAATACATTAAATTGCAAGATTAAAGCAGGCCAAGAAAATATAGACTTTTCATTAATAATTAGCCGTGAGTACATAGGTTGGGAGTCCATTCGACTCATTACAAGTCAAATCCCCAAAACCCCCTGACCTATGCTAGTTGTACAAAATTGCCATTAAGGATGCTATACATAATACTAACTAACCTAGCCCTAGGGAGCCCTACTCGGCCTCCTCAGTGGCTGGTGTCGGATCCTCCTCCATCGTCGCCGGGGCCAGACCTGAGGATGAGGCACCTCCAGCTCTGGCAGACCTAGTCCACCCTAGATGCCCCTTAGACCGCATCCAGGTCCTGGCTCATCTATCCCATCATCTGCTTGAGCCGCTCCAACCGCGACATGTCCACGCTCAGCGCATCAAACCAACTCATAAGCAGGTCCATCTGCTGAGATGCAAGGCCAAGAGTTGTGGCCGGCTCAGATGGACCAAGAGCTGCAGTGGTTGGACCGGTAGAGGGAGAGAGAGCCGAGGGAGAGGAAGGAGCTGCTCTTTCTTGGCACGACCTCCATGTGGCGCATCGTACGCCAGCTGACCGTCTTTGGGGGAGATGTGCATTTTGGCCAGGCAGCCGGAGTCCACTCTCCATGTAACCTTCGACGTCCGTTTCTGCTCCCCTGCAAGATCAGCACATTGGTAGAAATTCCATTAAAACACCTAAAGGCCATGTAATTTGCAAAAACACTATAAACAAAATGAATAAGCATAAAGAGAATAAAGGCATACCCTCTACTGGAACCTGGAAGTAATCCAGAAGCTCGGAGATCTACACGGCATAAGGGAGAGCACTGCCACGCGTGCGCGCCTGAGCCATGCAGTGCATCACGAGCAGAGCCCAGTTGAGCTTGCGACCCTCCGCTAACGCCCACAATACCAAGCAGTCATCCCGCGACAGCACGGAATGGTTCCCGCTCCTCAGGATGAACGTGTGCATGAGTAAGTAGTGGTAGATGCGCTGGTCTACCGGAAGGCCGCTGACCTGCGGCCAGTTTTTTGAGCTCTTGATGCCTGAATGCCCGAAGGTATCCAGGGCTAAATCCTCTGCAAACGGCAGCCCAGCAGCAGTCACCGCCCACTCAGAAACCCCTGAAGTCAGCTCGTGCCCGACTGCCCGTATCTCGAGCACGGTTCCGAGCAACTCCAGGGGCAACTCGATTGGCACACCGCATACTCAGTAGTTAGAACGTTGTCCGTGATCCGAATATTGTTGTAAAATACCCAGACTAGCTGCGGATACACCGGGTGGCTGAAGCATGTAACATCCCGCTCTTTTCTTAGTAGAAATTTCCCGAATAATTGTTCGTAGAACATTGGCATGAGTAATTGTATGGATGTCTGTAGGAATTATTCTGTTTAGTTCTGACCAATTTGGATGACACTCAAATGATTCGTACTGACCCTCAGAATTGGATGATGAGATTTAACTGGCTGTTAGACGGAGTTCTGCGGAGTTTCGGATGATTCCGTAGACACTAAAATGACTCCGTTTTGCGTGTAAAATTGAGCTGAGAGCCCGAAGTCTCTGGAAACCCCACCGGTACCAAGGAAAGGTTTTAGACACCGTAGGATAGTCCCACGACCCCATCGGGAAGGTTGGGAAAGAACTATAAAACCGCGAGCCGAACGGTGGTCGGCAGACACAAGAGCATAGAAACGGGTCGAAGGTATCTGTGGAAAATACTCTCTGGAGAAAAATTCACAAACACCTTCTAAGATTAATATTCCTGGGAAGAGGGGAATTAGAGGATCGCGACGGTACAAGCGGAATATTTTTCGGACGATCGTGCGCGACGCACCGGCACTACGTGCGATAAAAAGCGAGCAAAACGGGACCGGGAGGCGATCAAAGATGGCAGCCCACGTGAGAGAATTCAGATTGAAAAGGAAATAATTGAAAATTCCTAATTACTATTCATGATGTGACAATGAGGTTATCTTCAAAATTAATTAAATTAAAAAGGAAATTAAAAATGGCAAAATTGTAAATAAACCTAAGGGAAAAAAGGTAATTATGGGGGGGGCAGATTTTGGCTATAAATAGACAGCCCCTATGCAGAAAAAACTTAGAACAATTGCTATCCTAGGGGAAACTCTGTCCGTTTACCTAGACTCTCTGCAGAAACTTCACCGGGAAGCTTGGATCGCGCCCGGAGCTCGGCGAACGACTCTTCTACCCTCTTCCTCACCACCGAACAACCCTCCACTAAGTGGGTAGCTCTAGTTTATTCACCTCTTTGGTGGATGTATGTGTTTATGTGTGTGTGTGTCTTGATGTTTGTATGCATGCTTAATTAGTTTAGATGCTTGGTTAGGATAGGGAAATGATTCTGAAGGGTCCTGTAACCGGGACTAGATAGGATTTTGATAGTTAGAATATGTGTAAAAACCTCAAAGAGTAACCATGAGCAAAGGGGAAGAGAAAGGAAAGAAATAAAGAATTCGGTTTTCAGTTTCGTCCAGTGACCGCTGAGTGGACCCAATGCACCGCTGAGTGTAACACCCTAGCTAACTGTTTACGCGTACGTCGCAAACAATGCTCACTAGGTTGTTATCTTCTTTGGTGGGGATTACTTAATCCCATGTATTCTTTTAAAAATAATGCTACCCAAAATATGGACCAAATTTAAACTTTCTTTATACGTCACATAGAATAAATTAGGAGCCTTGTTGCGTGTAGAACATGCATTTTGAACGGAAACATAGCATGTGTAACGATAAATAAAGATATCATTAGTACCTGCCAAGATAACACACAATGGTCCTTCATACATTCATCAACAACATATAAATAATATTATAAGTATCAAATACACATATCACATAGAAGTACAAATACACCTATATCATCTACTAACTAATCGTCTGATATTCACTTGTCTTCCCTTGGCTTCTCCTGTAGCTCCTTTCCTCGTCCCTTGTGTTGCTTCCCCCTCTATGACGTCTTCTCGATCCTCAGTGTGCTCACCTAGAACCATAAAGGAGTGGGGGATGAGAACACTGGGTTCTCAGTGGGTTACCTTTGGTCTTACTACTCGTATTACACTCAATTATGATTCCGCAGCTCAGGGGGTCTCTAAGTGTCACAGTTATACTATCACCCTATTGATTTTAAGATCCATACTA
>QANU01085005.1:53520-75457 GCA_003254905.1 Nissolia schottii | reverse complement strand
TGCCAAATTTCATCGGCGAACAACGGCTGTTCGGTTGTCCGCCGAACTTTCTACCGTGACACGTCCTATTTCCTAGGGATATTTTACCTAATAATTTCCCTTATTAATTCTCTAATCATGATTAGGAAATTAATTAAATATTTATGTTTACGGTTATTTCCCGATTGGTCTGGAAATCGGCTTAAGGCTCTGAGAAATTCGCCGGTCACGAAACCTCAACTTTGACTGCTATTTTTATGGGTTAAAGATGATTCTTATGAATTAAAGGTACTAATTTAATTTTCTTACCTCCCTAATTAACCTATAATTATTTATTACACTAATTATCCGTACAATGAAAAAGCGGGATGTTACAGTCGTCGTCAAGTTGGGAACAGAAGTGGTTGTAGTTGTAGGCCATAACTACATGGGCGTGGGACCGATGTAACAAGAAGGACGCTACCCCGGTTCACTAGCCCAACCGGAAGCATAAGAGATCCCCATATTCCCCCAAGCATGAGTACATGATGAATGAGTTACATGAGTATATGAGGAATGAGTTTATGATGCATAAGTATATAATAATGTATGTATGCTATGTAGTCGTCAAGAGAACGCTCGAGACGGCCTATGTATGTATGCGAAATAAAGATAATGAGCACGAGAACGTAGTTAAGAAAGATTAGATCCCCCAGTCACATAGTAAAGTAGATAAAGCCGTTCGAGACTTTAGGCCAGATAATAATCAGTAGGATGTTAGTATGCATGTTCACTTAGAAACACTTGAGCGGCCTGGTTCATAAGAGAGTAAAAAAGTACCCCCACACCAAGGTTAACCACTGAGGACGACTGTTCTCACCCCCACTCGCTTATGCTTCCAGGAGCAGGCGATGATTATGAGAGCCACGAGGAACCCTACAAGGAGCCACATGAGAGTAGAGGACCGAGGACCAGCCAGTTTAGCTTGACACTGGATAGATATTTTGGATATGTATTTAGACATGTATTTTGATGTATGTATATGGCACATGTATGTAACTTATTATATTAGACTACTGTTGATGTAAATATTTGTGATGGACCACATTTGCTTATGTAAATATTTGTGATGTAAATAGTTGTAAGCTGTTAGCTCTATCGTTTGTATTATATGCTTTGATTCACGCGCGACTCATATTTTGCAAATAAAGTAACAAACAGAAAAGTTTTAAAATGGTCCCTATTTTCCTTAACCTGGTATTTTTGAAAGATAATAAAGGACTATGAGTAATCCCACCAAACGAGCAACAACCTAGTGAGCCTTGTGTACTACTCGAGGGTATGCAGTTAGCTAGGGTGTTACAGTTGGTATCAGAGCAGTTTAGTCCTACATGAGCCTATGGACTGAGCGGCACTATGCTTCCGGGCATGACTAACGGTGTAGGTCTTTGCTAAGTGGTGTGTGCTAAGTTCATGTGTACCCGCCTTTCTTGAAACTGATCAACTCGGAATTGTGCAGGTACGACAGATTAGGCATGCCGCCTCATAGAGACTATACACAGCGGACGATGGAGCCGACAGAATTTGCTGACATCCTTCGTGAAATGGCGTAAGCCACTCAGGCTCATGCCCAAGCCACTCAAGCCCAAGCACAGGCAACGAACCAGATGGCAGCAGCTGCAATGCATCGGAATCTGGCCCCAACAGTTGAAGAAGCAGAAGCGAAGAAGTTTGCTGAGTTTGGAATAGCAAACCCCCCGACCTTTGAAGGGTTGATGGGCCCAGAACTCCTCCATAATTGGATAGCAGAAACGGAACAAGTATTTGAAGACGTCCCCTGTACAGAAGTGCAGAAAGCTCGATTTGCTACACGGAAGCTGTGAGGTGCGGCTAGAACTTGGTGGAACTCTACCAAACCTCTTTTAGAACAGCAGGGAGGTCCTATCACATGGGAACGATTTACCACTGCACTCTTGAACCAGTATTTCCCTAAGGGGCTTAGGGACCAGAAAGAAGCTGAGTTGATGGAGCTGCAACAGGGGGACATGACCGTGGCCGAATACACGTCCGCCTTTGAGAGGTTGTGCCGCTACTCCTCTACATATCAGTTTCTCCCCAATGAAGCGTGGAAATGTGGAAAGTTTCAGAGGGGACTGAAGGAAGAGTTGCAGATGGCTATTAACCATTGGGACATTCAGGATTATGCTCTCTTGGTTAGTAAGTGTATGACGCTAGAGGAGTCAGCCAGGAATTGGCCCGGGCAAGGACTGCCAGGAACAAGAGGAAGATGGAGGAACAAGGGAGTTCGTCCCAGGCGCAGCGACAGAAGGGACCCTTCCAGGCTCCGTCCTCTGGCAGAGGTAGAGGACAGTTTCTCCCCGGACCGCAGCAGTGGGCTGTAAGACCCCAGGGTCCGAGGGGACCAGGATTTGCCAGACCCCCGCAACAGATGGTCAGGCCTCAACAGCCAGCAGTCAGGCCACCAAGGAGCTCCGAGCAAGCCCCCCGAGGAGTTCAACTAGGTCAGGAGTTTAGGCCGCCGTGCCCGAAATGCGGAAGATCCCGCTTGGGAGAATGCTACGCGGGGAAAAACGTGTGTTTTAGATGTGGAAAGGAGGGTCACATTGCCAGAGACTGCCCAGGAATTCCACTGCCAGTTCAGCAACAGGGACGAGTTTTCACCTTATCTGGGGAAGAGGCTGAGGATGCAGAAGGTTTGATTGTGGGTAAGTGCACTATGCTGGGTAGTACTTTGACTGTATTGTATGATTCAGGGGCATCACACTCCTTCATTTCCCAAGATAGTGTTAGGAAGCTGAACCTATCGCCCGTAGCACTACCCTATACACTGAGGGTATCTACCCCTACCGCTTCACCAGTTGAGACGCGCCAAGTATGTTTCCAATGTCCACTTCAGCTACAGGGTCGAATGTTCATGGCTGATCTTATCTGTTTACCCTTAGTGGGCTTGGATGTCATTCTAGGAATGGATTGGTTGCGCGACAACCAGGTGATCTTGAATTGCGATAAGAAGCTGGTAACCTTTCCTTCCGTGGTTCCAGCCACGCCACCCTCTAAGGAAGAATCAGTAGTGTTGTACTGCTGTCCGTTGGAGAACCATAGCTTCATCCTCCTAGCTTCATCAGAGGTGGAGGCAAAGCAGGACGTGATGCATATTCCGGTGGTGAGTGAGTACCCGGATGTATTCCTAGATGACATTCCGAAGTTTCCATCGAAGAGAGAAATAAAATTCTCTATTAGCTTGGTTCTGGGAGCTGGACCAATCTCAATGGCGCCATACTGAATGTCCACGGTAGAGCTACAGGAGTTGAAAAAGCAGCTAGAGGAACTATTGGACAAGTGGTTTATTCGACCTAGTGCGTCACCATGGGGAGCTCTAGTGTTGTTCGTGAAGAAGAAAGATGGCTCGATGAGGCTATGTATTGATTACTGGTAACTGAACAAGGTCACGATCAAGAACAAGTACCCGTTGCCGAGGATAGATGATTTGATGGATCAACTGAGAGGAGCCAAGGTGTTTTCAAGGATTGACTCCCGCTACCATCAGATACGGGTCTCAGATGAAGATATTCCAAAGACGGCTTTTAGGACTCGCTATGGCCACTACGAGTTCACCGTGATGTCGTTCAGGTTGACCAATGCCCCTGCGATTTTCATGGACTACATGAACCGGATCTTCAGACCGTACTTGGTGATAAGTGCCCAATTTACACAAATTTTGACATATCAAAATGGCACTTATCTGTTATGTTTTTAACAAATTATCTAATTAATTCCCCGTATTTTGTAGGTTCTAATTATATTTTGAAGAATGGATGCAAACATAATTATGAAGAATAATCCCATGAAGAACACAAGGAAAAGGGAAGAATTGGAAAAGAGCTTAAAAAGAAGATTCTGGACGAAGGCATCGCTCAGCGACGGACAAGAATCGCTCAGCGCTAAAGACCGAATCGCTCAGCGGTATTGCCCTACTCGCTCAGCGAAATTAAGTCGGCAAGCCACTTGCACCGCGCCATCATTAAGCCAGCTGGAGCCAACTGGAGCCAGCCAATCACGGAGCGCCACGTCAGCACGCCCTGCAAAAAGCTGCCGAGCATTTAATGCAAAGTACAATCGCTCAGCGGTAACGCACCGCCGCCCAGNTCGATTATAGGCAATTGAACAAAGTGACAATTAAGAACAAGTATCCATTGCCTAGGATCGATGATCTTCTAGATCAGCTGAAGGGTGCTAAGATCTTTTCAAGGATTGATTTGCGGTCTGGCTATCATCAGATTAGAGTACGAGAGGAGGATATAGCTAAGACGGCATTCCGATCCCGGTATGGACATTATGAGTTTACAGTAATGTCTTTTGGTTTGACGAATGCTCCCGCGATCTTTATGGATTATATGCATAGGATTTTCCGGGAATATCTGGATGATTGTGTCATTGTCTTTATTGATGACATTCTGGTGTACTCTAAGAGTGAAGAAGAGCACACTAGACATTTACAGATATTACTGGAGATTCTAAGGGAGAAACAATTGTATGCCAAGCTCTCCAAATGTGAGTTTTGGGCCAAGAAGGTGCAGTTTTTGGGCCATGTGATTTCAGATCAAGGCGTATCAGTGGATCCTAGTAAGGTTGAAACGGTTAGAACTTGGGAGAGACCCACGTCAGTTACAGAGCTGCGGAGCTTTCTGGGATTTGCTGGATATTACCAGAGGTTTATTCAGGGATTTTCACATATTGCCTTGCCGTTGACGAAGCTGACAAGGAAGGGAGAGATTGACCACAGCTCTAGTGTTAGTACTGCCTGATCCCCAGGAACCTTTTGAGGTATACTGTGATGCGTCAGGTGCTGGACTAGGTTGTGTGCTAATGCAGCGACGTCAAGTGATAGCTTATGCCTCGAGATAGTTGAAGCATCATGAGGTAAACTATCCTACACACGATTTAGAGTTGGCTGCAGTAGTGTTTGCATTGAAGATCTGGAGACATTATTTGTACGGAGTTTGATTTGAGGTATTTTCAGATCATAAAAGTCTGAAGTACCTATTTGATCAGAAGGAGTTGAATATGCGTCAGAGGAGGTGGATCGAATTCCTTAAGGATTATGACTTTAATCTCAATTATCACCCAGGGAAGGCCAATGTAGTAGCTGATGCTTTGAGCCGGAAGTCTTTGCAGATGGCTCATATGATGGTTCAGGAAGCGAAATTATTGGAGGAGTTTCGTGATCTTAATCTAACTGTTGCACGTCAGCATAACAGGTTGACATTGTACCCTCTTCAAGTCAGTAGTGATTTTAAGCACAGAATCGTGGAGGCTCAGAAAAATTTTCAGGAGGATGCTTGGTGCAAGTTTTGCAAGGCTGTTGGAGAAGGTAAAATCAAAGAGGCGACTACAGATACCAATGAGATCTTGAGATTTGACAGCCGCATCTGTGTGCCTAAGGAAGACAGCTTAAGAGAGGATATTTTGCAGGAGGCTCATAAGAGTCAGTTCACGATGCACCCAGGTACTACGAAGATGTATCATGACCTTAGGCATATGTTTTGGTGGCCAGGATTGAAAAGAGATGTTGAGAACTGGGTATAGAAGTGCTTGGTTTGCCAGAAGGTAAAGATCGAGCACCAGAAACCACCAGGGCTGCTGAATCCTCCAGAGGTTCTAGAATGGAAGTGGGAGGCCATAGCCATGGATTTTGTTTCAGGTTTATCACGTACCCGGACTGGAGTTGATGCCATTTGGGTAATTGTGGACAGATTAACTAAGTCTGCTCACTTTATCCCAATCAAGATGACTTACTCGTTGGAGAAGCTTGTACAACTGTATATCAAGGAGGTGGTAAGGTTGCATGGAGTACCATCTTTTATTATTTCAGACAGGGATCCTAGATTTACCTCCAGATTCTGGACTGCATTTCAAAAAGAATATGGGTCGCAGTTGCACTTGAGTTCTGCATATCACCCTCAGTCTGATGGTCAGTCTGAACGTACTATTCAGACCTTGGAAGATATTCTGCGAGCTTGTGCACTAGATACACTAGGAAACTGGGAGGAAATATTGCCATTCGTGGAGTTTGCTTACAACAACAGCTATCAAGCTAGCATTGGTATGGCTCCATTTGAAGCATTGTATGGTAGAAAATGTCAGTCGCCATTATGTTGGAACGACAGCAGGCAGTATCATTGTCTAGGTCCTGAGGAGACCCGAGAGACAGAAGAATTAATGAAGTTGTTGCGTAAAATAGTGCTCATGGCGCAAAGTCGGCAGAAGAGTTATGCAGATAACCGGACGAGGACGCTTGAGTTCCAAGAGGGAGATCATGTCTTCCTAAAAGTTACTCTGGCGACAGGTATTGGGAAGTCATTGAAGGTCAAGAAGCTAAACCCCCGATTCATCGGACCGTTCCAGATTCTAGATCGTATTGGACCGGTAGCGTACCGGATAGCTCTTCCACCGAATCTTGCCAATATTCATAGCGTTTTTCATGTCTCTCAGTTGCGCAAGTATTATGCATCCCTCGACCATGTGTTGCAACCAGAACAGATACAGTTGAGAGAAGATTTGTCTTTACCGCTGACACCACAAAAGATCATTGATCATAAAGTTCGTCAGACGAGGCACAATGAGATTTCTATGGTACGAGTGGTATGGACGAACGGAGAAGTAGAAGAGAACACATGGGAGCTAGAAGCGGATATGAAGCAAGCTTATCCGGAGTTATTCTGAGAGGTATGGATCTATCCTTATCTTTCAATTTCGAGGACGAAATTTTTCGAAGGGGGTGGAATGTAACAACCCTACCTTTTCCCTTTAGTTAAAATGCTGTCTAGGAAAGAATTAAAAATATAATAAGAAGGAAAAGGTGAGATAAAAATGAAATAAAATTCAAATATTAAATTTTATCTCTGTAATATTAGTTGAAATAATAATTCTGCGATCTCGTGGCGTCTGGTGAAGTTCGGGTCAAAATTAGGGTTTTAGCATAATTTCCTCACGACTCACAGGAGTCTGTAAAATATATTAATAGGAACTTAAATGAAGGATATGTCAACTAAGATTTAAATATTAACAAGGATAATTAATAGGTCACAACGGTGTGTCCGGAATATTTTTAGGACGTCCGGACATAAACAATCAAAGAGTAAACATGACCTAAAACACACTAAGGGCAAAATTGGAATTTTGGATGACCAAGGGCCACTAGAAGACCACGGCCAGCCCTAGCCCCCAAAACCGAAACACACATACCCATATTCACCAAAGTTCTTTCATTTTTCTCCTAAGGTTCCAAGACCTCAAAGCTTCTAATCCACTAAGATTCAATCATCATCCTTTGCTTTCCATAATCATCAATCATTCTCAAATCCATCAAGAAGGCAAGCTAGCATCAAGGTTAAGAGTTTCTCTTCAAGTGGAAGCAAGAGCATTAAGTTCCAAACCCTAAAAACTCCATAACCTAGGTTTTAGTCTTTCTTGACAAAGGAGCTTTCAAGCAAGCCATCAAGCTTCAAGTTCATCTTTCTCATCATCATAATTCTTTCTTAAGTCCCTAAGGAAGGAAAATCAAGAGTAGTTGGTGAGTTTTCATCCCTTGGTGAAGAACCAAGCTTCCATAACCTATGTTGCCCTATGTCAAGTATTTTATCTTAGGTCAAGGAGACTTCAAACAAGCAAGCAAGGCTTGATTTCCTCTTCCTTCTAGCATCAACAAGTTCTTGAGGAAGTGGGTAACTCTAGTTCCTCACCTCTTTGATGGTGATTGAGTGTTATGTGCTTGTATGTGTATGCATGTGAATCTTGAAATTATGAACATATATGCTAGAATTGATGCTAGGCTTAGGAAGACAATTCTGAAGGGTCTTGTGACCTGGATTAGATGTGATTATTGTGCTTGAATTATGTGTGAAACTCAAGTAGGGTTCCATGGAAGCTAAGGGGAGAAAATGGAAGAGAAGAGCAATTCGGTTTTCATGTCTCGCACAGGGGCCGCTGAGCGGGGTCTCAGGCACCGCTGAGCGAGACAAGGCTTACGTGGAAAGTTAAAAAGATATTTTTAAAGTAAGGCGGTGGAAGAAAATTCGAGAAAGTTCCAGCCGCTGAGCGATGAGGTCAGTACCGCTGAGCGATACAACCTCTATCGCTGAGTGCAGAGGCTCAAACCGCTGAGCAAACATCAGTTTTCGCTGAGCGGCTTGAGACTAAAGAAAGCTATGGCACCCTCTTGAGGTTTATAGACTAGTGTTTGATGCTGTATCTGTGATCGTTAGTTGAATTGTATGAAGTAGATGCTGTACATGAAGGAAATGTATTAAACATGTATATGTTATGTAATCTGTGATGATATCTGTAGCATTCCATGCATTCATGATACACCTAGTTAAAGACATGATAATTAACTCTGAGATAAGTAAAGATGCTGAAATGAACCATAGGGAAACCAGTATGCCATGCTGCAGGTACCATCAATGCTGAAAAGGGCCAATGCCCAATGCTGCTGAAACAGGGCAAATGCCCAAGGCTGAAATTGGCTATATGCCACATCCGTGATCACGTAAGCTACTATGATCCCACTTCAGGAGGTCGAGGCATCCTAAACATGGAAGCCCGCCACAAGTGGTGTTAATATGACATACCTGGAGGTGTGCGGTTACCACGCCTATGCATTGTCGAAAGGGGGCAAGCTTAGGTGGGGGTACAATATCCGCCCACTGTCGAGGGGTCCCGAGGGGGCACACGGCAGGTGGAAGCCCACCGCAGTAAGGTCCAGACAGTGTCGGCCTATACTGAGGGTGTGAGGTTATTCCGTCATACTAGTGTCAACAGAGGACATTACTATGGTGGGAATAACACATATTCTGTTATGCTGTTACATTCTGTTATGCTGTTACATTCTGTTAGACATGTTATTCTGATAATTCTGTCATGTTTATGCTGCTGACTATGCTACATATATTCTGCTGATTCTGTTATGTTTACTTTGGATGACTATGTGATGCATACTCCGATGATTCTGTTATGCTGAATGTACTCTGATTATATGCTGTTATTCAGTTTGATTGGAATGTATGGTCTGCTGTTATGCCGTACCGTCAAGAGCACGCTCGAGACAAATTTCACGAAATGTTAATCAGCACGAGAATGTAGTAAACAAGAGTAGTTCCCTTATCACATAATAATGCAGATAAAGCCGTTCAGATAGGCCAGATAATAATTGGTAGGATATTTAGTTTGTATGTTCACCTAGAAATCTTTGAGCGGCCTGAAGTCCGACATAATCTGATACGAGACTCAGGAACTAAAGTTATTTCCACTGAGAACCTACCGTTCTCATCCCCACTGTTTTATGACTTTAGGTACAGAAGATGATGAGTCCTATTTTGAGGATACGGATGAGCCGCCAGCTGAGCCATGAGCGGCTAGGAGATAGTTAGACATTTACATTTTGCCAGGACATATTGAGTAGCATTCCAGTCGTCCTTGTATTTTGATGCTGTGTATTCTGGATTATGTATTTGATACTTTGATCAATGTACATATTATGTATATCTTATACTATGTGACCTTGTATGATGGACCACTGGATGTATATTACAGATTCTACTTATGATAATGTTATCCGCATTGTTATATTTGTTTTATTCCAATGCATGGCTCTATTTTAGTATTGATGTGATACAAGCAAAAGTTTAAAACGGGTCCTTATTTTCTTGAGCAACGATTATTTTCAAAAGATAACTATGGACTAATGTATTCCGACCAAGTAGACAACAACCTAGTGAGCTTTGTTTACTACATACGGGTAAACAGTTAGCTAGGGTGTTTTACTTCATAGATGATATCCTGGTATACTCGAAGACCGAGGAGGATCACGCCAAGCATCTTAGGTTGGTTTTGGATGTCTTGAGAGGGAAGCAGCTGTATGCTAAGCTTTCCATATGCGAGTTCTGGACGAGGGAAGTGAAATTATTGGGGCATGTGGTGACAGAGCAGGGAATCTCGGTGGATCCGAGCAAGGTTGCGGCTGTAATAGAATGGGAGCAACCGACTACAATCACAAAGATCAGGAGCTTTTTAGGCTTTGCGGGCTATTACCTAAGGTTCATCAAGGGGTTTTCTCAGATGGCGTTACCTCTTACCAAGCTCACCCGCAAGGAGGTTAAGTTTGAGTGGTCACCAGAATGCGAGGAGAGCTTTCGTAAGCTCAAGGAGAAGTTGACCACTGCTCCTGTACTGATTTTACCAGATCTTCACCTGCCGTATGAGGTGTACTGTGATCCCTCGAGGATGGGACTTGGATCCGTGCTTATGCAAAACTGCCAGGTAGTGGCTTACGCGTCCAGACAGTTGAGACCGCACGAGGCGAACTACCCTACCCATGACTTGGAATTAGCAGTTGTGGTATTTGCGCTGAAGATCTGGAGACATTACCTCTATGGCGTCTATTTTGAGGTATTCTCCGACCACAAGAGCCTGCAGTATTTATTCGACCAGAAGGAGTTGAATATGGGGCAAAGCAGGTGGATGGAGTTTCTGAAAGACTATGACTTTGGTATAAACTACCATCCCGGGAAGGCAAATGTAGTAGCGGATGCATTGAGCAGAAAGGCTTTGCACGTGGCTCAGATGATGGTAGAAGAGTCCAAGCTGCTGGAAGAGTTTCGAGACCTGAATTTGGGAGTTATTTAGCGGGACAACAGTATTAAGCTAGGACCGCTGTAGATTACTAGCAGTTTCAGGCAGAGGATAACTGAAGCTCAGGAGCATTGTCAAGAGGACCTCTGGCTGAAGTTTGTCAAGGCCGTGAAGGAGGGGAAGGTCAAGGAAGCAGTGGTAGGCAGTGACGACATTATACGCTTCAACAACCGGGTTTGTGTACCTGACGAGGGTGATCTGCGAAGGGATATTCTAAATGAAGGTCACAAGAGCAAGTTTACTATGCACCCAAGTATCACCAAAATGTATCATGATCTGAAGCAAATATTTTGGTGGCCAGGCTTGAAGCGAGACGTGGAAGAATGGGTGCAAAAGTGTCTGGTGTGTCTGAAGGCGAAGATGGAACACCGGAAGCCTCCAAGACTGTTGACTCCTCCGGAGATACCCGAGTGGAAGTGGGATAACATCCATGGATTTTGTATCGGGATTGCCACGGACGGCGAGGAATGTAGACGCCATTTGGGTGATTGTTGACCGACTCATCAAGTCTGCCCATTTCATTCCGGTGAAGATGACTTATCCACTGGAAAGGTTGGTGCAACTGTACATAAGGGAAGTGGTGAGATTACACGGCGTACCTTCGTCCATTATATCAGACATGGATCCTCGATTTACGTCCCAATTTTAGACAGCTTTTCAGAAGGCATATGGGACTCAGTTGGCATTGAGCACAGCGTATCATCTGTAAACGGATGGACAGACTGACCGGACGATTCAGACCCTCGAGGATATGTTGAGGGAATGTGCACTTGATTCACCCAGGTATTGGGATAAGCTATTACCGTTCATAGAGTTCTCCTACAACAACAGTTACCATGTGAGTATTGGCATGGCCCCCTTCGAAGCACTCTATAGCCGGAAGTGCCCGTCGCCTCTTTATTGGAACGATCGCCGTGAGTACAGATACTTGGGACCCGAAGAGACCCAAGATGCCGAGGAGTGCATACAACGGATCAGACAACGGATTCTCACAGCTTAGAATCGTCAGAAGAGTTACGTCGACGTCCGAAGAAGACCGCTAGAGTTTCGAGAAGGAGGCCATGTGTTCTTGAAGGTCACTCCTACTATAGGCATTGGGAGGGCCGTGAAGGTCAAGAAGCTAAGTCCCCGATTCATTGGACCTTTCCAGATATTGCAGCACATCGGACCAGTGGCATATCGGATAGCTCTACCACCGAACCTGGCAAACGTTCATGCTGTTTTTCATGTGTCTTAGTTGAGGAAATATTATGCTTCTCCGGATCATGTGCTTGAGCCCGAGGAGATCATCTTGAGAGAGGATCTCGCCTTACCATTGATGCCGCAAAAGATCATTGACCACAAGACTCGGAAGACTCGGAACAAGGAGATTCCAATGGTACGAGTTATCTAGGAGAACGGAAAGGTCGAGGAACAGACGTGGGAACTAGAAGAAGACATGAGAGCGGCCTACCCTGAACTATTTCCAGGTACGAAATTTCGAGGACGAAATTTTTCTAAGGGGGTGGAATGTAACATCCCGCTCCTTCCCTATGTGAAATTTCCCCGATTTACTGTTCACAGAGATTAATAGAAACTTATCTGTTTAGCTTCTAGAAATTCTGATGACACTCAAAGGGTTCCTCATGACCCTTAGAATTTAGGGGGAAAATTAAACCGTCAGAAAAACGAAGTTCCGCTCACTTTCGGACGATTCTGCAGACACTAGAACAGTCCCGTTTGGCCCCGTTTAGCCAATGGAACCGAGCAGTGGGCCCCAATCTTGGGAAACCATACCTTATAGGGGAAAAGATGGTAAAACCCCTAGAGTAACCCCAAATTATTACTAGGAAACTTTGGCGATCGCGGAAACACCAGCGGAACGGTCCCGGTCAGACACCTACGAGAGAAAACGAGTCAAAGGCATCTGTGAAAAATACTCCTCCGGAGAAAAATTCACAAATGCCTTAAACCAATAATATTCCCATGTAGGGGGAAATTAGAGGATCGCGACGGTATAAGCGGAATATTTTTCGGACGACCGTGCGCAACGCACCGGCACTGCAAGCGATAAAACACGAGCGAAACGGGACCGGGAGGCGGTCAAAGATGGCAGCCCACGTGATTGAATCAGATTCCAAGGGAAAATATTATAAAATTAGGTTACTATTCATTGATTTGACCTTTGAATTATCTTTTGAATTAATTAATTATTAAAGAAAATAGAAAAGGACATTTTGGTAATTTTGGCAAGGGGAAATATGGTAAATTTGGGGGGCAGATTCTTGGCTATAAATATCCCTCCCATTCAGAAAATTTTCACAAAAATTTGAAGAGTGTGGAAACTCTGCCCAAAAATCGTTCGGTGCGAAAACTCTGCTGGAATCGGGAACTGCTCTAGGAAGGCTGAACCACCAAGGAACCAGCCTCTTTGCCACCATCTCCAGCCCTCTTTGCAGCCCCAAGAAAGTGGGTAAACTTGGTTTGCTCATCTCCTTGGAGCTTATGTTTGCTTATGTTTGATTTGGATGATTATGTGAACTATGAGAAATTATGTTAGAAATGCTATGCTAGGACTTAGGAGATGATTCTAAAGGGTCTTGTGACCTAGACTAGATAGGATTTTAAGGGTTGGACTATGTGTGAAAACCTCAAGAAGGATCCATGGACAAAGAGGGAAAGAAAGCAAGGAAAAACAAAGATGTAGGTTTCAGCCTCGCCAGGAACCGTTGAGCGGCATCATGAGCCGCTGAGCGGACTCATGAACCGCTGAGCGGGGATGTATTCTGCTGAGCGAAGGGGACAGAAAACAATTTTTGGACACGTGGACTCTAGGGCGCTGAGCGGCCATCAGGCACTGCTGAGCGGCCTAGGGCTGAAACCTAAGGATAAGGATGGAAAATATTTTTTAAGTGTGAAAACTTTCAGGGACCGCTGAGCAGACCACAGGGGCACTGAGCGGCCTGAAACTTAACCATTTTTACGAAACAAGGTTTATGAGAGTTGTCCTGGACACACATTTCCAACACTTATTAAGCTAAATGAGATGCATGATGTATGTTTATGATGATGTATGATGAACATTGCATGAAGTATGTTTAGGAGAATGTATGTAGATCATTTCATGAGGCATGTTTATGATGATGTAAGTGGAACATTGCATGTAGATGATGTATGCGTAGAATGAGTATAATGTCATGCATCATGAGGACAGGTTGTCATGTAAGTGTTAGGACAACCTTAGAGAACTAGAGGTTAATCACCTAATATGTAAAGATTATAATTGAACACTAGGGAATAAGTATGTAGTTATACGATAGGAATCCTTTCTCTTGGCACGTCTACGGACACGCCCCTCACCAGTCCTAAAAGGGTGGATTGGTCAATGATGCTACCTCACCAGTCCCAAAAGGGTGGACCGATTAATGAGGTTAATGGCATGATGATGAGATATGATGAATGAGAAAGGGTGACGTCACACCTAAATTATGAGTATGATGAGGAGGTATGAGTCCCCGCTTGGTCACGTCAAAACGGTACGGACCCCCACCTCCCTACTTGTAGGAAGGGTAGCCCACTTGATTAGCGGCGATGGACACTAGACCCCATCGGTGGTTGGCAACCACTCTGGTGTTAGCGCAGCTGGGTCGTCGTCAAGTTGGGAACAGAAGTGGTTGTAGTTGTAGGCCACAACTACATAGGTGCGGGACCGATGTAACAAGAAGGACGCTACCCCGGTTCACTAGCCCAACCGGAAGCGTAAGAGATCCCCATGTTCCCCCAAGCATGAGTACATGATGAATGAGTTACATGAGTATATGAGGAATGAGTTTATGATGCATAAGTATATAATAATGTATGTATGCTATGTAGTCGTCAAGAGAACGCTCGAGACGGCCTATGTATGTACGCGAAATAAAGATAATGAGCATGAGAACGTAGTTAAGAAAGATTAGATCCCTAGTCACATGGTAAAGTAGATAAAGTCGTTCAAGACTTTAGGCCAGATAATAATCAGTAGGATGTTCGTATGCATGTTCACTTAGAAACACCTGAGCGGCCTGGTTCATAAGAGAGTAAAAAAGTACCCCCACACCAAGGTTAACCACTGAGGACGACTGTTCTCACCCCCACTCGCTTATGCTTCCAGGAGCAGGCGATGATTATAAGAGCCACGAGGAGCCCTACGAGGAGCCACATGAGAGTAGAGGACCGAGGACCCGCCAGTTTAGCTTGACACTGGATAGACATTTCGGATATGTATTTAGACATGTATTTTGATGTATGTATATGGCACATGTATGTAACTTATTATATTAGACTACTGTTGATGTAAATATTTGTGATGGACCACATTTGCTTATGTAAATATTTATGTATGGATATCAGTTGTAAGCCGTTAGCTCTATCGTTGGTATTATATGCTTTGATTCACGCGCGACTCATATTTTGCAAATAAAGTAACAAACAGAAAAGTTTTAAAATGGTCCCTATTTTCCTTAACGTGGTATTTTTGAAAGATAATAAAGGACTATGAGTAATCCCATCAAACGAGCAACAACCTAGTGAGCCTTTTGTACTACTCGAGGGTGTGCAGTTAGCTAAGAATCATGCTTTAGGTAGCAAAGCTAAAACAAGCATTAAGCGTAAAATCATTCAAGCAAATCATGGAAACTGATAGATTCATATGCAAAAATTACATGGATACAATAATACTACAATAGTCATCAAAAATCCCAAAAACAAGAGGATCAGAAATCCATCTTATAAGAGAATCTCAGAGGCAAGGTTTGGACGCTTACCATGACACGTTATCACGCTATCATGACAGCGGCTCGCCAAGCTTCCTCGATCTCCTGGCTCCTTCACAGGCCTCCTCTTTGTTGCTAAACTAAACTATGCTTTAACGTGTAAAAGAATGAAGTGTTTTGTAGGGGAAGAAGGTGTATGAGGAATGTCTTTAAAGAGTGCCTCGGCCTTCCTATTTATAGGCAAAGTTTGGGAGGCACCGTGTTAAGTGCCCAAACTACATGATTTTAACCTATCAAAATGGCACTTAATCGCTTATGTTTTTAAAGAAATATCTAACTTAATCCCCTTATTTTGTAGGTTTCTAATATATTTTGAAGATGGATGCAAGCAGCCTAATTAAGAAGAATTCCATAAAGAATGGAGCAAAAATGGCAAGCTGAGGAAAAGAACTTAAAAGAGGAAAATAAGAGCCAGACCGCTCAGTGGTGATACAAGTCCGCTCAGCGCGGAAGACCGGATTCGCTCCGCGGAGAAGGGTTTAGCGCTCAGCGTCCGCGGAACCATCGCTCAGCGGAAACACCCTTACCGCTGAGCGAATGTATGTCGGCAAGCAACTTGCACGCGGCGCAATGATTGCGCCAGCTGGGGCCAGCCTGGCGCCGTACTGCCACGTCAGCGCCGCCCTGCAAAGCTGCCGAGCATTTATGACTCCGCGTAAAAAAGTACAACCGCTCAGCGATAAGGCACCGACGCTCAGCGATAAGGCCAGAATCGCTCAGCGGAACCATCAAAACTGCTGAGCGAAGGCATCCAGCTTTTGCCTATAAATAGAGGGAGGCCGAGGCATTCATCCATCCATCCACCCCCCCACTTCATTCACACCATACCACTTCCATTTTACACTTTCCATACATTACTTAGGTTAGGTTTAGAAAGAAAGTTAGGGTTTAGAAGCTTTCCTTAAGAGGAAGTGCCGCCGAATTGACAACGGTTGCGATCCGTGGTGGAGGTGTGGAGACATTTCACCACTCTTCTCAACCAACCATTGCTCTAAAACCCTGTAAGTCTGTAAACTATCCATGACAATGGATAGCTAACTTTCTTTTATGTTGGGATTGATGTGCTTTATTTCTTAATGTATCCATTGTACTTATGATTATGATTCTATGAAGTCTTATGATTTTAATGAATGATCTTGTGCTTAATGCTTGCTGTTGTTAGTACTTTGATTCTTAACTTGAGACTTGCTTGCATGAACGAGAGTTATGCTAGTTGAGTTACAAACCAGGTTAAGAACAATAGTGCTTTGAATAAGCTCGATTTTATGTTTGAATATTGTGAACGAAAGTTACAATTATTTGAGCTTGACCTAGATCAATTCATTTAGTTCTTAACTGCCATAACTGGAGACCTAGAACTAATCGCATTAACACCCACTTTAATTTCAAGGTACTTTGTTGAGTTTGTGCAAGACATTGACAACTTAATAAAGGAACTTGTGAACTTAACATGCTTGAGAAAGATGATTAAGTTAAGAACTGGTGGCGATAAAATCGATAAGACTCATAGATCACATGGCTGCATTGAGAAATATTGTCACTAAGATCCCAACATCTTTCTTTACCTGCCTAAACTTTATTCCATTATTGTTTGCTTTATTTTATTTGCAGTTATTTATCATTTATTCACTTAGCAAAATACCAATACACTTCCATAGCTTAAAATAGTTCAACTCCAAGATATTGGTTTTAAACACAATCCCTGTGGATACGATTATACCCGTCTATACTGCAAGTGGATTCCTCGTGAATCTGAAAGCCGTAGAAGGATATATATTAAATTGACGAGAGTGTGAAACTATTGCAGAAAGGCTTTCAACACACCGCTCAGCGGCACAGGTACCACCGCTGAGCGGTTTCGGCTTTATCGCTGAGCGATTCCTGTCCTTTGCTGAGCGGCTTGGTCGTTCTTGGCGGCTGACAGGTTGGCATATTTAATGCGTGGCAGGCTTTGTAACGGCAGCGCCACAATCCAGGGTGGCTCCAGCTGGCGCAATAAATGCGCTGCTGCAAGTGGCTCCGGTGGCAGCACCGCTGAGCGGTGTTTGTCCTCTCTGCGCTGAGCGAGATTTGTATACCGCTGAGCGGCCTACTTCTATTTTCATCTTTTAGCTTCTTTTCCTCTTTTGCCCTTTTGCTCCATTCTTTATGGGATTATTCTTCATTTAATTATGCTTGCATCCATCTTTAGAATATATTATAATCCTACAAAAATGGGGGATTTAGTTAGATAATCCTTTAAAACATAAGCGAATAAGTGCTATTTTAATGGTCGGAAATTGCGTAAATTGGGCACTTATCACTTTTACAATCGTTCCTCCCCTGGTTTAGGTTAACTCAGTAACCTAGAGCTTTCCAGGTTGCTCAGCATCTACGAGAACTCCCTGGTCACTTAGCCAATCATGTCCAGGTTACCATGGGAACTAAGGTTTAGGCCGCTCAGCGGTCCCTAACATCTCCCAAGTCACATAAACAGATTTCCAAAATATGTTCTAGGGTTTCACCCTAGACCACTCAGCGCCCTGGGCATGACTAAGGGTTACCATCTTGTTATTTCTCATTTCTTCCAAACCATTCCCATGCCCACTTCTTAGGGCTTCTCCACAAGTTCCAACAGTCACAATACCACATTATCTAGCTCAAAGAACACACCAAAACCATCCATGCATCATTAACCTAACATCTAACACATAACACATGATAGTTTCACATAATCACAAGCAATCACATAAAGTCACAAAGGAGGTGAGTAAGCTAGGTTTACCCTTTTTCTAGAGGTGTTGGTGATGGTGAGGATGAGGTGAAAACGTTTCCAAGAGTGCTTGGTCTTTCTTGCTAATTTTCTAGTTTTGGTAGCGCAACGACGGAGTGCACGAATGGAACGAGTTTTAGGCAAGAGCTAGCAAATGAAAAAAGGGAAAATGAAGGGCATGGGAAGGCTATTTATAGGCCCCAAGCCGTGGCCTTGGGCCATTATTGGCCATATAATTTCATGGAAAAAAAGAAAAGGAAAAAGAAAATAGAATTTGGATAAACATGCTTAGTCATCTTTGACTTTGTTGACCAAATACTTGGTGGACATTAAGAGAGAGAGAGAGAGAGCCGTGAGGCAGTTTTGTACATGTGCCAAAATTCGATCGTGTTTGATCGTGTTTGGTCGTTAGCTGTTCGAGTGCTTCATGTACGGGTAGCCGAAAAATATTCCGATCACCCCATTGTGATCTACTACTTTCCCTAATGAGGAACTTGAGTTCATCCAAGGTATTTGTAAATTTATTTTTCATAACGGTGTTCTTTATAGATAATTAAATTCTGGTGACGAAAGGTAATAAATCAGGTGTCTGCAAATTTTCGCGAAATCGTGAACTAGATAGAGAGCTTGTATATGTATTTTTGGGCCAAGGCTTTTTATTAAGGGAAAAGCGGAATGTTACATTCCACCCCCTTTAGAAAAATTTCGCCCTCAAAATTTTGTACCTTCTAATAATTCTGGAAAGGCTGCCTTCATGTCTGCTTCCAATTCCCATGTTTGCTCTTCCACCTCCCCGTTCTCCCAGACCACTTGTACCATCATAATCTCCTAGTTACTAGTTTTCTGGGTCTTGCGATCGATGATTCGTTGCGGTGTCAGCAGTAGGGAGAGGTCTTCTCTTAACTGTATTCTTTCAGTCTCCAGTGTAACATCCCACTTTTTCCTTAGCAAAGATTTCACAGGAGAAATATCAGTAGAAGCCTTTTGTATATGTTAAAGATATAAGAGCCTGAATCCTTAGGAAAAAAGTGTCTATAGGAATTATTCTGTTTAATTTCTCAAAAATTTGATGACACTCAAATGATTCCTCTTGCCCTTAGAATTTGATGGTAAACTTAAACCGTCGGTAAAACGGAGTTCTATTCAGTTTTGGACGATTTTGCAGACACTAGATCAATTATGTTTGGCCACCAGAGTATAGCAGAGAGTTTCAAATCTTTGGAAACCATACCTTTACAAAGGAAAAGATTACAAATACCTTAGAATAGCCCCAAATCCTCATTAGGAAAATTAAGAGATCATGAAAATACGACTAGAACATTTTTCAGACGGCCGTACTTGAAGCACCCAGACAACGTACGACAAAACACGATCAAACAAGACTGAGAAGTGGGCCCCATGGCCACCCCAATCTGTTCTCTCTCATGTTTTCTCTCTCCAAATATGGACCAAGTGTTTTTGGTCAAAGTCAAAGATGACTAGGATATGAGTCATCATCCTTTCCCTGACAAGAATTGCCTAAACCCCCCGGCCAAGGAGGCTATAAATAACCCTCCATGGAATTTCATTTCTTCATTTTTCATCTCTTGAGTTCCTGCTCAAGTTCGCTCAGTTCGAAGACCCTGTCATTACGCTGCCGGAGAAACTCACGAAACTAGTTAGGGAAGCTCCATGCTCTTGGAACCTCTGTTCTAAACCCCTAACCATCTCTAATCCTCCAAGAAGGTGGGTAATCCTAAGCTTGCTCATCTCCTTGGTGGCTTCTATATGCTTGCTTTGCTTGAATGCCTCTATGTTGTATTATATTAGAAATGCTATGTTAGGATATATGGACAACTCTAATGGGTCGTGTGACCTAAATACTATTATTTTATGGTTGTTGGAACTTGTGGAAAACCCAAAGAAGTGGCCATGGGAACGGGTGTACAGAGAAGTAAAGTATCAAAGAGGGAGCCCTAGGTCACGCCCAGACTGTTGAGCGGCTCCATGAACCGCTGAGCGGCCTAGGGCCTAAATCCCCCAAAGTATTTTGAAAATCATGTGGTGGCCTAGGTGACTTCAGGGACAGCTGAGCGGCCCACTGGGCCGGTGAGTGACCTGAAGAATGGTTTATGAGATGGTTTTGAAACAAAACTCTGTGACCTGGATGGCTTCAGGGACCGCTGAGCGGACCCAAGGGGGTGCTGAGCAGCCTGAACCATGGTGTTCCATGGAAACCTAGATAGAGGTGACGAAGTGAACCGGGAGTTCTTGGGGCTGTTATACAACCCAGGAAACTCTAGGTCACCGAGCTAACCTAAGCCAGGAAATAAATGTTTGAAAAAGTTGTTTTGAGATGCAGGTTCCAGCAAGCGTAGAAACTTAGAGCATTGTATATGAATATAACTATTGAGTTATTATCTGATTATGTGTTTTGGTAAAGCATGCATCATGAGGATAAATCACTAGAGGATTGTCACTTAATGAACGCTTAATGAATGAAAGATCATAATGGAACGTAGGGAACATGAGTATGGTCTAATGGAAAAGATAAATGTGAGTATGGTCAATGGTATGAATGAATGATGATGTAAGTATGTATACGGTCCACTTCTGGCTTACCCCAAAGGAAGGCGGCCCCTCGCCACCCGGTAAGGGGTGGAGTCTTTGTTGAAAGTTTTTTGCAACTGGTTTGCACTTTCGTTTATTTAATATATCCTTCTTACAGCTTTCAGATTCTCAAGGAATCCAATTACAGTATAGTCGGGTATAATCGTCTCCACAGGGATTGTTGTTTTTTTTAAAATAAACGTCTTTGAATTGTGCTACTTTGAGCTATAGGAAATGATTGGGTTTTTGTTGAGTAAATTAATGACGAACAGATTGCAGATAAAGTATAGTATAAAACGACAGTGAACTTAAGTTTAGGCAGGTAAAGAAAGGTGTTGGGATTTTAAGTGACAATATTTCTTAATGCAACCATTAACCTAGTACATATTGAAACATCCTAGCTAACTGTTTACCTGTACGTAGTAAACATAGCTCACTAGGTTGTTGTCTACTTGGTCGGAATACCTTAGTCCATAGTTATCTTTTGAAAGTAGTCATTGCTCATAAAATAAGTGAAACACCCTAGCTAGCTGTTTACCCGTACGTAGTAAACAATGCTCACTAGGTTGTTCTCTACTCGGTCGGAATACTCTAGTCCATAGTTATCTTTCGAAAATAGTAGCTTAAGAAAGTAAGGACCAATTTTAAATCTTTTCATTCACATGGGATAAATACTAAAATAGAGCCATGCGTCAAAAGCATAATATAACAAAGCGTATAACAGTATATTAATAAAGCATGTATTATACATTCGTGTGGTCCATCATATCCGTCATATAGTTGTATATACAATAAGTAGGCTACACATAACATGTACATAAACTGAAATATCATCTACAGAATTCGGAAACATCAAAATACAAGGCTACTGGAATACTACTCAGTAGACCTTTGGCAAACATCCTGACATCCAGCTCTTTAAGTCTATCTACTATCTTGGCCGCTCGTGGAGCTGTGGCGGCTTATCAGCATTCACAGACTATGGAACATCTTCGGTACCTGAAGTCATAAAACAGTGGGGATGAGAACGGTAGGTTCTCAGTGGAAATAACTTTAGTTCCTGAGTCTCGTATCAGATTATGTCGGACTTCAGGCCGCTCAGAGATCTCTAGTGAACATACATACTAATCAGCCTACT
>QANU01085005.1:8996-48818 GCA_003254905.1 Nissolia schottii | reverse complement strand
GCCGTGCCTTTTCTTGGTCTCTTGGCCATGTGAAATTCCTATTTTGCCCTTAGAGTAGTTTAGGTTATGTTTGGTCATTAATTGTTTATGTCCGGACGTCCTAAAAATATTCCGGGCATACCGTTACGCTCTAAAAATTCCCCTCATTAATTCTAAAATATTACTTGACATATTCTTGATTTATTTTCATATTAATATATTTTACAGACTCCAGTGAGTCATAAGGAAATTACCATAAAACCCTAATTACGATCCAGACGTCACCGAACGTCACAAGACCGTCAGAGGATTATTTTCAACTAATATTACAGAAATAAAATTAATATTTGAATTTTATTCTATTTCTATCTTGCCTTTTCCTTATTATTATATTTTTAATTTTGCCTTAAATAGCATTTTAACTTGAAGATCGGGTTGTTACACATATGACCAATGAGTCTCTTGATTTTATCGCCATCAGTTCTTAACTTAATCATCTTTTCTCAAGCATGTTAAGATCACACGAGTTCCTTTATTATGTTGTCAAATGTCTTGCACAAAACTTAACAAAGTATCTCGTCGTTAATGAGGATGTTAAAACGACTAATTCCTGGTTCCAATTATGGCAACTAAGAACTAGATGAATTGATCTAGGTCAGACTCAAATAATTGTAACTTATGTTCGCAATCCTTAAGCATAGAATCAAGCTTAGCATAGTACTTTTGTTCTTAACTTAGTTACAACTTAACTAGTATAACTTCCGTCCATACAAGCAAGTCTCAAATCAAGAATCAAAGTACTAACGAAAGCTAGCATTAAGCATGAGATCAATCATTAAAATCATAAGACATCATAAAATCATAAGCATAAGTTAAAATGGATACATCTCAGAAATAAAGCACATCAAATCCCAACAACAAAGGAAGTTAGCTATCCATAGTTATGGATAGGTTACAAGCTTACTAGGATTTAGAGCAATGGTAGGTTGAGAGGAGTGGTGAATTGCTTCCACACGTCCACCACGATCTACAACCGTTGGCAAATTCGGCAGCACTTCCTTTAAGGAATGCTTCTAAACCCTAACTTTCTTCCTAACTTAAGAAAATATGGAAAATGTGAGTAATGGATGAACTAGTATGGGAGGAGATGGGTGGATGGATGCCTTCAAGGCTGCAGGGGAGCCCTCTATTTATAGGCCTCGGATTGGCACTTTCACTCAGCGCACAGGTACTACCGCTCAGCAGTGTAATGATTACTCGCTGAGCGGACTGTACTATATCGCTGAGCGGTATCTCTAGGGAAACTTCAAGTGGCTTATCTTCTGACAGATTCTCAGCGGCTGGCTAACTGTGGCGGCTGGCTCTTAGCTGGCCTCATAAATGCGGCGTCTGCAAGTGGCTTGAGCAGGTACAATCGCTCAGCGATGTAGGTTGAATCGCTGAGCGGTAAGAGTGCTGTCCGCTGGGCGATAAGATGAATGTCGCTAAGCGGTTTCTCCTTTTCTGAACTTTGTCTTCTTGTGTTGTTCATTGTAACAATTGCATGGCTTTTCCCTCCTTTCATTTTCTATTGTTTTCCTGCAATAATTACAATAATTCAAGCCATCAATTCCCTCCTAATCTATTATATAAAACTTGTATCAATTTGGAAACATTTTAACGGTTTTGTATAGATTAAGAACACATAAGTGCCAATTATCTTCTATCATTTTACCACAATTTGGCACTTATCAGTCTTGTTGCCTCGAGGCACAGACAGCGAAGGTAGGTCGTGCATCGCCATGGGGACGATGTTCCTGAGGTGTACGAGGAGGTGCGGGATGAGTCACTGAATGATGATGAGCCTCATGCATGATTACCGTACCTCATCGGCATGATGACCAGTCCACTGCATTGAATGATCAATAACATGCTCGAAGGGAATGCATGCATTGATGATCAATAGCATGCTCGAAGGGAACGCATGCATCGTTGAACGGTATCATGATCGAAGGGAATTCATGAAGAACAACCCCGTGCCTGGAAAGCATGGTGGAATGATTCCCACGCAATATATGTGTGAGGACCAGTCGAGTCAGTCTGCATACATGTATATGTGGTTATGATGCGACAGTCAGGAATCGAAAGCGCGAGAACCTAGATAAGAAAGATTAGATCCCCCGATTACCTAGTAACTTAAATAAAGTTGTTCAGGATCCTAGGCAAAGATAATAATCATTAGGAGTTTAGCATGCATGATCACTTAGAGATCTCCTGAGTGGCCTGGAAGATAACGGAGTAATGAACCAATAGGTAGTGCTAGGGATGCCCACTAAGGACGAAAAGTTCTCACCCCCACTCCTTATGGGTCAAGGTGTGCACAGTAAATGGATTGAAGCGAGGGATACGTGGTAGAAGATAGAGGACTGCAGGACAATTCCAGAGCCAAAGCATAGTCATGATGGTTGCATTAGGGTGATAGATATTTTGTGATGATCTATGACTTTTATACATTTTGTGTAAATATTTGTTTTAAGGCACTGTGTAACTATGTCTTGGACCTTGGTTGTAATTATATGTATATACTCTTCATGTTCTACTTCGGGTACTACCTAACTATTGTTAGACGCTAGCGAATATTGTTATATGTTCTCTTAATCATGCACGACTCCTATTTTATAAATTGATAAGCACACGAACAATTTTCAAATGAATCCATATTTTTGCGTAAGAGATATTTGCAAAGGTAAAAGTAAGGGCTAAAGGTAACCCAACAAAACGAATAACAACCCTGTGAGCATTGCTTACTACCATGGAAGTGGTCAGTTAGCAGGGGTGTTACATCCAGCACATGATCCGGAGATGCATAATATTTGCGCAGTTAGGACGCATGGAAGACAACATGGACATTCGCCAAGTTTGGTGGGAGGGTTATACGATACGCCACGGGCCCGATGCGCTCTAGAATCTAGAAAGGTATGATGAAACATGGGCTCAACTTCCTGATCTTCAGGGACCTTCCAATGCCTATTGTAGGAGTGATTTTTAGGAAGACATGGTCTCATTCTTGGAATTCAAGTGGCCTTCTCCTGATATCCGCGTAACTCTTTTGACTGCTTTGAGCTGTAAGGATCCGTTTCTTAATCCGCCGTATGCACTCCTCCGCCTCTTGGGTTTCTTCTGGCCCTAAGTGTCTGTACTCCCGACTATTATTCCAACATAGAGACGATGGGCATTTCCAGCCGTAGAGTGCTTCAAAAGGGGCAATACCTATACTGGCATGGTAGTTGTTGTAGTCAAACTCTACGAATGGTAGCATCTCATCCAAGCGTCCTGATAAATCGAGCGTGCATTCCCTTATAATGTTTTCCATCATCTGGATGGTTCTCTCGGTCTGCCCATCTGTTTAGGGGTGACTGGGTTCCGTATGCTTTCTGGAAAGCAATCCAGAATCAGGAGTTAAATCTCGGATCCCTATCCGATATGATAGAAGAGGGTACGTCATTTAATCTTATCACTTATTTAATGTAGAGCTATACCAGCTTTTCCATTGGGTAATTCATCTTTACAGGAATAAAGTGAGCAGACTTGGTGAGTCTGTCAATGATTACCCAAATGACATCCACTCCTCTTGTTGCATGTGGTAATCCTGACACGAAGTCCATTACTATGCCTTCCTACTTCCATTCTGGTATCTCGGGAAGATTCAACAGTCTCGAGGGCTTTCGGTGTTCTACCTTTGCTTTGTGACACACCAAACATTTATGCACCCAATCTTCTACATCTCTTTTCAACCCTGGCCACTAGAACATCTTCTTAAGATCGTGGTACATCTTGGTGGTGCCTGGATGCATAGTGAAATGGCTTTTGTGGGCTTCACTCAGGATGTTCTTTCTTAGATTACCTTCCTCGGGTACACAAATGCGGTGTCTAAAGTGTATAATCCCATTACTTACCACCAACTTTCCCCCTTCCACGACCTTGGTAAACTTTTGCCAGATGTCCTCTTGAATGTGCTTCTGGGCCTTTGTTATTCTTTGCTTGAATTCGTTGGTGATCTGCAGCTGGCATAGCGTGACATTGCTGGGTTGCAAGGAAATCCCTAAGTTAAGGTCTCAGAAGTCTTCCAGCAGTCTCGATTCCTCCACCATCATCTGGGCCATGTTATAGTCTACCGCTTTCGCTTCCCGGGTTGGTAATTAAGACCGAAGTTATAGTCTCTCAAGAATTCCATCCACCTCCGTTGCCTCATGTTCAGCTCTTTTTGGTCAAACAGATACTTCAGGCTTTTATGGTCTGAAAATACCTCAAACCGCATTCCATAAAATAGAGTCTCCAGATTTTTAATGCGAATACCACAACTGCTAATTCCAGATCATGGGTAGGATAATTTGCCTCATGGGGCTTTAGCTGTCTGGAGGCATAAGCTACTACTTGGCGATTCTACATGAGCATATATCCTAACCTGGTGCCCGATGCGTCATAGTATACCTCGCAAGGCGTTTGAGGGTCAGGTAGAATCAACACGGGGGCAGTGGTCAACTTTTCCTTTAGCTCACAGAAACTCTTCTCGCACCACTCTACCTTCGCTCCTTTTCTTGTTTACTTAGTCAGTGGCAAGGAAATTTGCAAAAATCCTTTGATGAATCTCCGGTAATAACCCGCAAAGCCTAAAAAGCTCCAAATTTCAGTGACCGAAGTATGTCTATCCCATGTCCTGACTGCGTCGATCTTACCGGGATCTACCACCATTCCTTGCTCTGACACCACATGGCCTAGAAAATGTACTTCTTTGGCCCAGAATTCGCACTTGGAGAGCTTAGCATATAATTTCTTTTCCTTTAATATCTCTAGCACTATCCTTAGATGCCTACTGTGCTCCTCTTTATTCTTCGAGTACACTAGTATGTCATCAATGAAGACAATGACACACTCGTCCAAGTAGGCATGAAAAATTCTTTTCATGTAATCCATAAAGATTGCGGGAGCATTCGTTAGTCCGAACGACATCACCGTGAACTCGTAGTGGCGCTAGCGGGATCTAAAAGGTGTCTTAGGAATGTCTTCTTCTCGTACACAAATCTAGTGATAACCAGAACGTAGATCAATCCTGGAGAAAATTTTGGCGCCTTTGAGCTGATCCAGCAAATCGTCGATTCTGGGAGGTACGCACATCCTCATGGTACCGTCCTTCTTCATCACAAACAGTATCGATGTTCCCCATGGTGATGCACTTGGTCGAATGAACTGTTTCCCCATCAATTCCTCCAACTGCTTTTTCAACTCTTGAAGTTCTAGAGGAGACATTCGATATGGCGCAATGGAAATAGGTCCTACTCTCGGTGCCAGGTCGATCGAGAACTCAACCTCCCACCTTAGAGGTAACTCCGGAATGTCATCAGGAAACACATCCAGATATTCACACACCACGGGAATGTTCCCGACTTCTAGCTTTGTTGCGACCTTTGATGATGCCAGAAGGATATATCCTTGACTCTTCAGCTGGCAACAATATAGAATCGTTGACTCCACCTTCGGGGTTGGCGTGCTTCCGACTACCTACGGAAAGTTTACCCTTTTCTTGGCACATTCAAGGACAACCTAGTTAGCACGTAACCAATCCACCCATAGGATCACTTCTAATCTGACTAGGGGAAGGCAAATCAAATCAGCTGTGAACATTCTTTCCTGCAGCTGAAACGGACATTGGAGGCATACCTGACAAGTCTTAACGGGTGGTGCGGTGGGCGTGGATACGGTTAATGTGTACGGTAGTGGTGTAAGAGACAATCTTAGCTCCTTTACACTATTGTAGGATATAAAGGAGTGCGACACTCCTGAATCATACAACACAATGAAAGTTCTACCCTTAAGTACACACTTACAAAAAATCAAGCCTTTTTCATCCCGCGCCTCCTCCGCGAACAATGTGAACACCTGGCCTTGGTGCTGTATTGGGGGTGGAACTGTTGGACAGAATCTGGCGAAATGGCCCACCTTCCCACATCTAAAGCAAACATTTTGTCCTGCTAAACATTCCCCCAGATGTGCCTTTCGGCATTTCGGGTAGGGTGGCGGAACCTCTTTCTTGTACTGAGCCTCTCGTACGTTCTGGCCTGAGGCACCCCCTTGTTACTACAGCCTTGTCGCTTGATGTCCCCCTCTAGGTGGTGCTAGTCAGGATTGAGTCTGGGGTCTTCCTACCCCTTGCTGCTATCGCGGTGGCAACTGACCCCTGCCCCAATTGAGAAACGAGGTCTGGAAGGGTCCCTTCTTCCTGGTCTCCTATTGGAAACTTCCCGAATCGTCTGACCACCTCTTATTTCGCTTACTTCGCACCGTGGCCAAGTATCTGTCAGCTTCTTCCTGGGCTAAGCTTTTGTTAATCAGTGTGTCGTAGTCCTTGAGGACTAGCACGTTGATAGATGCCGGTAACTATGCCTTCAGCCCGCTCTGATACTTACTGCAGTTCCATCCCTCATTAGGATTCAGGCTATACATTTGGGAGTACCTATAGAGACTTTCAAACCTCACGGTGTACTCTGCTACCGTCATTCCTCCCTGCGATAATCCTAAGAATTCCACTTCCTTCTGCTCCCTCAGCTCCTCAAGGAAGTATGTAACACCCTAGGTTGACAGCTTATGCGTAAGTCATAATCTGTGTCTGCTAGGTTGTTATCTACTGTGTGGGAATACTGGTAGTCCCTAGCTATTTTGGAAAATAAGTTTGTTATCTCAAAATAAGGACCCTTTTTTTTTCTTTCTTTGATGCAATTTACCTTTAAAAGTTAATTTAGAACCATGCGCACTAACGATATCATAAGCTTCGTAATTACCATTATCGACAAGATGGTACGGTAACTAATCATACATACAAGCAGAACAATTAGGGTCCGTCCGTTAATAATTCATATGGAAATCATCATATATACATATATATATCATCAGTGTTTGTACAGGTTAGGACCTACTAGCACTACAACATATACACCTACAGAATATACAAGTCATACATATACATTATACATAAGCTAATATTACATCCATATCTACTACAAAACAGCATCAGGGTCTGAAGACAGGGTCAGGGAAGGCATGGCTGGTCAGGGTGTCGAGCTTACTCCTCGAGGTCCGCGTCCTCCTCCTCCTCCTCGCTCTCCTCCAAGGGATCATCCTTCTTGGCCGGAGGTGTCTCAGGTACGTCCGGCGGGTCCTAGGAAATGGTGGATGGACCTGCCTCGTCATCGTGGGTACGGGGTGCAAACTGACGGCGGTAGACTCTGGCGACTCTCATTCTGGCTCCTCGCCGGTAGATCAGGGGTAGTCATCGCCTCAAGGAAACTGGGTCGATCTCCACGTCCTTCTCATAAGGGGGAGGCTCTTCTGCCATGTCGCTCGGTTGAGGTCCATCGGCAGGGGGTCTCGATACAGCTGGTGCTGGTAGTACTGTTCGGAAGGGGATAGGGTTGTTCACCATGAGGAATGTCCAGATCTCTACCTCGTCCCCTATCTTAGGGTCTGAAACACCCTAGCTAACTGCTTACCCGTACGCAGTAAACAATGCTCACTAGGTTGTTTTCTACCTGGTCGGAATACCTTAGTCCTTTGTTATCTTTCAAAAATAGTTGCTTAAGAAAATAGGGACCCATTTTAAACTTTTCATTTGCATTGAATAATTACTAAAATAGAGCCATGCGTTGGAAAGAACAAATATAACAAAGCGTATAACAGTATAGTAATAAAGCATCCAATATACATTCATGTGGTCCATCATAGCAGTCACATAGTTGTATATACAATAAATAAGATACACATAACATGTACATACTCCAAAATACCACAAACATAATCCAAAATACATAATATCAAAATGCAAGGGCTACTGGAATACTACTCAGTATGCCCTTGGCAAAAATCTTGACATCTATCTATCTTTAAGCCCATGTCTTGTCATAGCCGCTCATGGCTCTGCTGGCGGCTCGTCAGCATCCTCAAAGTATGAAGCATCATTAGTACCTGAAGTCATAAGGCAGTGGGAATGAGAACGGTAGGTTCTCAGTGGAAATAACTTTAGTTCCTGAGTCTCGTCTCATATTAGGTCGGACTTCAGGCCGTTCAGAGATTTCGAAGTGAACATGCATACTAAACATCCTACTGATTATTATCTGGCCTAAGTTCTGAACGACTTTATCTACTTTACTAAGTGATATGGGAACTACTCTTGCTTACTACGTTCTCGTGCTTATTAACATTTCGTGTACATACATAGCCGTCTCGAGCGTTCCTCTTGATGGTAATGACATAACAGCAGAATCATACATTACAGATATTCATACATAACAGATATTCATACATAACAGAATAAACATGCTTGATATTCATGCCTAACAGAATGAACATATGCATAACAAAATAAACCTACTTTTGGAATATATGTTATTCCCACCATAATAGTGCCCTCTTTTGACACTAGTATGACGGAATAACCTCGTACCTCCAGGTGGTCCTCTGTTGACCCCTGCGGTGGGTTTCCACCTGCCGTGTGCCCCTCGGGACCCCTTGGTAGTGGGCGGATATTGTACCCCCACCATAGCTTGCCCCCTTTCGACAATGCTAGGCGTGGTAACCGCACACCTCCAGGTATGTCATATCGACACCACCTGTGGCGGGCTTCCACATTCAGGATGCCTCTTTGACCTCCTGAAGTGGGATCATGGTTTGGCTCTCATGATCACGGCCTTTTCAGCATTTGGCATTTAGCCTTTTCAACATTTATTTTCATTCAGCATTTTTCAGCAGTAATTCAGCATCTCTTGCTTTTCTGTACCTACAGCATGTCATGACTTGTTTCCTATGGTTTATTTCAGAATCTTTACTTATCTCATAGTTACTTCTAATCCTTTAAAATTGGCTTATCATGAATGCATGGAATGCTACATCTTATGTCACATACTACATGTAATTCACATGTTCACATACTGCATATACTTCACATATTCACATACTGCATATACTTCACATATTTCAGTTATCAATCATAGCTACAACATTGAGTGTTAGACTATGTGCCTCAAGATGGTTTCCATAAGACATTATGGTCTCAGGATGCTCAGCGAAACTATTGTCCGCTCAGTGGTTTGAGCTCCTCGCGCTCAGCGCTGAAAACATGTCTGCTCAGCGGTAGGATATCTTATCGCTCAGCAGTAAGAATCTCATCGCTCAACGGTCTGACAACTTTTCAAAATATCTCCACCGACTTTTTCCTTTAAGAAAAATATATTCCCATCCTTATCCTTATCCACGATGGACTGCAGACCACTCAGCGGTAACCGCCTTCCGCTCAGTGCTCTGGAGTTCACATTTGAAAACGATCGATGCATTCCGCTCAGCGGTGCCTGTGGCCGCTTAGCGGTTACTGGGCGAAGCTGAAAACAGAATGCATCATTTTCTCCCATTTCCTACCCCTTTTTCCATGGAACCTGCTTGAGCTTTTTACACATATTCCACACATAATAATCCTATCTAGTCTAGGTCACAAGACCCTTCAGAATCGTCTTCCTAAGCCCTAGCATCATTTCTAACATATATGGTCATATAATCAAAGAATCACATACACATACATATAATCACATACAATCATCCACCATCAAAGAGGTGAAGAACTAGAGTTACCCACCATCAAAGCTCTTGGATGATGGAGGAAGGATGAAATTAAGCTTTGCTTGCTTGAGTTCTTGCTAGGAACCAAAACCCTTGAAATAGCTATGGAAGCTTAGGTTATGGAAGCTTGGTGTTCTTTCTTCCAAGTGAAGAGAAACTCACAACCTTGTTACTTGCTTGTCTTCTTTATGAGTTTAAGAGTGAATTAAGATGGTAAAAGGCAAAGGGTGATGGTGGTGGAAGAGCTTTGGTGAGCTTTGGAGGAAACAAATGGAAGAACTTTGGAACTTTGGTGTATGTGTGTTTTTGGGAGAGAGAAGCTGCCGTGAGGGATTTGTGGCCTTTGGCCATCCATGTGCTCATTTTCTATGTGTGTTTTTGGTCGTGTTCGCTCATTAACTATTTATGTCCGGAAGTCCCAAAAATATTTCGGACATACCGTTGTAACCTATTAATTTTCCTTATTAATATTTAAATCTTTGTCGAGATATTCTCGAATTTATTTTCATATTAATGCATTTTACAGACTCCTTTGAGTCACGATTAAATTCTAATAATAGCCTAATATCGACCCGAACGTCACCGGACGCCATGAGATCGCAAAATCATTATTTTTAGCTAATACTACAGGAATTAAAATTAATACTTGAATTTTTATTCTACTTTCTTTTATCTTTTCTTATTAATATATTCTTAATTATTTATTATGCGAAATTTTAGTGAAGGGAAAAAGTCGGGCTGTTACAGGGTCCACGCTCCTAAACCTGCTCCTGAGGATTCGCTGCTTCCTCGGCGGTGAACTCATCGTACTCTCCTGAAGTCATAAGTGAGTGGGGTAAGAACTGATGGTTCCCAGGGGATAACTACAGGGTCGTGGGGTCTGGTTACTCAATTATGCTTCAAGCCACTCAAGAGATCTCTAAGAGTTTATGCATCTAGACTCCCAACTAGTTATTACTTGCCTAGGATCCTGAGCAGCTTTATCTAATTACTAGGTGATTGGAATCTCTAGTCTTTACTTACCTAGGTATTCGCGCTTATTAACATGACTCGCGGTGCTACGGTGACCGTTTCGTATGTGTTTCACGGACGGTTGACTCAATATATCTATATCCATACATATATATAGTCATACATTTATACAATTACTACATCAATGTCATGCATGAGGGGACAGGGGTTTCTCTTACACGCATATGATTGCGCCCTTTTCGTTGCTGGGTGCCCCACTCCCTTGCTGACTGCGGGATCGTCATCCCCATACAGCTGCAATCGCTTGCAACCATTCATTTGATAGACTGGCGGGAGTGTACCCTAGCGATAACACTGGAAAATGAGGGCTCGCTTACCCGCATCTAGAGGACAAGATCTCTCTTTTTCTTTTCTGGGATCCACATCTCGAGGATCATCTTTGCCACATCTGGAGGTGCTGTTTACACCATATCTGGAGGTGTACTTATGCCACGTCTGGAGGCATTTGACTCGTCTTTTAAATGTCATGAAATAAAAGCTCAAGCGTTACTTACTTTCTTTTCTCTCATCTGGGTGGAAACCCGCGTTCAGATCACTGTCTGTGTTGCATAATCATAACCTAGTCCTTCTTGCTTGACCGGGGAGGGGCTTGTCAGGGGTGACGTGCCAAGAGAGAGATTTCCTATTCTATAATTATGTTCTTTCTTCAAGGTACATCGACCCTTGTTGGTCGAGCCTTCTTAAGATATTACCAGTTCCCTATATTCTATTACCGTCTTTGCACATTAGGTAGTTTAATTCTAGTGGTCTATGGTTGCCCTAGGTCCTGTGGCAACACTGCCTCATGATGCATGCACTAGTTTGAACTCGTAGCCTTTTCTGTTCTTATTATTCTTAGGTGGCTTACCGTAATGCAAATGAAATTAGATGGCTTTATGAACTCATTACAACTTCTTAGCCACTTGGGCAAGGCTAACCAACACCCTCAGGTCTCAGGCCGCTCAGCGCCAAGACTTGTCCGCTCAGCGCTCACGGATGCTCAGCGCATATGTTGGTACGCTCAGCGCTCATGGCCGCTCAGCATCAGCGGTCATCTGCTCAGCGCCCACCTGACTCCCTGAGGTCCTGTGTCAGCCTTATCCACTTATGTGGCGTCCACGTTGTAACGTCCCGATATTCCCAGGGGGTTTTGTTGCGAAAATTATAACTCTGGTAGGATGTGGAGTGTAAAGTGACTTGAGTATGGGACGGGGAAAATTATTTATGAGACTTGCCCCTTAGGTTGGAAGGAAAGAAATTGGAGGTTAGGGTCCCGCAGGGTGCTATAAGGTTTGTGTTCAGTTTGGACGAAAACGGGAATCCGGTTACGGATCAAAGGGATCTGCGGAGGAGTGGCTGACAGAAACAAGTCCGCGGATGTCCTGTTTCGGACCGCTATCCCACCGGGAAAAATTCGTAGATCACGAATATATAATTGGGATATTTTCGGAGACCCCTGTATGGACCAGAAGTGGTTGGAAGTGACTACCATAGAACAAGAACTAGGACATTTATAATAACTATAATAAAATAATAATATAAAAATAATTAATTAATAATTAAATAATTAATTAAGGGGAACAAGGGGCACGGTTATACAAGGCCCCCTGTGGTGAAAGAAAAACTTCATATAGAAGTTTTCGGAATATTTACCAAACTTCCATCCATTTTCATTTTCTAGTATCGTTCGAGCACATCGCGAGAGCGCTACTGACGCTCACCAAAACGTCGTTAATTTTAGTGCGCAATCAAATAATAATTTAGAAACTAAGAAAACCCCAAAAACGTAGTAAAGGGGCTAACCTAGGTCGTCTCTCAAGGAAGCAATTTAGAACCAGTTATAAGTTTAACTAAATCGGGGAGTTTGGTTTGATGAATTTGAAATTAACAAAACGAGAGTGAGGCAATAATGATAAAAGCAATATCTTGCATACGGCGTTTCTAGATCAAGGATTAATTGTCATTGGTTCCTAATTCATTATTCATTAAAGTGGATGTTGTTTATTGGTTGAAATCTCTAACCAATATGCAATTCACTTAGAGACTACGATCGTCAGTTCCCTAAGCATTTGTTAATACAGGAATTAAAACTAAGATCTCAGCATTAAAAACCCATATTAATTAAGTACCAATTGCACAACTCGATTAAATCTAATCATTTCCCCAAAAGTTCCTTATCATAGTTTAATAAATCATACAATCGTCAAGATTCATTAACCTTGAGTTAACCCTAACCAATAACATGCAATCGCTATATCATTAATTTAGGGTGGAACAATTCATGAATAATCATTAAGCACAAGACCTCAAATTAATCCTAATCTAGAGTTACCGCATGCAAGATATTAAGGAACTATTCCTCCATGATTGGAGGATTAAAACTCATAACAAGTAAAGAGAAAGAAAGAGTAAATAAAGGGAATGAAAGAGTAAATGGCAATGGAAAGAGTAAATGAAAATGGAAGATTAGAACAATAGAACCTAGATTAAATTCGACAGAGCTTCGCTTCAATGCTTGAAAGAAAAAGACTTCTAACAAAGCACTTACTAACATAAACCTAAAGTGCACAAAATAAAAAGGAAAAAGTGTAGAAAATAGAGCTAGAGGAGGAGTATGAAGTTCTCTAAGGTTTAGATGAACTTTGAGGGATGATTTTTGAAGTGAAATGGAGCTTGGTATTTATAGACACATCTCGGGCCGCTCAGTGGTGCTACAGGGGCACTCAGTGGAGGTTGGTGGAAGGCGACTGGCGGCTGTTTTCTAGAATTTGGACCGCTCAGCGGTTTGGTAATCCCGCTTGGCGGACTGACTTGCACAGCAGTCAGTAAAACTACAATATCTTCGGCTACAGACCTCGGATTAAGGTGATTCAAATTCCCACTTAAATCTAAGAGATAGAGCTACAACTTTATAGTTGACGTCAAATCGAGATTCAATCTCCATCATGGCTCAAAATCGATGGCAAAGTCAATGTTAAAAATCCTCAGCTCATCTTTTAACCAAATCTTTTTGGATTTGAATTTGATCTTGCATTCATTGGTCCAAATCTTCTCTTCACATCTTCAATGATCCTCTTGAACATTCATTTTCTACAATTAAAATAGAAAACTACAAAAGAAATCTACAAATTAAATTCTAAGATAAAAGCAATGCTTGAACTTGCCGTTTTCTCAATTTCTCACAAAAGAGGATAATGTGCAAAACATATTGATTAAGTATTAAAACCACACATTTTTAGTATGCAACGTTCATTTATAGAATAATAAAATGGGGTGCAAAATCCACTTATCAAACTACCCCACACTTGAACAATTGCATGTCCTCATGCAAGAAACTAAGAACTCAAGCAAACTAAAAGTGAAAACAAAAACAAAGATAATGAAAAATCTTTTTGGTGCGGCGACACTATTTACATCCCCCTACAAAGCCGCGAAACTCAGGGAGGCACTTAAGCTGACTCACTGGTTACTAGACAACTGTGCAAAATTCATGACAATCCAAAAATTAGAGTACATTTAGACAAAAGATGATATCATTGTGCATTTAAAACTAATTTTCTTGGCATATCAATCATGAACAAAGAATAAGTCAAGGCATGTTAAAATTAACTGAGCCTCACAGGTTAGTGTGTGTCACTCGTCACTCAAAGTGTATAGGTTTCATTCAGTGCTCACTCAAACACTACACTAGAGTCGCCTCCATAGGCTTGACTTTCTTCTAAGCATCGTGGATCACCAAATATATATGACATGTATCAAGAGGTCTTTTAGAGATTGTATTGGGGCCAAGGTCAAGGTGGGATATCATATGGCCAGTGAGCTAAAGCCTAAGACTTAGTAGAATTCATGACATATGTGCTTAAACAACGACATAAGGACCTTGATCTTCATTAGCTTCTCTTGCCACTGCTCACTTATAGCTTTTAGGGGAGCATTTCTATTGGTGCACCTAATTGGTTGTTTTTGCAGAAAAATTGCACCATTTTTTTTTTCATTTTTTTTGAAACAATAGGAATAACTGTGGTAATAGGAGTAACTGTGGACTGTGGTTGCTCTCCCCCCTACTTGAATGTTACATGGCCTCATGTAACCCCACACTTATTGCTTAGCACATATGAACAAATGGACCATAATTCTCCTAAGCCCTAAAGCTAGGTGTATCATGGTTTTTCTTGGTTTAATGGCTCGTAATGGGCTAATTATACAATAAAAGGGTTCAAGGCTCAAAGGGGCTAACAAGTGTCAAATATTCCAGGTAGGCTCATATAGATATGTAAGCTAAATGCACAAGGAATGCCTCAATCATATCACATGTCATATACAAAGATAAAAGTATAATGCAAAGAATCAGGCAAGTTCTAGACTTGAGCACTAGTGAGTGTACACACAACAAAGAAAGGAATGACATGTAGTGTTGTCATCCAATAAATGGCTCAAAAGCTTACTAGGTAATATCATCCAATTAATTAAAACATGCCCAGATTTATAAAATGCTCAATCAAGCATAATGCCACAATAAAACACAACAAAGCACATGGCACAAATCAATCATCAACTAGTATAAATTATACCTAATTCATGAAATTACAGAACTTTTGCACAGTTAAAAACCTTTAACTTCCTAAAAGCTAGCTTTCCCACACTTGAAGAACTGTACTAGCTTTGATGAACAAAACAGGGGGACCAAATAAAAGAAGATAAAGATAAAACAAATAAATAAGAGAAAAGTAAAGAAAAGCTCACAAACGGTGGGTTGTCTCCCACCCAGCACTTTTGTTTAACGTCCTTAAGTTAGACGTTGATAGCAGCTTCCTTGGTCATGAGATGGCAAGAAATTGAACCTCCACTTCCTCTTGGAGATTTCCAGCAGTGTCATGGGATGGCTTCAGACAATGTCCATTGACTGCAAATGTACTAGCAGTCTTTGGATCTTTAAGTTCAATTTTACCGTACGGGTGTACCTTGGTAATGACATAGAGACCATCCCATCGAGATCGGAGCTTCCCAGGCATGAGTTTGAGCCTAGAATTGTAAAGCAACACCAATTTTCCTTCTTGAAAAGATTTGCGTAGAATGTGCTTATCATGGAACAACTTGGTTTTTTTCCTTGTATAGCCGGGAATTCTCATATGCATCCAACCGGAGTTCTTCCAATTGTTGGAGTTGTAATTTCCGGTGGCTCCTAGCTTGCTCTAAATCCATATTGCATTGTTTTACGGCCCAATATGCTCGGTGTTCCAATTCTACTGGCAAGTGGCAAGGCTTGCCAAATACCAGTCGAAATGGACTCATCCCAATAGGAGTCTTGTATGCGGTCCTATAGGCCCAAAGAGCATCATCCAAACGCAGCGACCAGTCCTTCCTATTTGGCTTGACCATTTTCTCCAGGATTCCCTTAATCTCCAGGTTAGACACTTCAGCTTGCCCGTTAGTTTGGGGATGGTAGGGAGTGGATACCCTATGAACAACCCCGTATTTACAGAGCAAAGCTTCCATGCGCCGATTACAAAAATGTGTTCCCTGGTCACTAAAAAATGCTCTCAGCATTCCAAACCTGCAAAAGATGTTAGACCGGACAAACGACACAACTATGGCAGCATCGTTAGACCTAGTGGCAATTGCTTCTATCCATTTAGATACATAATCAACAGCCAAAAGGATATAAGTATAACCATGAGAAACAGAAAATGGGCCCATGAAATCAATCCCCCATACATCAAAAATTTCACAGAATAGCAATGGTTGTTGGGGCATTTCATTCCGCCAAGTAATGTTACCTGTTCTTTGACATTGTTCACAGGATTTGCAGAACTCATATGCATCTTTAAATAATGAAGGCCAATAAAATCCTGAGTCTAAAATTTTTCTGGCTGTGCGTTGGGGTCCAAAGTGGCCACCACTTGCAAATGTATGACAGAATTTGAGAATGGACTCAGACTCAGAGCTTGGAACACATCGTCTAATTACTTGGTCACTGCCAATTTTCCAAAGATAAGGGTCCTCCCATATGTAATACTTAGCATCGCTCTTTAGCTTTGCTAATTGAGTTTTTGAAAAATGTGGAGGCCCTTTATTCGAGACCAAGTAATTTACGATATCTGCATACCAAGGTCTTTCAGATATCATTAATAAGGATTCATCAGGAAAGTCATCCCGGAGTGGAAATGGATCGGCTGAGATGTGCGTTAGGCGACTTAGATGGTCTGCTACTAGGTTTTCTGCTCCACTTTTATCTTTAATTTCTAAATCAAATTCTTGGAGCAGTAGCATCCATCTAATAAGCCTTGGTTTAGCCTCAGGTTTTTTCAGAAGGTACTTTAGAGCTGCGTGATCCGTGTACACCACTACCTTAGAACCAAGCAAATAAGATCAAAATTTATCAAGAGCAAAGACTATAGCTAAAAGTTCCTTTTCTGTAGTAGTGTAGTTAGATTGAGCAGCATCCAAAGTCCTTGAGGCATAAGCTATTACATGCGGAAACTTACCAACTCTTTGGGAAAGCACAACACCTACAGCATGGTCCAATGCATCGCACATTATTTCAAATGGCAACCCCCAATCCGGTGGTTAGATGATAGGAGTTGTCGTCAAGGCATGCTTTAAGGTATCAAAAGCTTTCTTGCACGTATCATCAAAAACAAAGTCTGTATCTTTGTGCAACAGGGAGGTAAGAGGATGCGCGATTTTGCTAAAGTCCTTGATGAACCTTCTATAAAAACCTGCATGGCTAAGGAAAGAACGAATCTCCCGCACGCATGCTGGGTAAGGCAGAGAAGAAATAGCATCTATTTTGGTAGGGTCGACAGCAATTCCCTTGCTAGAGACTACGTGCCCTAAAACTATACCTTGTTGAACCATAAAGTGGCATTTTTCATAATTTAGGACAAGGTTAGTTTCAATGCAACGTTGAAGTACTCTAGCAAGGCTTTCTAAACAAGAGTCAAAAGAAGTTCCAAAATCCGTAAAGTCATCCATAAACACTTCCATGCAATCTTCCAGGAAATCAGAAAAAATACTCATCATACAGCGTTGGAATGTAGCAGGTGCATTGCAGAGTCCAAATGGCATCCTCCGATAGGCAAATGTACCAAAGTGACATGTGAAGTTCGTCTTTTCTTGATCCTCCGGGGCAATATGAATCTGGAAATAACCTGTATAACCATCAAGAAAATAGTAATGAGATTTACCTGCCAGTCTTTCAAGCATTTGGTCGATGAAGGGCAGGGGATAGTGATCCTTGCGGGTGGCGTTATGAGGCGTCGATAGTCAATGCAAACCCGCCAGCTATTTTGTACTCTGGTGGGGATCAATTCGTTATTCTCATTTTTTACCATCGTAATTCCAGATTTCTTTGGGACCACTTACACTGGGCTTACCCACTCACTGTCTGAAATAGGATAAATGATGCCAGCTTTTAAAAGCTTCATTACTTCCTTTTTCACAACATCTTGAATGAGTGGATTAAGCCATCTTTGCGGTTGTCTAACTGGCTTTGCCCTATGTTCTAGGAGTATCCTATGTGTGCATGTGGAAGGGCTAATACCAGTGATGTCGTCTATGGTCCACCCAATGGCTTTCTTGTGCTTCTTGAGCATACCGACCAATCTTTCTTCTTCCTGAGAGGAGAGATCATTTGCTATAATCACTGGTAGCGTGGCATCCTCTCCTAGGAAAGTGTACTTGAGATGAGAAGGAAGAGCCTTTAACTCTGGACCTGCCGCTTTACTGTTTCCTGTACCTGCAACTTCACTTAATTCTAAAATAGGAGATGCATTAAGTACATCAAATTCAAAATTCACAAGATTATTACCCAGACCTTCTTGGAGAGACTCATCTATTTCTTTACAGACAGAACACAAGTTATTAACTCCATCACAATTAGGGCATTCAAATTCCGGTGTTAGTTCTAGCATTTTATCAGCCCATATATCATAAGTATCCAAAATTAAGGAGTCAATAACATCAACTTGAAAAACTGAATGTTCTTCCGAAGGGTAATGCATTGCCTCAGGTAAACCAAATTGCACATGCATATCCCCGCATTCCATGGATAAGGTACCAGCATGTACATCAATCTTAGCCCGTGCAGTTTTCAAGAATGGGCGTCCTAAGATTAATGTAGGCTGGTTGACATTGATGTCATTTTCCATTTCCAATACATAGAAATCTGCGGGAAATATTAAATCATTTACCTTAACCAAGACATCTTCCAAGATACCTTCTGGTCGAGCGGTACTACGGTTGGCAAGTTATATGATTAATCCAGTCGGCTTGAGCGTTCCCGTGTGCAAAGATTGGTAGATGGACTTCGGCATAACATTGATTGCTGCTCCTAAATCTGCCAAGGCCTTTGTGAATAATCTTTGTCCTATAACACAAGGAACTAAAAACGTACCTGGGTCCTGGGTCCTGACTTGTGCGGTGTCTTTCAATCTTCCCTTGTTGGTGCATAAGTCCTTCAAGAACTTTGCATACTTGGGGATTTGTCTAATTACTTCTAGCAAGGGGATGTTTACCTCTACCTTCCGGAATGTGTCTAAGAACTCTTTTTCCAACTGAAGTGCAGCAGCGGACTTAGGTTTGGGACCTTTGTGAGGGAAGGGAAGTGGGACTGGTGCTTCTCATGTCTGCAATGGTTCCGGACACCTGTTAGATTCTTTGGTCTACTTTAAGCCTTCTGCTCCAGTGTCACTGCTAGAGTTTTCTTCTCCGGCTTTTCTTTCGGAGTCTTTTTCTTCAATGTGATCCCCAGAGTCTTAGAATCTTCAACCTGCGGTGCCTGCAAAATAGTACCAGATCATAAGGTTATAGCACTTACATTTGCTCTGGGATTTGGAATAGTCTGAGAGGGAAGATGGGCGAGTTGCTCGATTGTGGCTGCTTGTTTGAATGGATTTCATTTTGGATTGCTGACAAGGCAGCCTCATACTTCTTTTGGGATGCCTACATATCCTGCATCATTTTCATCATATCTTGCAACATAGAATTCTCAGGTGTAGGGGCAGCTTGTGGAAGTTGTGGAGAGGGATGGAACTGTTGTTGTGGTGCGAGTTGGAACTGCTGTTGAGACCTCTGCGGAGGAGGCACATATCTTCTTTGTTGTTGTTGAAATGGTTTGGCTTGGAGTTGCTGATTGAAGGTGTTTGAGTTGTTACTCCATTTGAACGCCGAGTTGTCCTTCTAGCTTGGGTTATAGGTATTGCTGTAGGGATCATACCTCTGCTGGTTAGACTGGTTGGGCTTACCCGAAAACATGGCCGCAACTGTGGAAGTCTCGTCCCTGAGTAGTGGACACTGCTCGGGAGAGTGAGAGATGCCATCAGGACAAAGAGAGCATACTGCTTGAGTTTGGTGTCCCATAGCCAGAACACTAACCATGTCTGCCAATTTGTCAACTTTTTCTGTAAGAGACACGAACTCATTGTTTGGGCGGTCAACAACAACTTCATATGCTCCTCTGGTATGCCGGTTAGCTCGCATCTCGTATCTAGAATGATCAGCCATTTCACTGATCAACTGTCTGGCCTCCTCTGGTGTTTTTCTGTTCTTTAGAATACCACCAGCAGCGGAATCAATCCATTTCCGATCCATGAGACTAAGACCTTCATAGAAGTGCTCCAAGAGTTATACGTCAGTGAACCCATGATGAGGACACATGTCACACAAACTTTGGAATCTCTCCCAATATTCTCTTAAGGTCTCATCAGGCCTCTGTTGGATTCCAGAAATTTCTTTCTGTAGAGCGGAAACTCGGCTAGCTGGGAAGTATTTTTCAAGGAACAGTTTCTTCAGGCACAACCAACTATTTACTGCTTGGTGAGGAATACTGTAATACCAGTCTCGGGCCGCACCCTCCAGAGAGAATGGAAAAGCTTTAAGCTTTACCAAGTCTGGTGTGGCGGACTGCGATCTCATGGTATTACAGGTCATCACAAACACCTTGAGGTGGCGGTGTGGGTTTTCCGACGGTAAGCCATGAAACTTGGGTAAATGATGTAAAAAGTTGGACTTTATTTCAAAGTCCATGGCATCGTCAGGGAAAACTACACCAGATGGCTCATAAGAATAGTCAGGAGCTGCCAACTGGCCCCAAGTTTGGGCAGGATTTGCCATGGTTCCTGTCACAGAAATAGTATTATCAGTAGCAAAAGGGGGTTCTCTTTGTTGCCTCAATTCCCTCCTAATTCTCCTTAGCGTTCTTTCGATTTCGGGATCAAAATTGGCTAAGGTAAGGTCAGGCAAGGAACGAGTCATACATGAGAACTGAAACTAAATAACAAAAGGGAAAAGAAAGGAACAGAGAAGAAAAGGATTTGGCTAAATTGCTTCCCCGGTAACGGCGCCAAATTTGACGCTCACCAAAACGTCGTTAATTTTAGTGCGCAATCAAATAATAATTTAGAAACTAAGAAAACCCCAAAAACGTAGTAAAGGGGCTAACCTAGGTCGTCTCTCAAGAAAGTAATTTAGAACCAGTTACAAGTTTAACTAAATCGGGGGGTTTGGTTTGATGAATTTGAAATTAACAAAACGAGAGTGAGGCAATAATGATGAAAGCAATATCCTGCATACGGCATTTCTAGATCAAGGATTAATTGTCATTGGTTCCTAATTCATTATTCATTCAAGTGGATGTTGTTTATTGGTTGAAATCTCTAACCAATATGCAATTCACTTAGAGACTACGATCGTCAGTTCCCTAAGCATTTGTTAATACAGGAATTAAAACTAAGATCTCAACATTAAAAACCCATATTAATTAAGTACCAATTGCACAACTCGATTAAATCTAATCATTTCCCTAAAAGTTCCTTATCATAGTTTAATAAATCATACAATCGTCAAGATTCATTAACCTTGAGTTAACTCTAACCAATAACATGCAATCGCTATATCATTAATTTAGGGTGGAACAATTCATGAATAATCATTAAGCACAAGACCTCAAATTAATCCTAATCTAGAGTTACCGCATGCAAGATATTAAGGAACTATTCCTCCATGATTGGAGGATTAAAACTCATAACAAGTAAAGAGAAAGAAAGAGTAAATAAAGGGAATGAAAGAGTAAATGGCAATGGAAAGAGTAAATGAAAATGGAAGATTAAAACAATAGAACCTCGATTAAATTCGGCAGAGCTTCGCTTCAATGCTTGAAAGAAAAAGACTTCTAACAAAGCACTTACTAACATAAACCTAAAGTGCACAAAATAAAAAGGAAAAAGTGTAGAAAATAGAGGTAGAGGAGGAGTATGAAGTTCTCTAAGGTTTAGATGAACTTTGAGGGATGATTTTTGAAGTGAAATGGAGCTTGGTATTTATAGACACATCTCGGGCCGCTCAGCGGTGCTACAGGGGCGCTCAGCAGAGGTTGGTGGAAGGCGGCTGGCGGCTGGTCTTCTTCGGCGGCTGGCGGCTATTTTCTAGAATTCTGACCGCTCAGCGGTTTGGTAATCCCGCTCGGCGGACTGACTTGCACAGCAGTCAGTAAAACTGCAATATCTTCGGCTACAGACCTCCGATTGAGGTGATTCAAATTTCCACTTAAAGATAAGAGATAGAGCTACAACGTTATAGCTGACGTCAAATCGAGATTCAATCTCCATCATGGCTCAAAATCGATGGCAAAGTCAATGTTAAAAATCCTCAACTCATCTTTTAACCAAATCTTTTTGGATTTGAATTTGATCTTGCATTCATTGGTCCAAATCTTCTCTTCACATCTTCAATGATCCTCTTGAACATTCATTTTCTACAATTAAAATAGAAAACTACAAAAGAAATTTACAAATTAAATTCTAAGATAAAAACAATGCTTGAACTTGTCGTTTTCTCAATTTCTCACAAAAGAGGATAATGTGCAAAACATATTGATTAAGTATTAAAACCACACATTTTTAGTATGCAACGTTCATTTATAGAATAATAAAATGGGGTGCAAAATCCACTTATCAGCTACCGGACTTCCGAAAATTTCTTGGAGCATATCATTGCGACCAGGATTTTCTTCACCATCCCACTACCAACTCCAAATCTGCATAGGAAGTGGGTAACTCTAAAGCCCACTGTCTATGTGGTTAATTATTTGACTATATATGTGTTATGTTGTGTGTTGGACTGTAAAAACATCTAGCAGTATTTTGGGGAAATGTAGGGTGAAAAGGGTTTTAGGAGATTTTGATGAATGAAATGCATAACTGTACTGATTGGAACCCTAGGAATAGTAAACCTCTGGAGAAAAATGAGAACTGAAGCCTCGGGGTCCTGTTCAAGCAATTTTCAATCGATTGAATGGAGTTTTCAATCGGATGAAAGCCAATTTTCAATCGATTGAATTCTTATTCACTCGAATGAAAGAAAATTCCCGGATTTCAATCGATTGAATCCTAAGTTCATTCAAATGAAAGAACTCGGAAGGATTTCAATCGACTGAATCCCCATTTCAATCGAATGAAAGAACTCGCAGGAATTCATTCGAATGAAACCCTAGACATTCAAATGAATCCTGAAGGACTTGTGGTTCCAAGGAGTCCAATGGGTCTGGGCATGTGTATGTTTGTAATTGAAGGCATGCATCATGAGGGGAGGCCGTCATAAGAGTTAGGACGACCTTAGATAATTAGAAGTCCACATTAAAATTTAAAGAAGATCATAACTGAACCCTAGGAAACCAAGAAAGGTTACGAAGGTCCCGACCCTAGTGGGCTAGGTAGACCATAGTTAAGGAGTCTAGTTACATGATTAGGAAACCCTTATTCTCTTGGCAAAGTCTTATAGACACGCCCCTCGCCAATTTGGCAAGACGAATTGGTTACGAGCAACACAGGTAAAGAGACCTGATCCCGATATGTAAGAGGGGCATAGGCCCAAAGATGTAAAATGGGCATAGGCCCAAGTATGTACAACAGGCATAGGTCTGTATAAATGAAATGATGACTAAGGGGCCCCACTAAAAGAGAAAAGAGAAACGGATCGAGTCATAGGGCCGATCAAAGCGTGTCCACACCTGATCACTCATAGGTTTGGTCCCTCGTCACTCCAGAAAGAGGGGATGGTTGCACTAATTGCATTCGATGTTTACCTCCTATGAGCCTTGCATGGTTAGCTACCATACCGGTAAAGAGCGCCGCCGGGTCGGTGCAATAGTGGCAAACAGAGGTTGTAGTCCGAGGCCACGGCTACAAAGGTGTAAGGACTAAGTAGGACACAGCCATAGAGCGCGTAAGAGATCCCCAGATTTTTCCCCATGCACTATGATATTAAATGTATGCATTGCTGATTGATGACATGATGATAAGTATGTAGATTTATCTGCCTAAGCATTATGTATAACTGTTCATGCATTGTATATCGTCAAGGGAACGACCCAAGACGAATAATATGTCTCTAATCGCAACGTTCAGTTAAAAGGCACGAAGCCCAGGTAATAACAAGATTAGAGAGCTAATCACCTAGTAACATAGATAAAGCTGCGCAGAGTATAGGCCCAAGACCATAATCAGTAGGGTGTTAGTTGCATGTACACTTAGACTAAACTCTGAGCGGCCTGGAGAATGATCGAGAAACAAAAAGCCACAATTAAAATGTTACTCACTGAGGACCTATCGTTATCACCCCCACTCGCATATGGCTCCAGGGATGGAAGACGAGTCTTACTATGCTGATGCTGTGGAACCCGAGGAGGATGTGCGCAAGGAGACCTAGCTGGCTGGGTAGTAGATATTATAAGAAAGAAATAAATGTATTGCTTGACATGTGTATGGATTATGTAATATAACTAGCATATGGTATGTATTTGTATGTGCTTCGGACCCGCGATGTGTGTAGCCTATGTATCCACTATCTTGAAACTCAACTTTTTAAGTATATCGTTTGTTATATTATTCTGTTACACGCACGGCTCTTATGTTGTAAACCGTATGCTTAACACAAAAAAAATGGGTCCTTATTTTGTTAAAATTTACTATTTTCGAAACATGAGGGAATGGCCATGAAGTGAACAACCTAGCGGGCATTTCGTACGGCTCGAGCGTACGAGATCGGCTAGGGGTGTTTCATTTGGTATCAGAGCAGTTTGGTCCGAATGAGCCTGAGGACTGAGCTGCACTATGCTTCCGAGCATGATGCACAGTGTATACCCTCCTAAGTTGCATGTTCTGGTTATATGTGCACTGGTTGTTCTTGAGACTGATCAACTCAGGATTTTGCAGGTGCTGATACTCAGACATGACTCTAAGAAGGGATAACACGTCTCGAGAGTCTGCTGTTGTAGATCTGTCGGAGATACTACTGCAAGTGGCGCAAGCTACTCAGGCCCAAGCTGAGGCCACTACTCAGATTACGGCCACCACTGCTCAGCGGAACGTGATCCCGACTGCTCAAGAGATTGAAACTCTCCGGTACAAGGACTTCATGCGGGCTAACCCGCCGGTGTTCGACGGATTGATGGATCTAGATCTGGTACATGGCTAGGTCAGGAAGATAGAGCAGGTCTTTGAGGATGTCCCCTGTACGGACTCTCAAAAGATCAAGTTCGCCTCGAGGAAGCTAGAAGGAGCAGCGGCAGAATGGTGGGATATGACTCGACTGGCAGTGGAACCGGAAGAGGCAGAGATGTTGTGGGAGCAGTTCAAGATGACATTCCTGGACAAGTATTTCCCCAGGGAATTACAGGATCGAAAGGAGGCGGAGTTCTTGGAGCTGAAGTAAGGGACAATGAGCGTTACAGAGTATACAGCGACCTTTGAAAAGCTTTGCCGTTACTCCCGGATAGGTAGGTTTTGCCCAGATGATAACTGGAAGTGTGCCAAGTACCATCGAGGCCTGAAGCTCGAGCTGAAAGTGTTCCTAGCAAGCTCAGGTGTGCGAGATTATGCTACGCTGGTAAACACCTGCTTGGCTCAGGAGGAGGCCAACCGGGACCTAGCAGAGGTGCGCAGCGAGCGCAACAAGAGGAGGTTTGCCGAGGCAGGGAGCTCACAGATGGACCCACGAAAGAAAGGGCCGTTTCAAGCCTCGTTCCCAGGGAGGAGTAGGGGCCAATATTCCCAGAGACCGCAACAAGGGATAGGGAGGTCGCAGAACCCACCCAGGGCCGGGCCACCAGCGTTACGACCTCAACCACAGGGAGGAGCGAACCAGAAACTACTAGAGGCCAGACTAGTGTGCCCGAAGTGTAACAAGCCCCATGCAGGTGAGTATTTGGCGGGACAAAATGTGTGTTATAGGTGTGGCCAAGGCGGGCATTTCACCAGGGATTGTCGAGTATCCCTACCCACGCCCCAACGCCAGGGCTGCACTTTCACCATGGCGGTGGAGGAAGCCCAGCAGGAGGAGGGGCTAATCCTAGGTACGTGTTCTATAAATGGGAAATCATTGACTGTATTGTATGACTCCGGAGCCTCGCACTCCTTTATTTCTTATGGCAGTGTGGAGGAGCTACAAATATCCCCTACGATGCTACCATACACTCTGTCTGTGTCGACGCCTACTGCGCCATCTGTCAAGACCTTTCAGGTGTGCCTTAGGTGCCCGTTCCAGCTACAGGAAAGGGAGTTCGTAGCTGACTTGATTTGCCTTCCCCTAGTCGGACTGGATGTTATACAAGGGATGGACTGGTTGAAGACCAACAGGGTGGTGCTGGATTGCGCCAACAAATTGGTGATTCTTCCTTCGGGAGTCGCACGTTCGACAAAGTTGGATGACGAACTGCCAACCCTGTACTGTTGCTAGTTGGAGGACCAAGGGTGTGTATTTCTAGCGTCTTCGGAGGTAAAGGCGACGCATCGAAGAATTGAGGCGATTCCAGTAGTAGGTGAGTACCCCGATGTGTTCCCCAACGATATTCCCGAGTTCCCTCCCACGCGGGAAGTAGAGTTCTCTATCGACTTGATACCGGGCGCCAGACCTATCTCCATTGCCCCCTATCGTATGTCCCCGTTAGAATTGCAAGAATTGAAGAAGCAGTTAGAGGAATTGATGGACAAGGGATTCATTAGGCCGAGTGCATCACCATGGGGAGCCCCGGTGTTGTTCGTCAAGAAAAAGGACGGCACTATGAGGCTTTGTATCGACTATAGGCAGCTCAACAAGGTGATGCTTAAAAACAAGTACCCCCTGCAAAGGATTGATGACCTCTTGGATCAGTTAAAAGGAGCTAGGGTATTTTCAAGGATCGACCTGAGGTCGGGATATCATCAGATACGGGTACGCGAGGAGGATATTGCCAAGACGGCATTCAGGTCCCGTTATGGACATTATGAATTTACGGTGATGTCATTTGGGCTGACAAATGCCCCTGCCATTTTTATGGATTATATGAACCGCATTTTTCGTGCCTATTTGGACGATTGTGAGATTGTTTTTATAGATGATATCTTGGTATACTCGAAGGATGAAGAGGAGCATGCCCGGCACTTGAGGATTGTATTGGGAATCTTGAGGACAAAGAAGTTGTATGCTAAGCTGTCTAAATGCGAGTTCTGCGAAAAAGAAGTGCAATTCCTAGGGCACGTAGTATCGGAGCAGGGTGTTGCAGTGGATCCCAGCAAAGTAGAGGCAGTAAAAACTTGGGAGAGACCCACCTCAGTTAATGAGATCCGGAGTTTTCTAGGTTTCGCAGGGTACTACCGGCGATTCATTAAAGGATTCTCCCAAATAGCATTACCACTGACGAAGTTGACGCGTAAGGGAGTCAAAATGGTATGGTCGTCTGAGTGCGAACGGAGCTTCACGGAGCTGAAGGAAAAGCTGACCACGGCTCCAGTCTTGATATTACCAGATCCCCAATTGCCTTTTGAAGTATATTGCGACGCCTCAAAAGCAGGATTGGGATGCGTGTTGATGCAACAGCGACAGGTAATCGCCTATGCTTCGAGACAATTGAGGTCCCATGAGACCAACTACCCCACACATGATTTGGAATTAGCCGTGGTAGTTTTCGCGTTAAAGGTTTGGAGGCATTACTTGTACGGGATTCGGTTCAAAGTGTTTTCAGATCATAAAAGTTTGAGGTATCTTTTCAATCAGAAGGAGCTTAATATGAGACAGAGAAGGTGGACTGAGTTCTTGAAAGGTTACGACTTCAACCTGAATTATCATCCGGGAAAGGCCAATGTGGTAGCTGACGCCTTAAGTCAGAAGTCGTTGCATATGGCCCATCTGATGGTACGGGAGACACAGTTACTTGAGGAGTTCCGTGATCTCGACCTAACCCTCGCCCGTCGCATCGATCGTCTAATATTATGCCTTTTCCAAGTCACGAGCGACTTTAAGCAGCGAATTATGAAGGCTCAAGAGGCGTGCCAGGAGGATTCGTGGCGCCAGTTTCGCAAGGCCATAGCAGCAGAGAAGGTCAAGGAGGTGACCACTGACCCCGAAGGGATGTTACGGTTCCGCCAGCGCATTTGTGTACCCAGAGAGGGCAGTCTGCGAGAGGATATCTTACGAGAAGGGCATAAAAGTCAGTTTATGATACACCCAGGGACTACCAAGATGTACCACGACCTACGGAAGATGTTCTGGTAGCCAGGGCTAAAGGGGGATGTAGAGGACTGGGTACAGAAGTGCTTGGTTTGCCAGAAAGCGAAGATTGAGCATCAGAAGCCACCCGGGTTACTGACTCCTCTGGAGGTTCCCGAGTGGAAATGGAGTGGGATCGCGATGGACTTTGTCACCGGACTACCACGTACCCGAACGGGAATGGATGCAGTATGGGTAATTGTAGACAGGCTGACTAAATCTGCTCATTTTATCCCTGTCAAAATGAACTACTCGATGGAGAAGTTAGTGCAGGTATATCTTAAGGAGGTGGTGCGGTTACACGGAATACCCTCTTCTATCATTTCAGATAGGGATCCCAGGTTTACCTCTCAGTTCTGGACAGCCTTTCAAAGAGCTCAAGGATCACAATTGCAATTGAGTTCGGCGTATCATCCTCAGACAGACGACCAATCAGAGAGAACCATCCAGACCTTGGAAGATATGCTGCGGGCATGCGCATTAGATACCCCTGGGAATTGGGAAGAACTGATGCCCCTTGTAGAGTTCTCGTATAATAATAGTTACCAAGCCAGTATAGGCATGGCCCCTTTCGAGGCCCTCTATGGCCGGAAATGCCAGTCGCCGCTTTGTTGGAATGATAGCAGGCAATACCAAGGACTGACTCCAGAAGAAAAGCAAGAGGCAGAAGACATGATGAAATTAGTGCGCCAGAGGATGCTTACAGCGCAGAGCCGGCAAAAGAGAAGCAAGATGAAGTAGCATAGACAAAATGGACAAAAGGCTACATCAGCGAGGCTACTTCAAGATATTCACCATGAACAGGGAGCACTTTAATTTTCTAGCACCTTAATTAATTAATTTCCTTACTTAGATTATGTGCTTAAGAACTTGTTTGTTAAAAACAAAGTAGTAGTTTATTTTACTTGGTTTAATGCATGAATATATTATGAATTGACTTGTTTCAAGTATCCATAATAGGCCATTGTGAATACATAGTTACCATGAACATGTTATTATGCATTTTTGCTTGTTGCATAGCATAACATTGAAGATGTTTTGAAATCAAGGAAATAAACCCTGGCCTTGTGAGGGAGTGAGCCATACACTTAAGTGAGATAGAGAGAATCACCATTGTTTTGCGCAATTGAATTTGTTTGAGTCTCTAATTTTAATAATTGTATGGAAATAATAGGAGATGATCAAGGCATTTTTGTTCTTTAGAATTAAAACCCACTTGGCCAAATAAACCAACCTTTACTTAGGAACATCCTTTGCCACCCCATTTGAGCTTAACATGAGAAAATTTTGTTTCATAATCCCCGAGCCATAAGTAGAAAAACAATGTTATCCCTTAATTTCTAGATTAAGAGAGCATTCGAATTGGAGTGCAAAAATCTAAGTCAGGGGGAGATAAGGGTGAGCCAAAGTTGAAGAAACAAAAGATGAAAAGAACAAAATCAAGAAAAGAAGAACACATTCTATCCCAAAACAAAAAGAAAAAAAAGAAAAAGGGATAGAAGACAAAAGAAAATCAAGGCGAAAAAGGGTGAAAAATAAAATCGTTGAAAAGAAAACAGGTGACAACAAGGAGTTGGTTTTCATTGCTCTCTTAATTAGAAAATTTTTGCATACCTAGAAAAACCAATGTTCTTTGTAGCCTAACCCCATTACAAACCTTTAAAGTCCTTAGTGATCCTTGCATGACCATACTTTTGCATTGAATGGTGAGACAGGTAACAAATTTAAATTGTTGAATTCAATGGTGATATTGAGCGAAACACTCACCCCAAGTTGGCCCACTGGCCATTGTGTGCATAATGATAATTTCCTTGGTGGAAAAGACATTGGATAATGTGATTTGTTTGTGCCATTCAAGTAGTTATGCATTTGACTTGTTCAGGTTCTTTTATGTTTCACAAGGTCTCAAGCTTAAACCGTTTGAAACATTTCAATTCATCCCGAGTGTTCATAAGCATTAATCTCTTGTGAAATAATTCTACTACCTCTTGTTTGAGGACAAACAAGGTTTTAAGTCAGGGGGAGTGATAAGTGCCCGATTTATGCAAATTTGACCTATCAAAATGACACTTATCTATTATGTTTTTAAAGATTTATCTAATTAATTTCCCTTATTTTGTAGGTTTATAATATATTTTGGTAAATGGATGCAAGTGTAATTTATGAGAATAATCCCACGAAGAATGGAAGAAAAGGGCAGAATTGAAAAGAGCTTAAAAGAGAAGATTCTGACGATAGGACCGCTCAGCGATGCACACATAATCGCTCAGCGAACAAAGGTTAATCGCTCAGCGGTACAGACCTTATCGCCCAGCGAAGGAACGTCGGCAAGCAACTTGCACCGGTGCAATAAATGCGCCAGCTGGAGCCAGCCTGGCGCCGCCAGCCACGTCAGCGCCGCCCTGAAAAAGCTGCCAACCATTTAATGAAGACGCGTAAAAGTACAATCGCTCAGCGATAGTGCGCCGCCGCCCAGCGATTCAGAGCTTATCGCTCAGCGATGGTACCAAAACCGCTTAGCGATGGACCCCAAATTTTGCCTATAAATAGGGAGGCCGAGACCACTTCGAAATATCCTTCATTCCCTCCCTAAAAACACCATTCTTCCATAGTTCTTGTACTTTTAAAGCTTAGTTTAGTTTAAGTTAGGTTAGGAACAAAGACGAGGCTTGTGAAGGAGCCGGAGATCGAGGAAGCTCGGCGAAGCCATGGCCATGATAGCGTGAGCACGTGTCATGGTAAGTGCCTAAACCTTGCCTCCGAGATTCTCTTGTAAGATGGATTCCTAATCCTCTTTTTGTTGGGATTTTGGTCATTATTGTAGTTTACTTGTATCCATGTAACTATTGCATATGAATCTATCCTTTTTCTTATGATTTGCTTGAATGGTTTTACACCTAATGCTAGTTTTTGTTTAGTGTTTTGATTCTTGATTTGGGATTTAATTTCTATGAACGGAAGTTGTATTAATTAAGTCATAACCAAGTTAAGATCAACATCATTATGCTTAACTAGATTCTAGGCTTGAACATTGTGAACGAATAGTTACAATCATTAGAGTCGGAACTAAACCATTTCATCTAATCTTGTTGCCATAACTGGAATTAAGGTTAGCCGTTTTAATATCTGGATTAATGCTGGCGTACTTTGTTAAGCTTGTGTACGAAAGTGACAGTTTAACAAGGGAAACCTGTGATCTTGTCATGTGCGAAAGTGATCACAAGTTAAGAACTGGTGGCGGGCAATCAAATGATAGTTCTATGGAATAAGTAACTGGATGCATGAAACTATGATGTGATTAAAATTCCCAACAAGCTCCAGAACTACCTCTGATTTGTTTCCTATTTACTTTTATGTCGTTTATTTACTTGTTTATTTAACTATCAACTTATCAAATCCTTCACTTCATTGTTTAATTAAACGAACTCAAGAATGGTATCTTTGCAACTCTCTGTGGTTCGACTATACCCGACTATACTGCAATCGGATTCCTTTGGAATCTGAAAGCCGTAAAGTAGGATATATATATAAATTTAATTTGAACGACAAAAGCGCAGATAAGCTTTCTACGAGCTTGGCATAGTTGTGACAAAACCTAAGCTGTGTCAAGATTCTAGAAAGTGGTTAAAAAGGCTTTCATCAGTAGCTTATCCTTGCTCGTTTCTGGCTTCGACAACATAACAGAAGAACGCACGAACGGAACGAATTTGAGTGAGCTTGAGGAGTGAAAACATAAAGAACTCATGGAAACCATGAGGGCTATTTATAGCCTCAGGTGCCGTGGGAAATTTGGCCAAAATTTGGCTAACTTTCATTTTCCAAAAATAAAGAAATGTTAGATAAATATTACATCATGAATGGTGACATTTTGTGGATGAACCTCTTTGACTTTTTGGCTTTTCTTTTGACCATGTGTGTGTGTGTGTGTGTGTGTGTGCTACGTGAATGGGCTGAAGCTTTGGACCATGTGGCCCAATTTTCGGTCTGATTTGATCGTGTTCGGTCGTTCGCTGTTCAGGAACTTTGTTACACATGTATGTATGTGTATCAAAACTAATATTATAGATGGTCATTCCTATTGCAACCAAATTTATAAAGTTGAACGAAATAGATTTCCAATGTCTCGAGCCAATTAACACCTATATATAGGTAGTTATTGATGCAACTTACTAATGCACCATTTTTTTGTGCTTTTACTAAAGCATCATGAAGTAATGTCACTCTGAATATGATGTATGTTAGTTAATGTATACAAAGTAATGCCACTCTAGATACGATGTATGTATAGATTTAATTATTTAAAAGTTTAATTTTTTATTTAGTAATGATATAAAAAAAAATTTACAGTCAACTAATTAAATCTTACTATATTAATATAAATAGTTGATCTTTTTTTTACCCATTCAAAAATTATACATATAAAAAATTTTAATTAGATGACAATGTAAAATTTTTCACATTGTTTGTGAATAAAAATTAAACTCATTCTTTAATTAGTCTTACTATTTGTACATTACAAAAATAGTTACCAACAACCCGCAAAACAAAAAAATAAATATTACAGAACAAAAAAAAAATAAACATTATAAAACAGTGAAACAAGCACTATATAGTATTTCCTCTGTCTAGGGTGCATATAGTTTTTTCTTTTATTGTGTGAACTTAGGGTGTTCATCCCCTTAGGAGTATGTAATACCCTCACATTAATTGAGTTAACTAAATACTATTTTCCTCATTTATTTTTAATTGTTATTGTTTTACTTTTAATTACATTTTTTATTTAATGTATTTTGATATAATTTATATTAAGATACATAATACATTGAATGTATCTAAAAGTTGAAAGTAACAGTTATAAACGAAAGAAGGTAGACAAGTAGGAAAAATTCTTATGTGCACTGAAAGCGAAATGTAACATCCTGATTTTTTCCCTTACAAAAATTTCACATAATAAATAGATATATAAGTAATATAATTATACTAGAGTTTTAAATCTCAATTTTATTCCCCAAAAAATGTCAAATAAGGTTGTTCACAATTTTGCAAAAATTCGCAAACACCGGATTTATTACCTTTCATCATCGGAATTTAATTATGCATCAAAAGTATCTGTAAAGAACACTTTTATGAAAATAAATTTACAAATATCTTGGATGAACTTAAATTTCTCATTAGAAAAATTAGTAGAACACGATAGTGTGATTAGAATATTTTTCAGACAGCCGTATGATAAGTCGATGTTATACCCTAAGTTATTACTTCATAAGTAAGCAAATGCATACTAAAATGTGTAGGTTTAATACTTAATCAATATGTTTTTACACATTGTCCTCTTGTGAAAGAAATTAAGAAAACGACAAGTTTAAGCATCATTTTAAACCCTAGATACTTAATATCTCTTTTGTAATTTTTTATTTGAATTACAGGGAATGAATATCTAGGAGGATCATTGAGGATGCGAAGAGAAGATTTGGACCAATGAATACAAGATCAGATTCAATTCCAACAAGATTTGGTTAAAAGATGAGCTGAGAATTTCTGACACCGACTTTGCCATTGATTTTGAGCCATGATAGAGATTGAATCACGATTTGAGGTCAACTACAAAGTTTTAGTTCTATCTCTTAGCTTTACGTGGGAATTTGAATCACCTCAATCAGAGGTTTGTAGCTAAAGATATTGCAGTTTTAGTGACTGCTGTGCAAGTCAGCCGCTCAGCGGACCATACCCAGCGCTCAGCAGACCAGCTTCCAGAACCTTCGCCAGCTGGCGCCAGCTGGCAAACCGCGTCCGCCCACCAAGTTGGACTCCACCACTCAGCGGTGGCACCAAACCGCTGAGCGGTCCCGAAGAGCTTTGGCCTATAAATAGGTGGCCAAGGCATCTCCTTAGGGCATTCCTTTCCATTCTCTTCCACCCCTCCCCCAAGGTCTTCTAGGCCTAAGAACCCTTCCTTTCCTTCCATATTCTTCACTTTTTCCATTTCATTTCAAAGCACTTAGGCTATGTTAAAGTGCTTTGTTTTCTTTAAAGCCTTGTAACGAAGTGCTGCCGAATTAATTCCAGGTTCTACTGTTTCATTTCTTCTTGCCATCTACTCTTTCATTCTCTTTATTTACTCTTTCTTGCTTTACATTTGCTTTAATCTTCCATTGCTATTTACATCCTTCCGTTTCTTTATTTACTTCTTTGTTTCTCTTTATTTACGTTAAGTTTATTTACTCTTTCCATTTCCTTTTCCTTTACTTTTATCTTTCATTTACTTCTTTCTATTTTCCTTTACTCTTGCCTTATTATTTACTTTTCCTATTGTCATTTAATTTTCCTTTCTCTTTATCTACTCTTTCTTTCTCTTTATTTACTTTGAGTTTTAATCCTCCAACCATGGAGGAGTAGTTTCTTAATATCTTGCATGCGGTAACTCAAGATTAAGATTAATTTGAGGTCTTGCGCCTAAAGAATATTCATGACTCGTTCCACCCTTAACTAATGACATAGCGATTGCATGTTAATGGTTAAGGTTAAATCTAAGTTAATGAATCTTGACGATTGTAAGATTTATTAAACTATGATTAAGGAACTTTTGGAGAACTAATCAGATCTGATTAGGTTGTGCAATTGGTACTTAATTAATATGGGTTTTAATGCTGAGATCTTGGTTTTAACACCTATATTAACAAATGCTTAAGGAATTGACGATCGTAGTTTCTTAAGTAAATTGCATATTAGTTAGAGATCTCAACTAATAAACAACATATTCTTTCATGAATAATTAACTAAGAACCAATGAGAATTAATCCTTAATCTTGAAACGCCGTATGCAGGATATTGCCTTTATCATTATTGTTTTACTCTCATTTTAATTGCTTTCAAGTTATCAACAAACAAACCCCCCCCCCCGATTTACTTAATTATTGATTTGGTTCTAAATTGCTTCTTTGGGAAACGACCTAGGTTAACCCCTTTTTACTACGTTTTCGGGGTTTACTTGGTTTATAAATTATTATTTGATCGCGCACTAAAATCTAACGACGTTTTGGTGCTCGTCACCGTACACAAAGCACTCGAACAGCGAACAACCAAACACGATCAAATTGGACTGAAAAGTGGGGCCCATGGCCAAAGGCCATCAGCCCTCACGGCAGCCCCACACACCCACACACAAAAGTCAAAGCCAATCCACCAAGTCAAAGATGACAAGGATCCACCTAAGCATGCTTATCCTTTTCTTTTTATTTTATTTTCCTTTTTTCTTTTTCCATTAATTTTTGTGGCCAAGAATGGCTCAAAAGCCACAACCTTGGGCCTAAAAATATCCACCATTGGCTTTCATTTTTCATTCATCCAGTCTCTCCAAAACACATTCCGTTCGCATGCTCTATCGTTACGCTGCCGAAACCAGGAAATTAGCAGGAGCAGTCAAGCACTCAGGTCATTCGAATGACCTAACAATGCAACACCCTAGCTAGTTGGCCTATGCTTAAGTCATAGGCCTCCCTGGCTAGGTGGTTGAACTCTGGCGCTACGAACTACTAATGGTCTATATTTCTAGTTCAAATTAGGGTTACGAAAAATACGAGCCATTTTGAAATTTTCTTTGACAAGTACGATTATACAGAAAGTAAAGAGCCATGCGGATGATAAATCGTATAACGGCATAACTAAAGGTAAGGGAAGTGCGAATACATACCTGACACCGGAAATCATTCGGCGGGACATACATGTAGGGGCCCGAATATGCACAGTACCTTAATATCTTATACATATGTAAGTCTAAGTATTTCACATACATAACGTCCACATAAGACACATATACAACGGGTAACAGAAAAACTACATACACAAGTGGTACTACTCACTTCGTGTACGGTACAACCCTAAACCTACTACCCTCGAGGTCATGCCCCTCTACTCGCTGTCCTCCTCATTTTCCTGCTCGATGGGGCCTCCTCCTCGCTGGACACGTCCGTCACTGCCGCAAAGTCTCGCGTGGCGAACTGGCGCGGTAAGACAGGAAGAACCCGCTTACGGGCAGTCGTACATCGGCCCCGACCTCGTACTGGGGGTGTGGATGGAACAGGGTCTGCGGCTGGCACGACCTCTAGCTCCGGCTCGGACTCTGACGGGGCACCTCCTCGTCTCCGTCGAGGTGGATGGGGTCTCGACTGCAGCTCCCGGGACGTTCGTCAATCCATATCGGATGCATCGGTGAGGACCCTAGGGCTCCGAGTCTCTATCTAGGAGGTCAATCGAGCTCGTCCGGTATACGCGCTGGTGCGAAGGTGCTCGTCTCGAGAAGAGTGTTCGTACGGTAGTTGTGCATGCGAGTACACGTGAATAACCATACGTCTTTCACTGGCGGGGAAGTCATAGCTGCAAGCTGGATCCATACACGAGTGGGGGTGAGAACTCTTGGTCCTCAGTGGGGTTTCCGGCACATCAGCAAATGCTTAGTTTCTCAGGTATCCTCTAGGCCACTCAGGGGATCTCTAGGTGAGCATGCATACTAGAATCCTACTGATTATTTTTTTTGCTAAGACCCTGAACAGCTTTATCTAATTTATCTAGGTGACTGGGGATCTAGTCTTGCTTATCTCGGTTCTCGCGCTTTCTATCCTAGACCGTCATACATATATGCCCGGTGACCCTGCCCCATGCGTTCCCTTCGAGCATGGTGGCATGGTCGGGACATAACCATATTTAATCACATAGACATGAATGCAAGGTGATCGTGTCCCATGCATTCCCTTCGAGTCTGGTGACGTGATCGAGCCCCATGCGTTCCCTTCGAGCATGGTGACGTACACAATGCCTGCATTCCCTTCGAGCCTACTCTTGTGCACTATGCATGGGTGGATTCTCTTTCTTTTAACCGATATTATATACACTCTGGTCGCCTTCCTTTGGGCTAAACCAGGCGAAAATCATACTTTCTTATCTTTGTACTTAGGTTCTCATGCACCTTTATCTTTCTCATTGGACTCTAGTTCCTACCTTTTATTATCTTTCTTTATTAGGTTTTCGTTCAATCATGACCTCTAGTAATCTATTCTCATGATGCATGCTTTCGTGTGCCATAAGAGGCGCAATTGTACTTATTGGATCCCTTGGAACCCCTAAAACCTCAAGTCTGCCAGGTTTCATTCGAATACTTAGAGGGGCATTCGAATGAAATCCCTAAGAGTTCTTTCATTCGATTGGAAAGGGGTTTCAATCGATTAAAAGCCATCAGGATCCTCCCATTCGAATCCTGTTAGAATTCAATCGAATAAAATCCGGAATTTTCCTTTCATTCGACGTCTTGGGAATTCAATCGAATGAAAGCTTCCTTTGGCTTTCATTCGATTGAAAACCTCAGGGATTCGAAGGAAAGTTTCAAAATCGCATCCCCGAGATTCAGTTCTCAATTTTCCACTGTTCCTAGGGTTCCAATCAGTACAGTTATACATTTCATTCATCAAAATTTTCCAAAACCCTTTTTACCCTGATTCTCCCAAAAACCCTACTTAACATTTTCATAGTCAGAAATACAAAACAACAGATATACAGTTATAAATTAAACCGCATAGACAGTGGGCTTAGGGTTACCCACATCCGATAGAGATTCCGAATCGGTAGGTTCGAAGTGGAGAATTTCCTCTTCAGAATGGCGTGCTCCGGTGATTTTTCTGAGACTCTGGCACGAAACCAAGATATGTCGGAACGGGACCGGTAGTTTGTGAAAGAGGTGAAAGTTAACGTAAATTTTCAAAAGTTACGTGGTTATTTATAACCACGCACAGTAAAATTATTTCTTTTCTTTTTTCCTTTTCTTTTCTTTCCTTTATTTGTTTTTGCTGAAGCTCTGCTTCAGTTTCTTTTTATTATTATTTTATTATTATTTATTATTTAACTTCCCTCAGAAGTTAACCCCCCTGTCTGGCTCCGTCTTCGCTCAGTCGCGTTTTGTTCGAAACGTCTCACCTCCAGTTGCCCTAAAAATATTCCAGACATACCGTCGTGACCCATTTATTTTTCCCTTCGGTCCGGGCAGTTTTTCCCCGGGGTCTGGTGTAACATCCCGATTTTTTCCCCTTCACAAAGATTTCGTATAATAAATAAGTATGAATATATTAATAAGAAAAGATAAAATAAAATAAAATAAAAATTTAAGTATTAACTTTAATCCCTGCAATATTAGCTAAAAATAATAATTTTACGATCTCGTGGAGTCCTGTGAAATTCGGGTCGATATTCGGTTATTATTAAAATTTAATCATGACTCAAAGGAGTCCGTAAAATACACTAATATGAAAATAAATTCGAGAATACCTCGACAAAAATTTAAATATTAACAAGAAAAATTAGTAGGTCACAACGGTATGTCCGAAATATTTTTAGGACCTCCGGGCATAAATAGTTAATGAGAAAACACAACCAAAAACACACATAGAAAATTAAAACATGCATGGCCAAGGGCCACAATTTCCCACGGCAGCCCACCCTTTCCCACAAGACACACACCAAAGTCTCATCCATTTGTTTATTCCTAATTATGCTAACTGAAGCTCATCCACCCGAATCCATCTTTGCCTTTATTGTATTCTTTTATTTTCAAATCATATGCATAACTAATGCAAGCAGCAGCACAAGTCCTATACGGACTCTCAAGGTTGCCCTCCTCCTCCCTTGGTGATAAGCCAAAGCTTCCATGACATCTCCATCTTTCTTACTTCAATTGTTTCACTTCTTGTCAAGAAATCAAGCAATCAAAGCTTAACTTCCACCCTTCTTCCACCACCAAACAGCTCTCTAGGAGGTGGGTAACTTTAGTTTCTCATCCCTTTGGTGGTTAGATGAGCTTATGTGTGTGTTTGTGATTATGCTTGAGTGTATGTGTATGTTTGATTAATTATTGTAGAACTTTGGTTAGGATGTTTGAATGATTCTGAAGGGTCCTGTGACCTGGACTAGATAGGATTATTATGTGTGGAATATGTGTAAAAAGCTCAAGAAGGATCCATGGGAGAAGAGGAAGAGAAAGGGGTGAAAATGATGCATTCTGTTTTCAGCCTCGCCCAGGTACCGCTGAGCGGCCCCAGGCGCCGCTGAGCGGAATGCATCCATATTTTTAAAACGTGAACTCCAGAGCGCTGAGCGGTTGGTGGTTACCGCTGCGGTCTAAAGCTCACCGCGGATAAGGATAAGGATGGAAAGATATTTTTGAAAAGGATAAGGATGGAGAGATATTTTTGAAAACCGTGCCAGACCGCTGAGCGATGAGACTCTTACCGCTGAGCAATAAGACTCTTACCACTGAGCGGTAATGCTTTAAGCGCTGAGCGCGAGGAGCTCAGACCGCTGAGCGGACAGTAGTTTCTGCTGAGCGGCCTGAGGCCAGAATGTCTTATGGAAACCATCTTGAGGCACATAGTCTAACACTCAATGCTATAACTATAAGTTGTAACTGAAATATGTGAAGTATGTGCATTCCATGCATTTTATAAGGAAAGCTAAAGAATTAGAAGTAATTATGAGATAAGTAAAGATTATGAAATGAACAATAGGAAACAAGTCATATCATGCTGCAGGTACTGAAAGGAAATAAAGTCTGAAATGCAAAATGCTGAAAATTCTGAGGCCGTGATCACGAGATGCCAAATAATGATCCCACTTCAGGAGGTCAGAGGGACA
>QANU01084870.1:0-10441 GCA_003254905.1 Nissolia schottii | reverse complement strand
TCCTCGAAATGGTCTCGGCCTCCTCTATTTATAGGCAAAATTTGGGGTCTGTCGCTCAGCAGTTTTGGTTCCTTCGCTGAGCGATAAGACCTGAATCGCTGGGCGGCGGCGCTTAATCGCTGAGCGGCTTATCCTTTTACGCGGAGTAATAAATGTTCCGGCAGCTTTTGCAGGGCGGCGCCGCCATCCAACCTGGCGCCAGCCTGGAGCATTAAATGCGCCGGTGCAAGTGGCTGCCGACGTCCATCCGCTGAGCGGCCAAGGGTGTATCGCTCAGCGGTGGTTTGTCTCTAGTGCGCTGAGCGATCCTGCTGTACCGCTGAGCGGTACTGCTTGAATGTCCTCTTTAAGCTCTTTTCCAATTCTGCCCTTTTCTCCATTCTTCATGGGATTATTCTTTATAAATTATGCTTGCATCCATTCTTCAAAATATATTAATATCCTACAAAACATAGAGATTTAATTAGATAATTCTTTAAAATATGTGAGAATAAGTGCCATTTTGAATGATGAAATTTGTGTATTTTGGGCACTTATCAACGTCGTTTTATGATTCTTGGAAGTTCATGCTGTTGCTTGTGTATTGTTGGAATGTATGGCGTATGAACCCAAGGTGAACATGAGAAAATGAGAGAAAACCAGCAAAGAAGTAAGGCGGAGTGGTTCCATGGGACATTCCCTAGAGAGGTTACTATGATCCCCCGGAGTTACTGTTTCCCTGGAAGGTGTGCGGAAGGGTTCCGCGGAGGTTCCTAAAGTGTTGAGGAGGGTACATGGAGTTGCTGAGTGGGCACCAGAAGTAGTGCTGAGTGGGTTCCGCAGAAGATCCCTGGAGTGCTGAGAGGGCTACGTGAAGAGTGCCGAGTGGGCACCAGGAGTGGTACCGGGCGGGTTCCGCGTAGGATCCCGAAAGTGACTGAGAGGAGTCTAGAGAAATGTTAAGCAGCACTTGGGATGGTGCTGAGGGGTTCCGCGGATAGTGACTGAGAGAAGTCTGGAGTTGTTGAGCGGGCACCTGGGACGGTGTTGAGTGGTTCCCTGGAGAGTTGCTTAGTGGGCTCCGCGGAGGTCCCCTAGAGTTGCTGAGTGGTTCCCTTGAGAGTTGCTTAGTGGTCCCCTGGAGAGTGACTGCGTGGGTTCCGTGGAGGTTCCCTAGAATGGTTGAGTGGTTCCCTGGAGAGTTGCTTAGAGGGTTCCGCAAAGGTTCCCTAGAGTTGCTGTGGTTCCCTGTAGAGTTGCTGAGTGGGTTCCGCGGAGGTTCCCTAGGGTTACCGAGTGGCTTCCTAGGGGGGGTTTCAAGGTCCATATATATTCCAACAAGGCACTTAGCAGTAGAAGTTATGGGATGAGTTTATAACGTCCTTTGCATTACTCTAAGCCACCCAAGGGTGCAGAGAACAAGAACATGAGTATCGAGTCGTGCATGCATCATGAGGACAGATCACTAGAGGCTATGCTATGACCAAGGTTAATGAATAAAGATAATAATGAACGTAAGAACCAGAATAGTACAGAAAGATAAAAGTGCATATGAAGATGATGATGATGATTACGAATGAATAAGGCCATCGTGCCTACATGGCTCCGCCCAAAGGAAGGCTGCCAATGAATGCATATGATACCGGTTAATTAAAATGTTAAGTTCATGCATAGTGCACAAAAGCATGCTCGAAGGGAACGCATGGGGCTCGATCACGTCACCAGGCTCGAAGAGAACGCATGGGACACGATCACCTTGTATACATACCTATGTGATTAAGATGTGGCTATGTCTCGACCATGCTACCATGCTCGAAGGGAACGCATGGGGCAAGGTCACCGGGCATACATATATGTGTAGCAGTGTCAGAACGGTCAATGGTAGAAAGCACGAGAACTTAGTAAGAAAGATTAGATCCCCGTCACCTAGTAACTAGATAAAGCCGCCCAGGAATTTAGGCAAGAAATAACTGGTAGGATGTCTAGATGCATGAACACTTAGGGATCTCCTGGACGGCCAGAAGCATCAGTGAGTAACTAGACCCCCACTATTCATAGTTAACTACTGAGAACCACCGTTCTCACCCCCACTCACTTATGGCTTCAGGCGAGCTAGATGACGACCTCGCCGAAGAAGCGGCGGATCCTCCGCAGTAGATTTAGGACTGTAGACCCTGAGACAGGGGAGAAGGCCGAGCTTTGGTCGGTGCTTGTGGTGAATCATCCCCCACCCCGCCGAGTTGCACCACCAGTTTTCCCAGAGCCAGAGACTTCCGCTGACGGTGAGCCCGCTCCTTACGAGAAGGACGTGGAGGTCGATCCAGTTTCTGTGAGATTGCGACTGCCCAAGGCTTACCGGCAGACTGCACGGATGAGGATGGCCAGAGACTACTGCCGTCAGTTCGCACCTCACACTCCCAGCCACGAGGCAGGTCTATCATCTGGCCCCCGAGACTCGCCAGATGTACCAGTGCCTTCATCACCCGAGGAGGAGTATCCCCTGGAGGTCATGGAGGAGGAAGACGAGGAGGACGAGCTGGAGTCGGAGGACGAGCCGAAGGAGCCGGAGCAAGAGGACGAGGAGGAGGATCCGGAGGAGGACTCCAGCGAGGATGAACCGGAGACCTGACCAGCCCTGTTCCTAGACCCTGTCATCAGTGACGACGCCTTTTTGCCAGTAGTCCTAGTTTTATGTGTATTTTGATGTATGTTATTTTGTAGCTCTGATAGTATGTACGGGCTGAGGATATGTATAGCCCTTTTTGATGTACTAGTACAGCATTTATGATATGTATATATGACTGCCTAACATGTATGATATTAACTGTTGGACCCACTTGGTACTGTTTACTTTACTGTTTATGTATGTACTTGTATGACAGACGACGCTCGCATTTATTTGTTATACGACTATTTGGGACTTACGATAGTTCACACGCATGGCTCTAGTTTGTCGCATGACAATAGCTTATGTTTAAAAAGAAAAAAAAATGGGTCCTTATTTTCAGTTAACTTAATTATTTTCCGAAGTAAAGTAGGGACTATCAGTATTCCCACACAGCAGATAACAACCTAGCAGAGGCAGATTATGACTTAAGCATAAGCTGCTAACCTAGGGTGTTACATCTACCGCCATCGATTCGCTCCTCGCCCCCATGACGCCGAGGCAGGTCCCTCCACCATTCCCTGGGACTTGCAAGCCAGACCCGAGATGTCCCCAGCCGAGGAGGAGGAGGAGGACCCGGATCCCGTGGAGTGAGATCGGCGACCGTATTAGCCCACGTCAACCCTGACCCTGTCCATCAGTGATAGGTGTATTTTGTACCCTATTTTATTATTCTATAATTGAACATTGTATACTAAAAATGTGTAATTTTAATTTTTAATTAATATGTTTTGCAAATTATCCTCTTTTGTGAGAAATTGAGAAAAATGCAATTTTAAGTATTATTTTATCTTAGAATTTAATGTGTGGATTTCTTTTGTTCTTTTTAGTTATCTATTTTATTTGCAGAAAATAAATTGTCAAGAGGATCATTAAAGATTTGAAAGAGAGTTGATAAGATATAAATTTTAAAGAAGAGATTTGAAGAGAAGATTTGGACCAATAAATGCAAGATTGAATTCAGATTCCAAAAGATTTGGTCAAAAGATTTGTCAAGGATTTTTAGTGCTGACTTTGCCACAGATTTTACACCATAATGGAGATTGAATCTCGATTTTATGTCAACTACAAATTGTAGATCTATCTCTTAACTTTAATTGGAGATTTGAATCACCTCAATCCGATATCTGTAGCCGAAGTTATCGTAATTTTACTAACGCTGTGCTGAAAATACGGGATTTACTCCCACTTTAGGCCAATCCTCTACAAATAGATATCCTCTCTCAACAAATTGGAGAGAACTTGACATTCAGCCTCCACTTTTATTTTCTGCACTTTTCCCTTTGATTTTATGTACTTTAGGTTTATGTAAGTAGTGCTTAGTTATTAATTCTTCAAGGATTGTTGGAGCGCTCGCATTGACAACGCAAGCTCCCAACTATTTGCGAATTTCTTCCGTTATTGCATTCAGGTTTTGTTACTTTAATTCTCTACATGAAAGTGAGAAGTGAATCTTGATCATTGAATCTTGTATGAATTATCAAGATTAGAACAGAAAAGTCATGTGACTCTTTAAGTAATCATGTGACATCTTCACAATTTCTAATCTTGACCATTCATGAAAGATCTAATGGCCAAGATTCACTTCTCTCACTAGAGTCATCCCCTCTCTCTCTCTATATATATATGAATCTAGGAAACTTCTATAAAAATAAATTTTGTATTCACTATATATTTAATTAAATTAGTATTAATTAGAAATAAATAATATAAGTTAGTTATAATTTCTTCAAAATTTTTAAGTTCTTCCTTCGGTACCCAAGTTTGTATGAGGGTACTGGTAGCTTCTTATATTTGAACAGTTGTGATTCAATCACAAATTTAAAACAAAAATGAATTTGAGTTCGTAGGACACGTGGCAAAATCCTAAACACTAAGGTACCGATACCCTTGAATTTTGTGGGGGTACTAGAGTATGTTCAAAAGAAATACCTTTTTTATCCAAATATTTTTTTTTTTTGGTGAAGTGATTTTTTATGCCCTCAATTATAATTTCATAAGAAAGAAGCACTTTTATATCTATCACATCCAAACGACTTAACAAATTCTCTTCTTTTTTTTAATGAAAAACGACCTAACAAATTCTCACTATGATAAAAAGTACATTTATAAAGAATGATCTAAAAGCATACAATTCTTAACATTATAGACACCCTTTAAGTAAGTACCAGTTCAAAATATAGATGCGTAAGAATTTAACCTAGACATAAATCACTCACCTTGACAACATCGCCCACTTGTAACTTTTTCCAGGGGATAGACACCCACTTTTGATCTTGTAAAACATCTATCGTGTTATTGTTTATGGCCATGTCATTTTGAAATCGCTTCTGCAGTAAAAATTTAAGAAAAGCAAGAACATAAATCAATCCGAACAAGACACATAAATCCTACTTTCGTAATCAATCTAACAAAAGGTGGACAATTTCGAATTTTAGGATGCCACTGGAAAAAATTAAATAAGGTCATAAACATGCTTTTTTTTATAAAATAAGAAATTCATTGAGATTAAGATGAAGAGAAGAAAAGTACAAAATTTGGAGGATAGGGGATCCTCCAAATTAAAGAGAGACAGAGAATAACAAAAAGAAAAAAAAACATGAGCAAAGTTGCCCAATCCCTCTAAATATCTGTAAAGGAAAAACCCCCCACAGTATTTTAACAAACTAACAAATAAACTTCATAATAAATTGCTTATTTCTAAATATTTATCAATCAATATTTTATAATAAGATCCTTAGTTGGAAATTCGGAATTTCAGAACTACCTGAAAACATAAAAAAGAAATAATGCAATGAACAAAAGAGAGTAAACAGCAATCTCACCCAGTCCTCAAAAGCTTCCTTGATAAGCGAGAGGAGCAGCACCAAAGATAGAGGGATCACATTAGTTATTGGAGACACAGGACTACAATATCAGAAAATACGTAACTACTGATTATGTTGGAAATTTATATTTCCAATAATTGTGGGCTCATATTCTTTAATGGTTATATTAGCTATTTATCATATATGGCTTAATTTGGTGATGCCAGTATTGATACATGAGGAACGGTTATGGTCCCCAATACACCAAATCAGAAAACGTTTCACTTCTCCCCATCTGAAAGAGAAACACAAAGTCCCATTGAGGAGCTAAGGAGGTTTGGTTAAGGAAGACCACGGAACCAACGTTCTCGTTCGTGATCAGTTGCGCCAAGGGATTACGTGATGTAATGATAAATTCCAACAAGTGGTATTAGAGTCACTCATCATTGTCAGGTTATTAGGATTTGTGTTTTGGATAATTTGAAATTGGAATTTGTTGAATCCTAATTACAAAATTTGGGAATTTGCTGCACATTATATTATGTAACCTCAATCACGGATACAACATTATATTGTGCAAACCGCGGAACACCACTGGCCTCTCCCATCCATCGCGACTGCAGGGCAAGAGGGCACTTGGCGGCAGCGTTGTGTTGAGTCTGTAACAGATGTAACATCCCGATTTTTCCATAGGGAAATAATCGTGAATATAATTATTATACTTATTTTCTAATCATGACTAGGAAATTAAAATGGGGAATTAATAGTTAAAATATACCTAGAGAATAAGACGTGTCGTGGCAAGAAGTTCGGCAGGTAACCGAACAGTCGTTGTTCGTCGACGAAATTTTCTGACGCGCAAAAATTGTCCGTGAAAATACTCCTCTGGAGAAAATTCACAAACACCTTTAAATATTAATACTCTTAGGTAGAGGGGAATTAGAGGATTGCGACGGTATAAACGGAATATTTTTCGGACGACCGTGCGCGACGCACCGAGACTGCGAGCGATAAAACACGAGCGAACCGGAACCGGGAGGAAATGAAAATTTCAGCAGCTGAACTCGAGAGAGAGAGGGCTACACTGCTGATTGGGATTTTTCCAATCCCTTAAGTCATGCTTCCAAAGTCCCATCACCTTACTTTTCATGCCCACACCCACCCATGCCTATGCCCATGCTTCCTACTATTCATCTAACTTTATTTAATACTTCCCATTCACCATCAGCCACACAAGCCGAGTCTCTCCCCAAAACTCCAACAAGTATTTTCATCTCCCTCATCCTCCACAAAACCGAGGCTTCTTCCTCACAACACCAAGCAAAAATCTCATTTCTCCCTTTCTCAAAAAACCGCGAGCTTACTCATAGTTTCTCTCAAGTTTCTCTTGGAGAAAGGTGACCCCAAGCCTTGGAAGCATCAAGCTAGTGGACTTCACTCCAATCTTTCCTCCCCCACCAGGTTTTTCTGCAGGTGGGTAATCCTAAGCTTGCCCCTCCTTGGTGGCTTTTCTATGCTTGCTTGTTTGTATGTTTTCGTTATGGTTTATGCTAGAAATGCTTGGTTAGGCTAGGAAGATGATTCTGAAGGGTCTTGTGACCTGGACTAGTTAGTTCTATGATGATTGGAATATGTGTGAGGATCTCAGGGAGTAGCCATGAGCAAAGAGGAAAAGAAATGAAAGAAAGTAAGCAGTTCGATTTCCAGTTTCGCCCAGTGGCCGACGAGCATGGGTTCCGCGGAGAGTGACTGAATGTGAGAACATGAGAGAAAATAAGCAAGAAAGTAAGCGCTGAGAGGAGTCTTGAGTTGTTGAGTGGCGCCTGGACTGGTGCTGCGTGGGTTCCGCGGAGAGGGACCGAGAGGAGTCGAGAGCTATTAAGCGGCGTCCGGAACGGGTGCCAAATGGGTACGCGTAGAGTGACTGAGAGGAGTCTGGGTTGAGTTGTTGAGCAGCACTAGGGGTGCTGCCGGGTGGGTTCCGCGTAGGATCCCTGCGGTGCGAAGGTGAGAGAATGAGAGAAGACCAGTAAGGAAGTAAGCACTGAGTAGTTCCGCGAAGAGTGACTAAGAGGAGTCTAGAGAGTCGTCGTGGTTTCCCTGGAGAGGCATGCTGAAGGGTTCCACGGAGGATTCCCGGAAAGCGAGTGTGAGAGAGCGAGAGAAAACAAAGAAGTGAGCGTTGAGTGGGTTCCGCGTAGGAACCCTGGAGTGCGAGTGCTGAGTGGGTTCCGCGGAGGTTCCCTGGGGTTACTGAGTGGTGTTCTAATAAGGGTCTTCAAGGTTGTCTTAAGGCACATAGTCCAATCATCAATGTTATAGCTATACTTAAGTGGAGGTGCGAAGAAGCTTATAATTAAAATGGGCACGGTTATAAGTGAACACGCACCGAAGCTTAAGTATAGGATTTATGTGATTATATGTTTATGTGTTTGAGCAAGCATGCATCATGAGGATAGATCACTAGAAGTGATTGTTTAATGAATGAGTAATGAATAAAGATGAGAATAAAATGTAAGAACAAGAGCATGATGAGAAAAGATAAATGTGCATATGAGAGAAAAGAATGATGAGATGCATGACATGTGATGAAAGAATGGATGAATGATGTTATGGTCCGCTTCTGGCTTAGCCATGAGGGCGGCCCCTCGCCACCCGGTAAGGGGGTGGAGTCATGTTGGCCCGGGGAACAGACAGAGAAGGCAGGTCGTACACCACCACGGAGACGACGGTCCTGAGGTGTACGAGGGAGTATTGGGACACAAGGAAAGAAAGGATGAATGAGACTGGGGTCCAGGAGTTCACGCCTGGCTCAGAAGAACAAAATGAAAAGAAAGAAAAGATATGATGAGAACATGCATTGAATACCGTGCCACATCGGTACGATGACCACTTGCATTGATACTATGAAATATCCCAGCCTGGCAAGCATGGTGGAAGGTTTACCGCGCAACATATGCGTGATGATCAGTTGTGTCTGTCAGCATACATGTTTCTGTGATTGTGTTGCGATGGTTAAGAGTAGAAAGCGCGAGAACCTAGATAAGAAAGACTAGTTTCCCTGATCATATAGTAACATAGATAAAGCTGTTCAGGACCCTAGGTCAAGATAATAATCCGTAGGATTTTAGTATGCATGATCACTTAGAGATCTCCTGAGCGGCCTAGAGGATACCCCGAGTAAATGAACAGTAGTTAGGGCTAAGGAACCCCACTGCGGACTAAGAGTTCTCACCCCCTACTCGGTTATGGATCCAGCAGGTGTACGAGGCATTTGGACTGACGGCAGATGGAAGTCAAGGCACAGGGATGACCGTGACATTTGGATGGCATATGTTTTGTATTATGTATTCGGACTTAGATATCTTTTGTGTACCTATTTATTATTATTATGACAATGTGTACTGATGTTGGACCTTGGTTGTAGTGATATATGCACATATACTCTTGATGTTCTGCTTCCGTTATCCCTAATCCATAACGACTAATGTTATATGTTCTCCAAATCACGCACAGCTCCTACTTTACAAACTGATACTGTCAAAGAATAATTTTTAAACTGGTCCATATTTTTGAATAAGAACTATTTGCAAAGGTAAAGGTAAGGGTAAAAGTTAACCTGCACAACGCATAACAACCTTGTTAGCATTGCTTGCTACTATGGAAGTAGGCAATTAGCAGGGGTGTTACAACAGACTCGTGGATGCCGCATATAGGCCTCGGGAGGGAACTCCTCCGCTGCTGGTGCGTGGTTGGTGGCATTTAATGCCACCGCGATTTGCACTGCGAGTGCCTCCGCAGGGTGGTGGTGCTGCCGTGCGAGCGGTGATTTGCGGGAAAGGCGCCGTGATTTGCGAGCATCCCGTGGTTAGCGGCACGATTCGGTAGATGCCGCGATTTGCGCCCCGTTCTGCACCGCCATCTCAGCCATTGCAGGGGTTTATCGTGGGGTGGGGGGCTACTGTTTCTTTGCGGGTTGCTGTTTGGTTATAGCTGCTTGTTTCATTTTTTTTCCTCTCCAAGTGTTAATTACTGAAACATATGACATTATAATGAGTAAATGGGCTGAGCCCAATTCGGTTTGCTGCTTCCGGTTTTTGCTTTTATTTTGGGCTGTTGTTCCATTATTTTTAATTACTGAATTAGTGTTATTTTGATGAGGATTTGGGCTAAGCCCAATTCGGTTCCTCTATAGTGGCTGCTGTTTCAAATTTTTTTTATTTGAGACCTGTGAAATTGAATGAGAATTTGGGCCAATTTTGTGATATGGGTTGTTGTTCCATTTTTTTTAATTTCTGAGACTACGACACTTTAATAAGGTTTGGGCTTTTCCTTGGTAAAAGTGGTTGCTTATTATGTGCTATTGTGAAGTTTCTCATTTGATGAAGGATCATTATTGGTTGGCCATTATGTTTTGATATGAGCTGCATTTTATTATTCTATTTTGGGATTCAAACAATTTTTATGATGGACTAATGCATGATTTTTTTTCATTTTGCATAATAATTGTTTGTTTGAATTCAGATGGGCTATTATTGTTTGAATTGAATGGGCCAAAAATATATTTTTGGTGGAATGCAAACAAAATTCATTATGGGCCAATATGTGCCATGAAATTTTGATTTGGTGAAGGTTAGTTATATGGGCCTTTTTTGTTCTGGATTAAATTGGCTAGTTGAATTTTTTTTTATACAAAATAGATCTTTTCTAACAAGAAGGTAATTTTAATTTTATCTCCCATAAAATTATAGCAATGTTTTCGTTTACTAAGGAAGACTAAATGGGCATTGGTTTCGGATTGGGCTGATAAAGGGCAATGAGCCATTATGTTTTCTGCTTATGACTTTGCTGTTTTGCGAAATGGGCCACTATCCTTTATGGTTTTTGTCAAAACATTTGGTTTTGTTTTGAATATGAATGAGCACTATTTTATTTTGGAGAATTGCAAACAATATTATATGAGCTAATAAAATCAATTGACGCTGACATC
>QANU01084781.1:68093-93164 GCA_003254905.1 Nissolia schottii | reverse complement strand
ATTTTGACCTATTAAAAAGGCACTTATTTGATTAGGTTTTAATGAATTATCTAATGAATTCCCATATTTTGTAGGTTTTTAATATATTTTGAAAGATGGATGCAAGCATAAATTATGAAGAATAATCCCATAAAGAACGAAGAAAAGGGCAAAATAGGAAAAAGAGCTTAAAAGAGGAACCAGGCGTGAAGACCGCTCAGCGGCACAGCAACATCGCTCAGCGCACAAAGGACAAAGGCCGCTCAGCAATTAACCCTTTACCGCTCAGCGGATGTACTTCGAAGCCACTTGCAGTCGGCGCATTTAATGAGCCAGCTGGCGCCAGCCTGGATGGCGGCGCCGCCCCTGCAAAAGCTGCCAGAGCATTTATTACTCCGCGTATAATGATTACATCGCTCAGCGATGTAGTACAATTGCTCAGCGCTAAAGCCAGAATCGCTCAGCAGTGGTACCAAAACCGCTGAGCGAAGCCATCAAATTTTGCCTATAAATAGAGGAGGCCGAGCCACACTTCAAACCATCCCCTTCCATCCACAATTCACCCCTCTTCGACCAAAAACTTCATTCTTTCTTTGTATTTTTAGCTTAGGTTAGGTTAGGAACAAAGAGGAGGCTTGTGAAGGAGCCGGGAGATCGAGGAAGCTCGGCGAACCGCTGTCATGACACCGTGATTACGTGTCATGGTAAGCATCTAAACCTTGCCTCCGAGATACTCTTGTAAGATGGATTCCTAATCCTCTTGTTGTTGGGATTTTGGTCAGTATTGTAGTATGCTTGTATCCATGTAACTTTTGCATATGAATTATTCTATTTCTATTGATTAGCTTGAACGATTTTACTCTTAATGCTAGCTTTTGTTTAGTGTTTCGATTCTTGATTTGAGACTTATGTGTATGAACGAAAGTTATATTAAGTAAGTCATAACCAAGTTAGGATCAATATTGCTATACTAAGCTAGATTCTAGACTCAAACGTTGTGAACGAGAAGTTACAATCATTAGAGTCGGATCTAAATCCTTCATCTAACTCTGGTTGCCATAACTGGGAAAAGGTTAGCCGTGTTAACATCTGGAATAACTCTGGCGTACTTTGTTAAAGTTTGTGTACGAAAGTGACAAATTTAACAAAGGAAACCTGTGGTCTTTTCATACGCGAAAGCAATGACAAAGTTAAGAACTGGTGGCGGGCAATCAATGAAATAATAGTTCTATGTAATAAGTAACTGGATGCAAGAGACTATGATATGATTCAATTCCCAACAAGCTCTGGAACTACCTCTGATTTGTTGCCTATTTACTTTTATGTTTATTTATTTACTTATTTAAATATCACAACAATTTACCAAAATCTTCACTTCATTGTTTAATTAACTAAACTTAAGAACGGTATTTTTGCAACTCTCTGTGGATGCGACTATACCCGACTATACTGCAATTGGATCCCTTGTGGATCTGAAAGCCGTAAAGTAGGATATATATTTAATTTGAACGACAAAAGCGCAGAGAAGCTTTCTACGAAATTGGCACAGTTGTGACAAAACCTAAGCTGTGTCAAGATTGGAGAAAGTGTAACAAAAGGCTTTCATCAAATTTGGCGACGTTGCCAGGGAACGGAATTGCGTCATTTGTATGAAGCCTTGGACAACATGCTATTTGGCTTTCATCACGGTGCGGCATGCAGAGCGCGCTGTAGCAGTGCGACGTGCAGGGTGCGCTGCAATGCTCAAGGAGGGGTGTAGGGACGTGGGAATTAGTCCCACACCGGCATCGGATGCAACAGTGGTGAAGGGTCTTATTCTCCCCCTATATATAGAAGCTTCCCATGATTTAGACTTGTTAATTCACTCAAGAACTTGAGAGATTCCACATTTGTGAGACTTTTTGCTCTAGTTCTTTATATTTCTTTTCTCCTTCTCGTAGGGAAGTAGTGCCTCCACGTAGTGTAACAACCCGACTTTTTCCCTTCAATTAAGATGTTATCTAGGAAAGAATTCAAAATGTAATAATAAGGAAAAGGTGAGATAAAAATGAAATAAAATTCAAATATTAATTTTATCTCTGTAATAGCAGTTAAAAAAATTTTTTGACGATCTCATGACGTCCGATGACGTTTGGATCGAAATTAGGGTTTTAGCATAATTTCTTTACGACTCACAGGAGTCTGTAAAATGTATTAATATGGAATTCAATGCAAGAATATGTCAACTAAGATTTAAATATTAACAAGGATAATTAATAGGTCACAACGGTGTGTCTGGAATATTTTTAGGACGTCCGGACATAAATAATTAATGAACACATATGACCTAAAATACACTAAGGGCAAAATAGGAAATATACATGGCCTAAATCCCCTGAATCACCCATGGCTGCCCTTCCCCCATGCAAACCCGAAAACACACACACCAAAACACTAAGTTATTTCCTTTTCTTCTTCCTAAGGTTCCAAGACCTCAAAGCTTCCAAATCCACCAAGATTCAATCATCATCCTTTGCTTTCATCACCTTAATTTACTCTTAACTTCATCAAGAAGACAAGCAAGCGGTAAGGTGGTGAGTTTCTCTTCACTTAGTGAGAAGACACAAGCTTCCATAACCTAGGTTTTTCCTAATTATGCTAAGGTTTCCTTTTAGGTTAAGAAGACTTCCAACAAGCAAGCAAGGCTTGATTTCCTCTTCCTTCTAGCATCAACAAGTTCTTGAGGAAGTGGGTAACTCTAGTTCCTCACCTCTTTGATGGTGGATGAGTGTTATGTGTTTGTATGTGTATGCATGTGAATCTTGAAAATTATGAACATATATGCTAGATTTTATGCTAGGCTTAGGAAGACAATTCTGAAGGGTCTTGTGACCTGGATTAGATAGGATTATTATGCTGAATTATGTGTGGGACTCATGTAGAGTTCCATGGAAGCTAAGGCAAGAAAATGAAAGAGATGAGCAATTCAGTTTTCAGCTCTCGCACAGGGGCCGCTGTTCTGCTGAAGCCCACGTGGAAAGTGAAAAAATATATTTTTAATGTAAGGCGGTGGAGAGAATTCGAGAAAGTTTCAGCCGCTGAGCAATGAGGTTAGTATCGCTGAGCGATACAACCTCTATCGCTGAGCGGAGGAGCTCAAACCGCTAAGCGAACATCAGTTTTCGCTAAGCGGCTTGAGACTAGAGGAAGCTGATGGCACCCTCTTGAGGCTCATAGTCTGGTATTTGATGCTGTAATGATGAGTGATAACTGAATTGTATGAACGTAGATGCTGTATGTAATAAAAATGTATTGACCATGCATGTGACCTGTACTTTATGATAGAATCTGTAGCATCTTATGCATTCATGACACACTTAGTTAAAGACATGATAATAAACTCTGAGATAAGTAAAGATACTGAACTGAACCATAGGGAAATCAGTATACCATGCTGCAGATACTATTTATGCTGCTGAAACAGGGCCAATGCCCAATGCTGCTGAAAAAGGGCCAATGCCCAATGCTGCTGAAACAAGGCAAATGCCCAATGCTGAAATTGGCTATATGCCACATGCTGAACAGGCCATGATCACGTGAGCCACTATGATCCCACTTCAGGAGGTCAAGGCATCCTGAATGTGGAAGCTCGCCACAGGTGGTGTCGAGATGGCATACCTGGAGGTGTGTGGTTACCACGCCTATGCATTGTCGAAAGGGGGCAAGCTTAGGTGGGGGTACAATATCCGCCCACTGTCGAGGGGTCCCGAGGGGGCACACGGCAGGTGGAAGCCCACCGCAGTAAGGTCCAGACAGTGTCGGCCTATACTGAGGGTGTGAGGTTATTCCGTCTTACTAGTGTCAACAGAGGACATTACTATGGTGGGAATAACACCTATTCTATTATGCTGTTATATTATGTTATGCTGTTACATTCTGTTAGACATGTCATTCTGATAATTTTGTCATGTTTATGCTGCTGACTATGCTATACATATTCTGCTGATTCTGTTATGTTTACTCTGGATGACTATGTAATGCATATTTCGATGATTCTGTTATGCTGAATGTACTCTGAATATATTCTGTTATGTAGTTGATTACTTGAATATATAGTTTGCTGTTATGTCGTACTGTCAAGAGCACGCTCGAGACGGTTTACACGAGATATTAATCAGCACGAGAATGTAGTAAACAAGAGTAGTTCTCATGTCACATATTAATGCAGATAAAGCCGTTCAGATAGGCCAGATAATAAATGATAGGGACTTTAGTATGTATGTTCACTAGAGATCCCTGAGCGGCCTGAAGTCCGACATAATCTGATACGAAACTCAGGAACTAAGGTTATTCCCACTGAGAACCTACCGTTCTCATTCCCCACTGTTTTATGACTTCAAGTACAGAAGAGGATGAATCTTATTTTGAGGATGCAGAAGAGCCGCCAGCTGAGCCATGAACTGCTAGGAGATAGATAGATGTTTACATTTTGCCAAGGGCTTACTGAGTAGCATTCCAGTAGTCCTTGTATTTTGATGCTGTGTATTCTGGAGTATGCATTTGATACTTTGATCTATGTACCTATTATGTATATCTTATACTATGTGACCTTGTATGGTGGACCCACTGGATGTATATTACAGATGTTAATTATGATAATGTTATCCGCCTTGTTATATCTGTTTTATTCCAACGCATGGCTCTATTTTAGTATTGATGTGATACAAGTAAAAGTTTAAAATGGGTCCTTATTTTCTTGAGCGACGATTATTTTCAAAAGATAACTATGGACTAAGGTATTCCGACCAAGTAGACAGCAACCTAGTGAGCTTTGTTTACTAGGTACGGGTAAACAGTTAGCTAGGGTCTTTCATTTGGTATCAGAGCAGTTTGGTCCAAAAGAGCCTGAGGACTGAGCTGCACTATGCTTTCGGGGATGATTACGGTGTATGTTTCAGCTAAGTGGTATGTGCTAAGTTCCTGTGTACTTGCCTTTCTTGAGACTGATCACCTCGATACTGTGCAGGTACGACATATTAGATATGCCACCCCGCAGGGACAATACACAGCGTACTCCGGAGTCCCCAGAACTTGCAGATGGTCTGCGAGAGATAGCCCAGGCTACGACATTGATGGCTGCTTCTAATGCCCAGCGCAACACGCCTCCGACAGCTCAGGAGCTGGAAGCCACGAAGTACCGGGATTTTTCACGTGCCAATCCACCGGTATTTGAAGGCGTGATGGATCCTGAGTTGGTTCACGGCTGGCTTAGGAAATTGGAGCAGATCTTTGAAGAAATCCCGTGCACGGAGCAACAGAAAGTCAAGTTTGCTTCCCGAAAGCTAGAGGGAGCAGCGGGCGAATGATGGGATACAACCAAGCCCCAGCTTGAGCGAGATGTGGATCCAATGACATGGAACAGGTTCAAGGAGGTGTTCTTGGACAAATATTTCCCACAGGAGTTGCAGGATAGAAAAGAGGCAGAATTCATGGAGCTGAAACAGGGTTCAATGACAGTGACCGAGTACACAGCGAAGTTTGAGAAGCTTTGCCGATATTCACCGATGACCGATATACAGGATGAACCCAAGTGAAGGCTGGAAGTGCGCTAATACCAGCGAGGTCTCAAACCTGAATTGAAGGTCTTTCTGAATGTGGCAGGTGTCCGTGACTATGCTACCTTGGTGACCACTTGCTTGGCTCAGGAGGAAGCCAACAGAGATCTAGCTCAGGTGAGAAGTGACAGATTCAAGAAAAGGTTTGATGGTGCTGGTAGTTCCCAGAGTGAACCAAGGAAGAGGGGACCGTTTCAAGCAGTAGCGGGACGAGGCCGAGGTCAGTTTCCACCAAGGCCTCAGCAAGGAGCAGGGAGAGGGCAGAGTCAGCCCAGAGCGGGGCCAACAGGAACAGGATCTCCATCAATGAGATCTCCGTCAGGTACTCCGAGCCGGAGCACGCCGGAGACCCAGCAGCGAGCAGATCCACGTACACCTTGCCCAAAGTGTGGCAGGGGTATTCCGGAGAATGTTTGGCAGGTCAGGGAGTTTGCTTCAGGTGTGGCAAGATAGGCCATTTTGTCAAAGAGTGTCCAGTAGCGCCGCCACCCACCCTACGTCAAGGCAGAGTATTCACTATGGCCGCCGAGGAAGCTAAGGAAAAAGAAGGTGTGATTTTGGGTAATTGTACTATTTATGGGAAGACATTGATTCTTTTGTATGATTATGGAGCGTCCCACTCCTTTATCTTTTACGATAGTGTGAAGGAGTTACAGTTATCTCCTACGACACTGTCGTACACCCTTGCTGTATCTACGCCCACTGCATCGCCAGTTAAGACGTGTCAGGTATGTCTGCGTTGTTCGTTTCAGCTGCAGGAAAGAGAGTTCGTGGCTGATTTAATCGGTCTTCCCCTAGTAGGTTTGGATGTGATACTAGGGATGGATTGGTTGAAGGCTAACCAGGCGGTTCTCGACTGTGCTAGGAAGTTGGTCATTTTTCCTTCTATGGTTACCAGTTCGGTAGCCTTAGAGGAGGAGTTGCCAATTCTCTATTTCTGTCAGTTAAGAGATCAAGGCTGTGTTTTCTTTGCCTCGTCGGAAGTGGCAGTTGCAAAGCAGGAAGTCAAGGATATTCCTGTGGTTCGGGATTATCCGGATGTGTTTCCTGATGATATTCCAGCGTTTCCCCCGAAGCGGGAAGTAGAGTTCTCTATCGATCTGGTGCCTGGTGCTGGACCTATTTCCATTGCACCATATCATATGTCTCCGTTGGAATTGCAGGAATTGAAAAGGTAGTTAGAAGAATTGATGGGGAAACAATTCATGCGGCTAAGTGCATCGCCGTGGGGAGCACCGGTGTTGTTTGTGAAGAAGAAAGATGGCACTATGAGAATGTGCATCGATTATAGGCAATTGAACAAGGTGACAATTAAGAATAAGTATCCATTGCCTAGGATCGATGATCTTCTGGATCAATTGAAAGGGGCTAAGATCTTTTCAAGGATTGATTTGCAGTCTGGCTATCATCAGATTAGAGTACGAGAGGAGGATATAGCTAAGACGGCATTCCGATCTCGGTATGGGCACTATGAGTTTACAATGATGTCTTTTGGTTTGACCAATGCTCCCGCGATTTTTATGGATTACATGCATAGAATCTTCCGTGAATATCTGGATGATTGTGTCATTGTCTTTATTGATGACATTCTGGTGTACTCCAAGAGTGAAGAAGAGCACACTAGACATTTGCAGATAGTACTGGAGATTCTAAGGGAGAAACAATTGTATGCCAAGCTCTCCAAGTGTGAGTTTTGGGCCAAGAAGGTGCAGTTTTTGGGTCATGTGATTTCAGATCAAGGCGTATCAGTAGATCCTAGTAAAGTTGAGGCGGTTAGAACCTGGGAAAGACCCACATCAGTTACAGAGCTACGGAGCTTTCTGGGATTTGCTGGATATTACCGGAGGTTTATTCAGGGATTTTCACAGATTGCCTTGCCGTTGACGAAGCTGACAAGGAAAGGAGCAAAGATGAATTGGTCCGCAGAGTGTGAAAGAAGTTTCTGCGAACTAAAGGAGAGGTTGACCACCTCTCCAGTGCTACTACTGCCTGATCCCCAGGAACCTTTTGAGGTATACTGTGATGTGTCAGGTGCTAGACTAGGTTGTGTTATGATGCAGCGACGTCAAGTGATAGCTTATGTCTCGAGACAGTTGAAGCAGCATGAGGTAAACTATCCTACACATGACTTAGAATTGGCTGCAGTGGTATTTGCATTAAAGATCTGGAGGCATTACTTATATGGAGTTCGATTTGAGGTATATTCAGATCATAAAAGTCTGAAGTACCTATTTGATCAAAAGGAGTTGAATATGCGTCAGAGGAGGTGGATCGAATTCCTTAAGGATTATGATTTTAATCTTAATTATCACCCAGGGAAGGCCAATGTAGTAGCTGATGCTTTGAGCCGGAAGTCTTTGCAGATGGCTCATATGATGGTTCAGGAAGCGAAGTTATTGGAGGAGTTTCGTGATCTTAATCTGACTGTTGCACATCAGCATAACAGGTTGACATTGTACCCTCTTCAAGTCAGTAGTGATTTTAAGCACCGAATAGTGGAAGCTCAGAAGAATTGTCAGGAGGATACTTGGTGCAAGTTTTACAGGGCCGTGGAAGAGGGTAAGATTAAAGAGGCAACTTCAGATATCGAGGGGATCTTGAGATTTGATGGGCGCATCTGTGTACCTAAGGAAAGCAGCTTAAGGGAGGATATTTTGTAGGAAGCTCATAAGAGTCAGTTCACAATGCACCCAGGTACTACTAAGATGTATCATGATCTTAAGCATATGTTCTGGTGGCCAGGGTTGAAAAGAGATGTTGAGAACTGGGTACAGAAGTGCTTAGTTTGCCAGAAGGTAAAAATCGAGCATCAGAAACCACCAGGGTTGCTGAATCCGCCAGAGGTTCCAGAATGCAAGTGGGAGGCCATAGCCATGGATTTTGTTTCAGGTTTACCACGTACCCGGACTAGAGTTGATGCCATTTGGGTAATTGTGGACAGATTGACTAAGTCTGCTCACTTTATCCCAATCAAGATGACTTACTCGTTGGAGAAGCTTGTACAACTGTATATCAAGGAGGTGGTAAGGTTGCATGGAGTACCATCTTCTATTATTTGAGACAGGGATCCCAGATTTACTTCTAGATTCTGGACTGCGTTTCAGAAAGCTTATGGATCGCAGTTGCACTTTGAGTTCTGCATATCACCCTCAGTCTGATGGTCAGTCTGAATGTACTATTCAGACCTTGGAAGATATGCTGCGAGCTTGTGCACTTGATACACCAGGAAACTGGGAGGAAATATTGCCATTCGTGGAGTTTGCTTACAACGACAGCTATCAAGCTAGCATTGGTATGGCTCCATTTGAAGCACTGTATGGCCGAAAATGCTAGTCGCCTTTATGTTAGAATGACAGCAGGCAGTATCGTTGTCTAGGTCCTGAGGAGACCCGGGAGACAGAAGAATTAATGAAGTTGTTGCGCAAATGAGTGCTCACGGCGCAAATCCGGCAGAAGAGTTATGCAGATAACCGGAGGAGGCCGCTTGAGTTCCAAGAGGGAGATCATGTCTTCCTAAAGGTTACTCCGGCAACAGGTATTGGGAGATCATTGAAGGTCAAGAAGTTGAATCCTCGATTCATTGGACCATTCCAGATTCTAGATCGTATTGGTCCGGTAGCATACTGTATAGCTCTTCCACCGAATCTTGCCAATATCCATAATGTTTTACATGTCTCTCAGTTGCGTAAGTATTATGCATCCCCCGACCATGTGCTGCAACCAGAACAGATACAGTTGAGAGAAGATTTGTCTTTAACGCTGACACCACAGAAGATCATTGATCAAAAGGTTCGTCAGACGAGGCACAATGAGATTCCTATGGTACGAGTGGTATGGACGAATGGAGAAGTAGAAGAGCACACATGGGAGTTAGAAGCGGATATGAAGCAAGCTTATCCAGAGTTATTCTGAGAGGTATGGATTTATCCTTATCTTTCAATTTCGAGGACGAAATTTTTCGAAGGGGGTTGGAATGTAACAACCCGACTTTTTTCCTTCAATTAAGATGTTATCTAGGAAAGAATTCAAAATGTAATAATAAGGAAAAGGTGAGATAAAAATGAAATAAAATTCAAATATTAATTTTATCTCTGTAATAGCAGTTAAAATAATTTTTTGACGATCTCGTGACGTCCGATGACGTTTGGATCGAAATTAGGGTTTTAGCATAATTTCTTTACGACTCACAGGAGTCTGTAAAATGTATTAATATGGAATTCAATGCAAGAATATGTCAACTAAGATTTAAATATTAACAAGGATAATTAATAGGTCACAACGGTGTGTCCGGAATATTTTTAGGACGTCCGGACATAAATAATTAATGAACACATATGACCTAAAATACACTAAGGGCAAAATAGGAAATATACATGGCCTAAATCCCCTAAATCACCCATGGCTGCCCTTCCCCTATGCAAACCCGAAAACACACACACCAAAACACTAAGTTATTTCCTTTTCTTCTTCCTAAGGTTCCAAGACCTCAAAGCTTCCAAATCCACCAAGATTCAATCATCATCCTTTGCTTTCATCACCTTAATTTACTCTTAACTTCATCAAGAAGACAAGCAAGTGGTAAGGTGGTGAGTTTCTCTTCACTTAGTGAGAAGACACAAAGCTTCCATAACCTAGGTTTTTCCTAATTATGCTAAGGTTTCCTTTTAGGTTAAGAAGACTTCCAACAAGCAAGCAAGGCTTGATTTCCTCTTCCTTCTAGCATCAACAAGTTCTTGAGGAAGTGGGTAACTCTAGTTCCTCACCTCTTTGATGGTGGATGAGTGTTATGTGTTTGTATGTGTATGCATGTGAATCTTGAAAATTATGAACATATATGCTAGATTTTATGCTAGGCTTAGGAAGACAATTCTGAAGGGTCTTGTAACCTGGATTAGATAGGATTATTATGCTTGAATTATGTGTGAGACTCATGTAGAGTTCCATGGAAGCTAAGGCAAGAAAATGGAAGAGATGAGCAATTCGGTTTTCAGCTCTCGCACAGGGGCCACTGAGCGGAGGCTCAGGCGCCGCTGAGCGGGCTGAAGCCCACGTGGAAAGTGAAAAAATATATATTTAATGTAAGGCGGTGGAGAGAATTCGAGAAAGTTTCAGCCGCTGAGCTATGAGGTTAGTACCGCTGAGCGATACAACCTCTATCGCTGAGCGGAGGAGCTCAAACTGCTAAGCGAACATCAGTTTTCGCTGAGCGGATTGAGACTAGAAGAAGCTGATGGCACCCTCTTTAGGCTCATAGTCTGGTATTTGATGCTATAATGATGAGTGATAGCTGAATTGTATGAACGTAGATGCTGTATGTAATGAAAATGTATTGACCATGCATGTGACCTGTACTTTATGATAGAATCTGTAGCATCTTATGCATTCATGACACACTTAGTTAAAGACATGATAATAAACTCTGAGATAAGTAAAGATACTGAAATGAACCATAGGGAAATCAGTATACCATGCTGCAGGTACTATTTATGCTGCTGAAACAGGGCCAATGCCCAATGCTGCTGAAAAAGGGCCAATGCCCAATGCTGAAATTGGCTATATGCCACATGCTGAATAGGCCGTGATCACGTGAGCCACTATGATCCCACTTCAGGAGGTCGAGGCATCCTGAATGTGGAAGCCCGCCACAGGTGGTGTCGAGATGGCATACCTGGAGGTGTGCGGTTACCACGCCTATGCATTGTCGAAAGGGGGCAAGCTTAGGTGGGGGTACAATATCCGCCCACTGTCGAGGGGTCCCGAGGGGGCACACGGCAGGTGGAAGCCCACCGCAGTAAGGTCCAGACAGTGTCGGCCTATACTGAGGGTGTGAGGTTATTCCGTCATACTAGTGTCAACAGAGGACATTACTATGGTGGGAATAACACCTATTCTGTTATGCTGTTACATTCTGTTAGTCATGTCATTCTGATAATTCTGTCATGTTTATGCTGCTGACTATGCTACACATATTCTGCTGATTCTGTTATGTTTACTCTGGATGACTATGTAATGCATATTTGGATGATTCTGTTATGCTGAATGTACTCTGAATGTATTCTGTTAAGTAGTTGATTACTTGAATGTATAGTATGCTGTTATGCCGTACCGTCAAGAGCACGCTCGAGACGGTTTACACGAGATATTAATCAGCACGAGAATGTAGTAAACAAGAGTAGTTCTCATGTCACATATTAATGCAGATAAAGCCGTTCAGATAGGCCAGATAACAAATGATAGGGACTTTAGTATGTATGTTCACTAGAGATCTCTGAGCGGCCTGAAGTCTGACATAATCTGATACGAAACTCAGGAACTAAGGTTATTCCCACTGAGAACCTACCGTTCTCATTCCCCACTGTTTTATGACTTCAGGTACAGAAGAGGATGAATCTTATTTTGAGGATGCAGAAGAGCCGCCAGCTGAGCCATGAGCGGCTAGGAGATAGATAGATGTTTACATTTTGCCAAGGGCTTACTGAGTAGCATTCCAGTAGTCCTTGTATTTTGATGCTGTGTATTCTGGAGTATGTATTTGATACTTTGATCTATGTACCTACTATGTATATCTTATACTATGTGACCTTGTATGGTGGACCCACTGGATGGATATTACAGATGTTAATTATGATAATGTTATTCGCCTTGTTATATCTGTTTTATTCTAACGCATGACTCTATTTTAGTATTGATGTGATACAAGCAAAAGTTTAAAATGGGTCCTTATTTTCTTGAGCGACGATTATTTTCAAAAGATAACTATGGACTAAGGTATTCTGACCAAGTAGACAGCAACCTAGTGAGCTTTGTTTACTACGTACGGGTAAACAGTTAGCTAGGGTGTTTCACGTAGGGTGTCAGGAGCTTCTAGCTTAGTGCTCCTTAGCAGTTAGCCATTTTTAGGTGAGTAGCTTTCTTCACGATCTATTTTAGACCATGTATTTATTTTAAAAGTTATTTATTTTAGAATCATTATTTTAAGAATTACATTATTTTATGCATGTTTATAAAATCCTAAGAGGTGGAGCTTAATGTTTTATTTTAAGTAATTATGAAATTAGTTATTATTTATTATTCAGTAATTTTCTTATTTAAGAAAATAATGATTTATTTTAAAAACCTTTTTTATTATGAAAGTACTATTTATGAAATATTTATGAAACTATTTCTGGAATGTCATAAAACTATTTTAGAACTACATGAGACCACATGTTTTATTGCATTAAATATGTCATGTTGTGTATGTATGATTATTTATGAAACTAAGTCATGTTATGCTATCAATATCAGTTAAACAATTATGTTATGGTGATTGTGTTATGTTATGTATTTAAACTGTTTTTCATGGAAGTTATATTTAGGATAAAACTACAAGTCAGTGATAGCCTACATTGATCCTTGGTATCATTGTAGTAAGAATAAGGACTAACTATTAGGGATCTATAGACTCGAGTAGCATATCCCTAGCTATCGTGGCAGAGGTACTTGGGTAGTGTATCAGTACTAACTATTAGGGATCTATGAACTCAAGTAGCGTATCCCCAGTTATCGTGGCCTAGGTGCTTCAATAGTTGATAAGTGCCCAAAATATGCAATTTTCATCATTTGAAAAGGCACTTATTTGTTTATGTTTCAACGAATTATCTAATGAATTCCCCATTTTTGTAGGATTTTAAATATATTTTGGAAGATGGATGCAAGCATAAATAATTGAGAAGAATCCTATGAAGAATGGAGAAAAAGGGCAAAAGCGGAAAAAGAAGCAAAATGTCACAATCAGGCATGGACCGCTCAGCGCAAGAACAATATCGCTCAGCGCAGATACGACAAAGACCGCTCAGCGATTGTACCTTCGAGCCACTTGCAACCGGCGCATTAAATGCGCCAGGCTGGCGCCAGCTGGATTGCGGCGCCGCCCCTGAAAAAGCTGCCGGAGCATTTATTACTCCGCGTGTAATGATGACATCGCTCAGCGATAAAGCACTGCCGCTCAGCGATTAAGCTTGAAGCACTCAGCGGTGGTACCAAAACCGCTAAGCGAAGGACCCAAATTTTGCCTATAAATAGAGGAGGCCGTGCCACATTCGAAATCATCATCCAACATCCATTCCTCCACTCCAAATTCCATTCTTTTACATTTTCCTTTGTAATCTCTAGTTTAGGTTAGTTTAGGAACAAAGAGGAGGCCTGTGAAGGAGCCGGGAGATCGAAGAAGCTTGGCGAACCGCTGTCATGACGGCGTGATAACGTGTCATGGTAAGCGACTAAACCTTGCCTCTGAGATTCTCTTGTAAGATGGATTTGTAATCCTCTTTTTGTTGGGATTTTGGTCATTATTGTAGTTTCCTTGTATCCATGTACTATTGCATATGAATCTATCCTTTTTCTTATGATTTGCTTGAATGGTTTTACACTTAATGCTAGTCTTTGTTTAGTGTTGTGATTCTTGATTTGGGACTTAGTTATATGAATGGCAGTTATACTAATTAAGTCATCACCAAGTTAAGATCAACATCATTATGCTTAACTAGATTCTAGGCTTGAACGTTGTGAACGAAAGTTACAATCATTAGAGTCAGAACTAAACCATTTCATCTAATCTTGTTGCCGTAACTGGAATAAAGGTTGGCCGTTTTAACATCTGGATTAATGCTGGCGTACTTTGTTAAACCTGTGTGCGAAAGTGACAGTCTATTAAAGGAAACCTGTGATCTTGTCATGCGCGAAAGTGATGACAAGTTAAGAACTGGTGGCGGGCGATCAAATGATAATTCTATGTAATGAGTAAATGGATGCATGAACTATGATATGATTAAAATTCCCAACAAGCTCCGGAACTACCTCTAATTTGTTGCCTATTTACTTTTTATGTTGTTTATTTACTTATTTAGTTTATTAAAACAAATTATCAAACCCTTCACTTTATTATTTAATTAACTAAACTCAAGAACGGTATTTTTACAACTCTCTGTGGATCGACTATACCCGACTATACTGCAATTGGATCCCTTGTGGATCTGAAAGCCGTAAAGTAGGATATATATAAATTTAATTTGAGCAACATAAAGTGCAAACAATAGGCTTTCATCAAACTTGGCACGGTTGTGGGAAACCAGACTATGTCAGGATTGAATGAAGTGCTATTTGGCTTTCATCAGTAGTGCGTCACGACTAACTATCAGGAATCTATGGACTCGGATAATGTATGTGTATCCCTAACTATCGTAGCCTAGATACTTGGGTAGTGCATCAAAAGCAAGAGTGTAAAGGAACCATGTATCTAGATATTCTTCTTATTTAATGATTATGTTTTGAATAATGATTTTATTTTTATTGTAAAATATCACTATTATAAACGTTTTATGCTTATTATATGTGTAACATCCTGGATTTTTCCCTTAAGGAAATTCGTTAAATAAATAACTATGGGAAATGGCCAATGCGCGAGGAGGATCAAAACACTGCATTTAACTTGTAAAACCTCGGCCAAAAATTTGGTGTGATGACCTCGTGAATTTTTTCGAGCCTTCGGACAATTTTCGATCCCATCGAAAATTTTTATGGATACCGATAGTACCCGTAATGTAACACCCTAGCTTAGCAGCTTATGCTTAAGTCATAATCTGCGTCTGCTAAGCTGTTATCCGCTGTGTGGGCATACTAATAGTCCCTACTTTACTTCGAAAATAATTAAGATATACGAAAATAAGGACCCGTTTTTTTTTTCGAACATAATTTGCTTTTACGCATCAAAGTAGAGCCATATGTGTGAACTATCATAAGTCCCGTATAGTCTTATAACAGATAAATGCGGCGTCGTCTGTCATACCTGTGCATATGGGATCAGTAAAGTAAACAGTACCAAGTGGGTCCAATCACATAACTACACATGTCAGATAATAGAAACCATATACATATCATAGAGTTATACATATGACTTACATTGTACCAATACATCAGAAGAAGTCTGCTAAAATTAGAACTACTACATACACTACCAAAAAGACGTATCTCGCAATACATATCCAAATAAGTCGGCTAGCAAAAGATGTCGCTCCTGACGACAGGGACTGTAAGACTGGGCTGGTCAACACTCGGGCTCATCGTCACTGGGCTCCTCCTCAGGATCCTCCTCTTCATCCTCCTCCTCGTCCATCGGCTCCGGCTCGTCCTCCTCGTATATCGGCTCCGGCTCGTCCTCCTCGTACATCGGCATCGGCTCGTCCTCCTCCTCCTCCTCCAAGAAGTCCTCCTCGGATAAAGAGGGCTCAGGCTCCGGGACGTCTGGCGGATCTCGGGGACCGGTGGAAGGGCCAGTCTCGCTATCGTGCGTGCGGGGTGTGAACAGGCGACGGTAGTCTCGGGCCGTCCGCATCCTAGCGCCTCTCCGCTGCGCCTTGGGCGGTCGCAGTCTCACGGATACGGGGTCTACCTCCACATCCTTCTCATAAGGGGTGGACTCACCATCAGTAGGAGGCTCTGGATCTACAGGAGCGGGGGGTGCAACTCGAAGAGGCATAGGGCGATCTACCACCAGTACCGTCCATATCTCGGCCTCCTGCCCTGTCTCAGGATCGGTCGTCCTAAACCTGCTGCGCAAGATCTTCCGCTTCTTCGGCAGTGTAGTCATCAGGCTCTCCTGAAGCCATAAGTGAGTGGGGGTGAGAACGGTGGTTCTCAGTGGATAACTGTAGGGTCGTGGGGATCTGGTTACTCACTTATGCTTCGGCCGTCCAGGGATCTCTAAGTGATTCATGCATCTAGACATCCTACCAATTATTTCTTGCCTAAGTTCCTGGGCGGCTTTATCTAATTACTAGGTGATGGGGATCTAATCTTTCTTACTAAGTTATCGTGCTTCATCATTAGACTCTCGGTGCTACTATGACCGTCTCGTATGTGTCTCACGGACGGTTGACTCAACATGTACTCATAAGCATATATATATATATATATATATACATATACATATATAATTAGATATAATCATACAGTTTATACAATTAGCAATTAAATATAATGCATGAGGGGATAGGGGTTCTCTTACGCGCCTGTGTCGCGTCCTTCTTCTTCGCTGCTGGATGCCCTCACCCCCTTGCTGACTGCGGGACCGTCGTCCCTCATACAGCCGCAACCTCTTGCAACCATTCAACTGATAGAATGGCGGGAGTGTACCCTGGCGATAGCACTGGCAGGCGAGGGCTCGCTTGTCCACGTCTGGGGGACAAGATCTCTCTTTTTCTTTCTCTGTCCACGTCTGGGGGACAGTCCTCCGCCACGTCTGGGGGCGTAGGTTGCTCACCACAACTGGGGGTGCGCCTGATGCCACGTCTGGGGGCATATCTGTTTCTCTTGATCCACGTCTGGGGGATCCTTTCGCCACGTCTGGGGGCGATACTTACACCACGTCTGGGGGTGTACTTACTCGTCTTTTAAATGTCATGACATAAAAGCGCAAGCGTTCCTTACTTTCTTTTCTCTCATCCGGGTGGAAACCCGCGTTCAGATCTTTATCTGCGTATCATAATCATAACCCAGTCCGTCTCGCACGGCTGGGGAGGGGCTTGTCAGGTATGACGTGCCAAGAGAGGGATTCCTATCACATAACTATGTCATAACTTCGGGCTACTCCAACCCTCTGTGGTCGGGGCCCGTCTTTAGACTTAACTGTTTCCCTAAATTATATTACCATCTTTGCACATTAATTTATTTAATTCTAGCGATCTATGGTTGCCCTAAGTCCTGTGGCAACACTGCCTCATGATGCATGCACTGCTTGGTACTCATAATCTATTCTTGTTCTCTGCACCCCTTGGGTGGCTCATAGTAATGCAAATGACATAATGCAACTGAATAAACAGGTACACATAACTGAATAAACTCATGTTTGTCACACCTAAAATCTTTTACCCGAAAAACCCATTTTTCGTTAGGATTTTTAATCATTCATTGACCGATGGACTCAAAGCTTGACCCTAAAGTTTTTCATAGTTCTAAACCCACTTTTTATGAAAACAAACCCAGATTTTTAATTTCATTACTTGAAATTACAGTTTTGCCCTTTTTGATCAAAAATCATTTTTTGCCCATAAAAACCGATTTTTCTTTGGAATTTTATTTCTCCATAACCCAATGGACCCAAGACTTGACCCTAAGGTTTTTAATACCTCTAAACCCATTTTTCATGTTAATAAACCCAGATTTTTAGTCCAAACACCTGAAATTACAGATTTGCCCTCTTTTGCTTAAAATACCATTTTTGTCCGAAAAACCGATTTTTCTTTGAAATTTTGTTTATCCATAACCCAATGGACTCAAGACTTGACCCTAAGGTTTTTGATACCTCTAAACCCATTTTTCATAAAAAGAAACCTAGATTTTTAGTCCAAACACCTGAAATTACAGATTTGCCCTTTTTGATCAAAATGCCATTTTTGCACATAAAAACCAATTTTCTTCAAAATTTTAGTTAACCACATTCCAATGGACTCAAGTCTTGACCCCAAGGTTTTTGATACCTCTAAACCCATTTTTCATAAAAAGAAACCCAGATTTTTATTCTAAATACCCAAAAATCCCGAAATGACCATTTTGCCCTTTTATGCCAAAAACCTCATTTTTGTTCTATGTCACCTTTTCTCAAACTCTTCCATGTACTTTCCACTCAAACATACATAGTTTCTCACATCATTTCAACCTCTAGCCATGCTCTAACTTTGCTTTACATTATCACATTATAACAAAATATTTCAAGGCATTAAGCATATAACACATAAACATAAAACACACATAAACATACAAAATCATTCATGAGCTCAAGAGCACTAAAGAATGAGTGAAAGCCTAAGTTACCCACTTCCAAAGAGTCCTTGGTTGGTGGTGTGAGTGTTGACAAGAAGCCTCCAAGGTGTTGGAGCACCACTTGCTTGCTTCCTTAAGAATGAGCTTAATGTGCTTGTGTTCTTGAGGAATGACTTGAGTTTTCTAGAGAGAACAAGATGAGAGTTCTCCTCTAGATTTTTAGTGAAAGAAATGAGGATGAGATGAGGGAACTTGGGGCTTGTGGGGTTCGGTTTTTAGAGAAGAAAATGGTAGCAAGGATGCTTGTTTTTCCTTAGGAGCAATGTGGTGTTCTTGAAGCTTGCTAGAAGAATGGCTATGGAGTTTTGAAGGAGATGAAAAAATTTTAGAGAGAAATGAAAGAGAGGGTTCAGCCAAGGCTGATTTGAGGGAGAGAAATTTGATAATTTTGGAATTTAATTAAAAAAAGGTGAATAGTGGAAAGTATGGGCTATGATTTGATGAGGTATGGTGAATGACATTTTGGAAGCTTAATTTAAGGGATATTTTTGACCAAAAACTCTAAAAAAAACGTGCAGCCTTCTCTAATCAGCTGAGGAGATTTTAATTTCTCCCAGTCCCGGTTCGCTCGTGTTTTATCGCTCGCAGTCTCGGTGCGTCGCGCATGGTCGTCCGAAAAATATTCCGTTTGAACCGTCGTGATCCTCTAATTCCCACCTACCTAAGGGTATTAATGTTTGAAGGTGTTTGTGAATTTTTCTCCGGGGGATTATTTTCACGTACACCGTTTTGCGTGCCAAATTTCATCGGCGAACAACGGCGGTTCGGTTGTCCGTCGAACTTTCTACCGTGACACGTCCTATTTCTTAGGGATATTTTACCTAATAATTTCCCTTATTAATTCTCTAATCATGATTAGAAAATTTATTAAATATTTATGTTTACGGTTATTTCCCGATTGGTCCGGAAATCGGCTTTAGGCTATGAAAAATTTGTTGGTCACGAAACCTCAACTTTGACTGCTACTTTTATGGGTTAAAGGTGATTCTTATGAATTAAAGGTAATAATTTAATTTTCTTACCTCCTTAATTAACCTATAATTATTTATTACGCTAATTATCCGTACAGTGAAAAAGTGGGATGTTACACGTAACAGGTACTGATAAGAAAATAAATTTCTAAACACCATAACCGGACTCGAACTACTAATCAAGAAAATTAGTAGATCACAGTGGTGCATCCGGAATATTTTTTGGACAACCATGAAACACCCCTACTAGCTATTTATGTTATAGTCGTAAATAAGCTACGTAGAGCTGTTTTCTGCTCTGGTTGGGATTACTCATAGTCCCTATACTTTGAAATTACTCTGTTTGTGAAACTATGGACCAATTTGAAACATTGTACTAGCATACTTAGTTGTAGGAAATTTATGAGCCGCGCGTGAACGAATATATATAACAAGCGATAAAGCGACATAGAATAATCAGGACTCTATGGGGCATGTATTATCCCAAGCGGAACATAATAAGCAAAGCACTTAGCTGGTCCCATGAAATACAAATCAAGTTAGTACTATACATAATACAATTAGTTTCATATTTACATTCAACTTAATACAAGAAAATGGGTTGTACGCCTCGCTGCTAGTCATCCTCGAGATCTTCATCGGGGTTTTCCTCTTCTTCTTCTAACTCGGTCTCCATAGGGTCCTCCTCGTCCAAACCATCGCTAGTGGATGTTGGCAAGGCCGGAACTGGGGAATCGTCGTCCTTTTCGTCCTCTAGGGAAAACTCGGGGATCGAGGGCAGGTCTCTGTGGGCTGTTGAGGGTCCAGCCTCAGCGTCATGAGTACACGGGGCTAAGCGTCGTCTGAAGAACGGGTTTACCCTCTTTCTGGGTCCGGTCCGGTAGCAAGATGGTCGTGGGGGAGGTAGAGAGTTTGGGTCCACCTCGACGTCCTTCTCGTACGGCGGAGACTCCTCTGCATCGTCGTCCAATATGATCGGAGTAGCTGGTGTGGATCCCAATGCTCATACAAACCTTGACATCTGGCATCACAAGCGAGCGTGGTGAGAACCATGTATTCTCAGTGGGCTTCTACAGGGGTTTCTATTTTCTTTTAGCTCGGTCGTGATCCCGGCTGCTCAGGAGATCTCTAAGTGTCATGCAACTCTACATTTCCTAGTTCATTTTAGTCTTGCTATCCTGAACGGCTTTATCTAAGTTACTAAGTGATAGGAATATCTGATCTTTACTCTAGGGAATTAGGGTTACCTATCGAGTTTCTTATTATTCGTCATACTGTACTTAGGGCTTACTAGGGCTTACTTCCGAGCAATTAGTCCGGGCCCTCTTACCGTACATACCTCTACATACATACATACATACATACATACATATATATACATACATATTCACATATAGACATTCATTCACAATCCATGCAAGAGGGCGTTCTCTTACGCGCCCTGTGGCTGCGTCCTCTTTCGTTCCTTTACTTATTCGTCCTTTCTCCCTCGCAGTCTGTGGGACCGTCGTCCCCGTTCGGCTGCGACCCACTTACTATTACTGTCTCATCGGCGACCGGGCAGCGCTCCTTTCCCGAGTGGTACCTAACCACGAATGCCTGCAGGCTCTTTTTCATTGACCGACGATCTGGAGGTGACCACCTAGCACGCTAGATGGTAAGGGGACCACCCTATGATGGTACCAGGTGAAATACCCTAGCTAGCTAGCTTACGCATAAGTCGTAAACTCTGCTTAACCAGGTTGTTATCTGCTTGGTTGAGATTACCTAGTCTCATCTCATTTAGAAAATATTGTGTTACAAAAATATGGACCAATTTAAAACTTTTCCTTCATTTTTATTTAGACAATAAATTAGAGCCACGTGTGAACAAATCGTGTCAGTACTAATGTTAAAGCATATAGCTCAGTGAATGGCAAGCGAATAACAGTCAACCAGATATACAAGCCATTGACAAGGTAATACACAAAATAAATGGTCCGTTAATAGATATAGATATGCAATTGATGAGTGGATTTTGTACCCTATTTTATTACTCTACGAATGAACAAATGCATACTAAAAATGTGTGGTTTTAGTACGTAATCAATATGTTTTGCACATTATCCTCTTTGAAAGAAATTGAGGAAAACGGCAAGTTCAAGCATCATTTTAATCCTAGAATTTAATGAATATGTTTCTTTTGTAGTGTTCTATTTTGATTGTAGGGAATGTTCAAGAGGATCATCACTGAAGAAGAGAAGATGTGGAAAAGGGCAAAAGCGGAAAAAGAAGCAAAATGACAAAATCAGCAAAGGACCGCTCAGCGCATGGACAATATCGCTCAGCGCACAACAGGACAAAGGATCGCTCAGCGGTTGTACCTTGGCCGCTCAGCGATTGCACTACCAGAGCCACTTGCAGCCGGCACATTTATTGCGCCAGCTGGCGCCAGCCTGGAGGAGGCGCCGCCCCTGCAAAAGCTGCCGGAGCATTTATTACACTGCTTAAAGAGATAAGCAGCTCAACGATAAAGTACATACCGCTCAACGAATACACCTAAATCGCTCAGCGATGGTGATAAACCACTGAGCGGTGGCCTCGGAGTTTTGCCTATAAATAGGAGGCCAAGGCATTCACTTGAGGCATCTCTCTCCATCCATCCAAGTTCCTCTAACCCTAGAGAACTTCTTCCTCCTTTTCTACTACACTTTTTCCATTTTCATTTTGTGCACTTTAGGTTTATGTTAGTAAGTGCAATTGTGAGAAGTCTTTCAAGAATTGTTGCGAAGTTCTGCCGAATTGTATTCAGGTTCTATCAATCTAATTCACTACTGTACTTTACTCTCTCTTTTCCTTTATTATGAGTATTTATCCTCCACTCATGGAGGAATAGTTCCTTAATATCTTGCATGCGGTAACTCTAGATTAAGATTAATTCGAGGTCTCGTGCTTAAAGATTATTCATGAATTGTTCCGCCCTAATTAGTAATATAGCGATTGCATGTTATTAGTTAGGGTTAATTCTAGGTTAATAGATCTTGATGATTTTATGATTTATTAAACTATGATAAGGGGCTTTTGGGGAACTGATTAGATTTAATCGGGTTGTGCAGTTGGTACTTAATTAATATAGGTTTATAATGCTAAGATCTTAGCTTTAATTCCTGTATTAACAAATGCTTAGGGAGCTGGCGATCGTAGTCTCTAAATAAATTACATATTGGTTAGAGATTTCAACCAATAAGCAACATCCTATTTTATGAATAATGNTAATGCTAAGATCTTAGCTTTAATTCCTGTATTAACAAATGCTTAGGGAACTGACGATCGTAGTCTCTAAATGAATTGCATATTGGTTAGAGATTTCAACCAATAAAAACGTCCTATTTTATGAATAATGAATTAGGAACCAATGAAAATTAATCCTTGATCTAGAAACGTCGTACGCAGGATGTTGCTCTTATCATTGTTGACTTACTCTCGTTTTGTTCTTGATTTTAATTTCATCAAACCAAACCCCCCAATTTAGTTAAATTTGTAGTTGGTTTTAAATTGCTTCCTTGAGAGACGGCCTAGGTTAACCCCTTTACTACGTTTTTGGGGTTTTCTTAGTTCCTAAATTATTATTTGATCACGCACTAAAATTAACGACGTTTTGGTGAGTGTCAGCAATTAATAATAATAAGCATACCAATACATCCCAATAAGTAGTAGCTGATACTCTTAGTCACTTCCACAATTTCATAGTCATAAATGCAAAGTTATTAAATCCTACTACATAGGTTCTAAAGGACTGATGGGTATTCCCATTGAGTCCGTACAAAATCATCACGGATATACAGGTCTACACATGCGTGTCGACTCCTCTCTAGCCCTCTGGGTGATCCTCCGGGTCGTCTTCATACTCGTCCTCCTTCTCCTCATCATCAACCTCTATCGGATCCTCCTCAGGTTCGTCTCCAGATGTCTCTGCGGGTGAATCATCGTCCTCATCACCCTCAGACGAGGCCTCCGGAATCAGGGGAAGATCGTGATAAACCCTGGATGGTCCCGCCTCATGGTCATGGCTCCTCTTAGCAATCAAGCGATGCATCACCGGAACTCTCTTCCAAGCCCTGCAGCGGAGACCTGCGAAGCGAGGATAGAGGCGTATAAAGCAAGGGTCTATCTCGACATCCGTCTGATAGGGAGGAGGCTCGTCAATGATAGGGTCATCGTCCTCGATCATAATGGGGCAGTCGAGTGACCTCCCTCGGGCGGGGGATGGCTCCAACGGTGGCTCTGGTGGTGGAGTAGGAGGTAACTTTCGCAGCGGGCTCAAGGGCGGTCTGAAGTCAGGTAGCGGGTCAATCGGTAGGTCAGCTGAAGTGTAGGCTCGTGTCTCCGCGTGGGCCTCGTCGTAGGGGTCAGTTTGGCTCATCCTGCCTGCCAAGAACATCGCCTCCCTCAGCGGCGAGCTCATCTGTGTCACCTAGAACCATAGACAAGTGGGGTGAGAACGTCGCGTTCTCAGTGGGAAATTCAAGGGAAAATACTCTTTCAGTTATCTCGCGTATGATTCCGGCCGCTCAGGAGTTCTGTAAGTGGCATGCAGTTCTACATTCCCTAGTTCATTTTATGTTTGCTAATCCTGAACAGCTTTATCTATGTTACTAGGTGTGAGAGGAAACATTCTAATCTTTACCCTAGTGATAAGTTGATTTTGTATCCTAAGTTATTACTCTATAAGTGAACAAATGCATACTAAAATATGTGGGTTTAACACTTATTCAATATGTTTTTACACATTGTCCTCTTTTGTATGAGTTAACCTGTAGAGGTCAGTAGAAATTATTCTGTTTGGTTTTGATAAATTCTGCTGACACTCAAATGATTCCTCTCGACCCCTAGAGATGGATGAAAAACCTAAAGTGTCAGTAGAACGGAAATAGGATGAATATGCCTACGCGAAGAGGATATTTTTCTCTTCACTTCTACCGATCCCGAATTTTATTTTGAGGTGGGTAACTCTAAGCCCACTGTCTACGAGGTTTATTTGATGATTAATTATATGCATCTGTGTGTATGTGAATGAAAAACTATTTTGTACAAATGATAGGAAACGAGTTAGGGAGGTTAGATTTTGATGATTTTGATGTTTGGAAACCATAATTGTACTGAGTGGATCACTGTGGAGATGAAAATGTTACGCGGAGCAAACCCCTGGAGAATTCACTCTCGGGGCGATTTTTTTACTGTGGGATTCGAATGAATTCCCAAGGGATTTCAGTTGAATGCATGAGCTTTCAATCGAATGAAAGCCTGAGCAGGATTTCAATCGATTGCATCCTCGTGGGATTCGAATGAAAGAATCAATCGAATGCTAGAGCTCCAGTCGTTCGAATGCCTACTGAAAACTGGTATTTTTAAAGGTTCTGTGGGATCCAACATGCATAGTTATGTATACCTTTATGTACTATGAGCATGCATCATGAGGAAAAGTCGTCGTAAGAGTTAGGACGACCTTAGATAATTAGAAGTTCACGTTAAAGTTTAACAGAGAGCATAATTGAACCATAGGGAATAAAGCAGAGCAGAGGCGACGGATCACCAAGGATTCGGACGGCCTTAGTCAGCGTCAGTAGTTATATGATTAGGAAGATCCCTATTCTCTTGGCACGTCTTACAGACACGCCCCTCACCAATTC
>QANU01084781.1:53421-67478 GCA_003254905.1 Nissolia schottii | reverse complement strand
GTTCTCACCCCCACTCCTTATGGGTCCAGGTATGCAAAGCGAAGGGATCGACGATCGACCGCAACAGGACAGTTCCCGGCCGAAGCCAAGTGAAGACGTCAGCAATAGATTGATAGATATTGTGTACTAGGATCTATGACTATTGTTAATTGTTTGTATCATTATTTATTAATAAGCAATGTGTAATTATATGTTGGACCTTAAATTTTGCTTATACGTATATGTATATTTCTCCAGCTTGTCACTACCTCAACTGACAGGTTCTTTAGCCCTTGTATCTATATATATGTTTCCTTGTTCACGCATGGCTCCTAATTTGCAAACTGATACAGTAATGGAACAATTTTTAAAACGGTCCATATTTTCCAGTAAGAAATATTTGTAAAGCTAAAAGTAGGGGCTAAAAGTAATCCCAACCAAAGCAGAAAACAACCTAGTGAGCATTGTTTACTACGTACGGGTAAACAGTTAGCTAGGGGTGTTTCATTGAGCATGAAGATATGTTCTCTATATGTGTTAAAAGTGATGATAGATGTCAGAAAAAACTCTCTTGAAATTGAGCTATGTATGTTCTATGTGTTGTTAGGTTAATATGAGCTAATACATATTAGATGTTTGTGATATATGATGAAGATGATGGTATGAGCTATTGAGTTGTAATTGTCATGTGTATGAATGCTTGAGATGATGAATTGTGCCTATTATATATGAACTGCGCCTATGATGATGATGATGATGATGACGAAGGGAAAACCCCCTTTAGAAGGGCCGAGGGTTCGACTTTTGGGGAAGGTCTTAATCCCAGTCGAGTCGTAGGTCCGACCCCACCGCCATCCTTTTGATGGTCACCTTGGTCGTGGTTGGTGAAAATTATGAGGTCAAGACCCTGCAGGTGAGACCCTTCAGGTTAGCGCGACCTGGCCGCCACGATGCGGGTTGAAAGTGTGGTTGTAACGGTGTGGCCGCAACTGCAAGGGACGAGGGTGAAACCGCTAATAAGGCGTGCCTTATACCACGGGAGTAAAATGATTTTCAATAAGATGATGACGATTTTGATACCGTAGTGTAACTATGTGAATTGTGTGACAGTATATGAGTTAGGCACTAGACTAGCAGACAGATGACATAGATAATGAAGAGTAGGTTTTCCGATCGCCTAGTAATCCAGATAAAGCTGCTCAACTTAGCAAAAACTAACAATAAGTAGGAAGATAGTATAACTGTGACACTTAGAGACCCCTGAGCGGCCTGGATCATAAATGAGAACAAGGAGCTCCCCATATCTTACGGTTTCCCACTGAGAGCGCTATGTTCTCACCCCACTCATTTGTGACTCCAGGATTTGAGGTGGAGCAAGGACAGGAGCAGCATGAGGAGGAGTCGTATCCAAAAGAGTGAGCCGAAAAATAGGCGTTTAATTAGTAGACTCTATGTGATAGTAATTCTACTGAACTAAATTTTTGTATGTAACAGCTATAGTAGTACTTGTGTATATGGTTGTAAACATGTGTTATGGACCAGTGGTGGATATTATGTTGGAATGTTTATTACCTCTTATCAATGTTAGCTGAGCATGTTATTCTGCTGCTCGCATTACATGTTCTACGAATTACAAGGCTCCTACTTTATGCTATGATATACAAAAGAAAGTTACAAATTGGTCCATATTTTCTAAGTAACTATACTTTTAAACGATTAAGTGGGATTAAGTACTATCCCAACCAAAGCAGATAATAACTTGGCAAGCAAGTTTGCGACTTAAGCGTAGACTAGCTAGCTAGGGTGTTTCATTTGGTATTAGAGCAGTTTAGTCCTTTAGAGCCTGAGGGTTGAGCTGCACTATGCTTTCGAGCATGTGACGGTGTATGACTCTACTAAGTTGTATGTACGAAGTTAGGTGTACTAGCCTTTCTTGAGCCTGATCAACTAGGGATTTGTGCAGGTACAACAACTAGCCATGCCACCATGTAGGGACCCAGCACAACGCGATTCTGAGCCGGTAGATCTCGTTGATATCCTTCGGGAGATGACGCGGACTAACGCGCAAATAGCAGCTTTTACGGAGTTGTAATCAGGAGGAGTATGGCGGAGACACTCAAAGGAAGAGACATTAGCAAGAGTAGAGGATGATAGACGATTAATGACATAGACAGCAATAAGGGAAGCTTCACCCCAAGCTCACTCAGGACAAGAGGAAGGGATAAGCATAGCACGAACAGAGTCAAGAATGTGACGATGCTTCCGTTCTGCGCGTCCATTTTGTTGAGAGGTACCGAGACAAGAAAATTCGGATAGAGTTCCCTATTCACTAAGAAAGGTCAAAATTTTTGAGTCACGATATTCCATGGCATTATTACGTCGAAAAATCTTAATCACTTTTGAAAATTGAGTTTTAATCATCTTGACAAAATTAATATAAATTTTAGGCAGTTCGTGACGATTTTTCATTAGATATATCCAAATATAACGAGAATGATCATCAATGAAAATAACAAAATATCGAGCTTCGCCCATAGTAGGAGTGGGAGCTAGTCCCCAAACATCAGAGTGCACTAAATCAAAAGGAGAGTTAGAAATAGATGTGTTTTTATTAAAAGATAAAGCCGATGTTAATGATTGTAAATTGTAAATATTTAATTTGATTTGATTGATTTGATTGATTTAATTGCTCACAGAGGGTGCCATGACTCTGATACCATGTAAGAAACCGTGGGAGAGTAATATATGTATGTATTATTGAGTTGTGAATTTATAATAGAGAATGAGTCTATTTATACGCTGAAAACCCAACGACCAAAACTCAATTACCAAAAACAAATTACAATCAATTACAAATCAAATCAATCAAAAATCAAATCAAATATTTACAATTTACAATCATTAACACCACCTCTAATTGGGCTTAGGGGATTGTGCTTAATATTTTACCCCAGAACAATTAGTCCGGTAGAAGCTGTGAAAATGGCTAAGAATGGAATGCGGTCTCGCTGTTCCGCAGGTTAGCATCCTCGGTGACTTCTAAGTTCTATCACGAGTTGACTGAGGAGGGTATTGCGCTGTACGTTAAAGTAAATTACTGGATGATAAATAGTCAATGGAACCAAATCTTAAAGACTTGTCGGCAGAGACTACAGAAAAACTTGCACACTATATCAGTTGAAGCAGAATGGTCATAAGAAGATAAGTCTCTAGGAGAGTTGACCGTTACGCCAACTTAACACGGTACGTAATTGCACTGTGCTGTGTTGTGTTCTCGGCTAAGTGGTTTAAGTCATGTCTGCAGTGCAGATCATGTATTCTTTAGATGCTTGTGTTTTTCTTTATTTATTTATTTTTCCTGGCGATGCTTGTGCTAATATTAAATGTTTTTGCAGATCAGGTACTACACTGATGTTTGATGAACTAGAAAGTCCATCTGTTAAATTTAGAGGGATCCGTTTGTTAAAGATATTTGCTCCGCACTGGTTTGACCATGCTTATTTGGGATAAAATGTTTCAAAGGGAAGCCATTTCAGACGAGGATCAATTACATACTGGTAAAAACTCTATCCCATCTAATTCCTGATGGAAATTTTAAAGGAGAATATAAACAAGGAGTCATTCTTTCACAAGGCAATAATGAAACATGAAATCATCGCAGGAAATGGCCATTCTAACTAGAGAAAATCATGCACTAAACTGCTCTCCATCAGGTTGCATATCCTGTATGTACAACGTATCCAAGTAGTGTTCGAAGACAACGATATGACCCCTGATATTGATAATTTAGAATGGTGTTACACATTGCAAGCAATACAATATGCTGCAAAGAAAATAAATTATTTAGCATATACTCCCTCGTTCCTCTGCAGCAGTCCCACTAAGTTAACTTGACTGTATCAACTAAGGGATAACAACATATTACACTTAGAAAAGAGAGATAAAAACAAAAAGAAGACTAAAAAAAAGTTTTCTGATTCGCGAGTCTTACTTCACACAAAGGGGCTAATGGAATGAGAACCTAACCTAGTCATTCATCACTCACTGTCACTATTATTGTCATGATTGTTGGTGTTGCTGCTACGGTGATTCCCTGCATTGTGGTTGTTGGAGCCTTTCCTCCCAAGCTTGAGCTGCGAGATCTCCAACTGCGTCTTAATGAAGAACTGCATCCGCTGCAACTCAAGGTCCTTGGCGAACTTCATCCTCTGCTTCTCCATCTCCACCACCTGCTGCAGCTTCGAGCTCTCCGCTTGCTCGTAAGCCTCCCCAAACTTGAGAATCGCCTGCGTCAATTCCCTCACCGCACCCCCCCAACCCTTGCTCTTCCCTTTAGCCCCCCTTGCCCCTTCCCTTCCCTTCGCAGCATTCGAGTTTATCTCCATCTCCCTCTGCTGCAGCCTCGGCCTTTTCCTCTCGTAGCTCTCCGGCGGAAAGCTGTCACTGGAGACCGGCGACGCCGCATCTCTCTCCGACGAGTCAGACTCCACCGGAGCCGGAGGGGCAGGAGGACGCCGCCGGAACGTAAGCTTCTGGTTGTTCAACTGCTTGTTCTGACTCTGGTTAGGGTTATGGCTCGGGTTCTTTTGGGGTTGATACTGATTCGGGCTGCGGATCCCCACTGGAATCCCTAGCGGAACCTTCGGCGCCGGCGAGCCACTGTTTCCAGCGGGGATCTTGGCAGCGGTCGGTCCGATCAGCTGGTCGAGGCGATCGTAGAACGGCCACTTGCTCGGAGCGCCGCCGCTGGCGATCTTGGACTTCTCGAGCTTGTACTTCTTCTTGACGGTGTCGATCCGGTTCTTGCACTGGATGTCGGTCTTCGGAGCCTTGGTGTAGTCCTCCCTGCCGCTCACGATCTCCGCCACCTCCTTCCAGTGCTTCTGCTTCAGATTCCCCCTGCTCAGCTCCAGATACCTCTCTCCCCACGCGTCGATCAGCACCGCCGTCGCGCCCTCGCTCCAGCAATCTTCCCTCCCTCCTCCTCCGCCGCCGCCGCCGCTGTTTCCCCTCGGCTGTGGCTGAATCGGTAGAGCTAATGTCAGGCTGTTCGCCGGTAGCGTAGGTTGCTGCTGCGGCGCCGGCGCTGCCACCGTCACCGTTATCCGGCCGTTCTCCCTCGGAGATGACACCGGGGATCCGCTCGCCGGAGACGGGTGCGACTGGATCTCGTCGTCGTCGTCCATCACCTCCTCGCCGCCGATCTACCGCGGGGATTTCACAGGATCGAATAGAGAGAGAAAGAGAGAATGTTAGAGAGAGAAAGAAAACGAAGCTAGGGCTTTCATTTTTATTTTTTTAATTTTGGCCGGCGAGAATTTATCGATGCCTTTTCGTGCTTCGTTCGTTTTTCGTTTTAAGTTTATTTAAAATTGGGAGAAAATATTTTTGAGCATTTTGGGGTGCATTGACGGAAGCGGGTGAATTTAACGGTGACCGTGGTTGAGGGTTGGGCAGAATGGGACACGTGGATAGAGGGCAGAGGAGAGTATGCTTGACGTGGAAGGATTTGATTGGAAGGAGGGGACACTCCGTCACCGGCTTGAGAGGGTTTCTGTGTGCCGGCTCAGTTGGTGGACCTTCTCCGTTATTATCTGGTGTGGTTGGGCCACGAGTTGACGATAATAAGCTCTACGGTCTCCGGTGATATTCCCAATTTACATTCTTGATTTACCTTTATTTCTTGTTTCGGCTTTAATAATCAAACGATATGCACTTAGACTAAAATGTTTGTATCTGGGTTTAAAATTTCGTGGGGTTTTCAACTCTTTATTATAACCATGAATCGCAGTTATTAATTATAAATTGCATTCGGTGAATAAAAGAAAGGAATCTTTTGTATTGGTATTTCAGTGGCACTAGCTGCTTGAGGGAGAATGACGTAGAGGAGCCGGTAACCCATAGCCCACGGGGAACAGCTTTTATGGTGTTTTACTTGTTTTGAGGCGTGGCGTCAAATTTGTTTCCCGTTAAGTGATTTGTAGGTATGCCTATGTCGATGGTGTGACGCGGTGTTTCCATCTTTGTTATTATCCCACTCTAATCCTAATTTCTCAATGCGGTATGGATTTATACAAATGGGGAGAGACTTGTACAAATAATGTTATGGTGATGAATATTGGACCTTCTGGCTTTAGCTAATAGTATAGAGTAGTATTGCACGGAATGAGATGGACTAGACTTTCTTGGAGAAGGTTAGGGTGGAAATTAACTAGGCCGCTTACAGGCTGGTTTTGCTCTTTTTGGACACCACACCTAACTCGACTTGATCATTTAAGGGTTCACGTGGGCGGGTGTTTGGTCTAGAAAAAAAAAAAAAAAAAGAGGAGGAGGCAACAACAGTGTCAGATCATGACTCATGGCGTTGACATAACAAGCTTTGCTAACCACCAATGGCTCCTAAACCATTGTGGTGGTGGTGCCAACCCCCCTCCCTTAAACGAAACTAAAAATAAAGACTTATCCGTTGTGGAGATAATACATCCCCCATGACCACGACATACTCAAAAAATTCACATTAGACAGGACCCTCAAGAGCACTTGTGAAAAATTAGCAACTAATATCTCTTAGGGGGAACTCTTTTTATAGGAGGAAGCCATTGTTTCAATTTCGAAATCCAAATCTTGCTTTGTTTTGGTTTTTTGTCTCTCTCTATATATATACAAATGGTAAGTAATTGTATTGCTATGATTTCATTGTGGATTTAGGATTACACAATATATATATATAATGGATTCATGCGGTACAATACTGTTTTACTGGACTTTTGGTTGATGGGACGACCAAAATCACGGTTTCGCTTCTTGATCTCAATTTAGAGAACGGAAGCAATTCCTCTTAAGAATTCTTAGGATTTTTCAATAGTAGGTAAAAGAGAGAATTAAAATGAATAATTTTAATAGTATTGCAACACAGAAGCACAAGTACATAAGCTGAAAATTATATAAACATAAACTAAAAGTAAATTACAGAAATAAAAGAAGAACTAAAAGAGATTGGGTGAGGAAATAAATAGATGAGATTAAGAATTTACATATGGGGAAGAAGAAGAAGTGAGAATGGAATGTTTGACGTTCTCTGATGTATCCGTTGGTGTCGTGATGACGAGAGGTGTAACACCTTAGCTAGCTACTTACGTTTAAGTCATAAGTAATCCTCACTAGTTTGTTACTTCTCGGCTGAATTACTTTTAGACTTACTTTTGAAAGTACAATTGTTACTATAATATGGACCAATTTGAAACTTTTCTTTGTTTTGCAAATTCATAGTTATGAAAACGTGAGTCGTACTCGTGTCACGACGAGTCATGAAACACTCTAGCTAGCTAGCCTATGCTTAAGTCATAAGCCCTCCAGACTAGGTGGTGATTTTCTGGTGGTGTGAACTACTACTGTTCTAAGTTATCTTTCCAAACTAGGGTTTACCAAAAATATGGGCCATTTTGAAACTCCTTTCGCAATTACTGGTGCTAGAAAATAGAGAGCCATATGAATAATAACTCGCTTAACGACATAACAATAGAATAAGGGAGTATGGGTACATACCTGTCACGTAATAACCATTTGAAGGAGTACACATAAGGGCCTGAAAAGTCACATACATACACATATACATAGTGCAATAGTACAGTTCTTACTAATAATAGCTAGCACTTACCAATATACATACCAGTTTATACATACAAACTAACCTAATATATATACATAATCGTCTATATAACCTACGTACACGGATGACAGCTACTCATTGCGTGTACGGTACAGACCTACTAACACTCCCTCTACCAGGGGTCATACATCAAACGTACCTCTTCGCCACCGCCTACTCGTCGGAGTCCTCCTCTTCCCCCTCCAATGGATCCTCCTCACCTGTGGGCTCGTCGTCACTGGATAGGGCGGTCACCGCCGTGAAGTCCCCGGTGGGCGTATCTACGCGGCATGACGGGAGTCACCCTCTTTCTCACTGTGGTCCGGCGGCCGCGTCCTCGAGCTGGAGGAGTGGATAATCCTGGGTCCGCTACGAGGTCAGCCTCGGGCTCTGGCATTGGCTCGGAAGGAGGAACCTCATTCTCACCATTGAGATGGATTGGGTCGTAGTTGCTGGCTCCTGGACGCTCGTCCACCCAGATAGGACGCATCGGTGAGGGTCCCAGTCCTCGCAGTCTCCGTCGAGGTGGTGTGGGTTGTGACTGGGGTTCTGTGGGCAGATTGGCCGGTGCAAACGTACACGTCTCAACAAGGGTATCCATTCAAAAATTCCGTTATCGAGAATAGGTGAACAACCAAACGTCTTTTGCAGACGGGGATGCCATCTCTGCTATTTGGATTCATACACGAGTGGGGGTAAGAACGACTTCGTTCTTAGTGAAAACTCTACGTGGTTTCTACGGTTCATTTCTCGGGTAGAGTCCAGGCCACTCAGGAAACCTCTAAGTGTCATGCATACTAGCCCCCTACTGATTATTATCTTTAACCTACATCCTGAGCAGCTTTATATAAGTTACTAGGTGATTAGGATACTAATCTTGTCATTAACTAGGCTTCGTGCTCTTTAACTTTACGTTACTGCTAGGAACATAATAGTCATCTCGGGACGCTCCCTTGACGATACATAATGCATAAGCATATATAGATACATACATACATACATGCTGGCATACATACATACATTCATTCATTCATACGTTTGGATATATATATATATATATATATATATATATACTTATAGTGCATGGGGGATCTGAGGATCTTTTACGCGCCCTATGGCTGCGTCCTTCTTAGTCCTTTGCACCTTTATAACCTTGCCCTGGGTTATTGTAACACCCTTGCTAATTGCCCACTTCCTGGTAGTAAGCAATGCTCACAGGGTTGTTATGCGTTGTGCCAGGTTAACTTTTACCCTTACCTTTACCTTTGCAAATAGTTCTTATGCGAAAATATGGACCAATTTGAAAATTCTTTCTTGTACAGTATCAGTTGTAGACTAGGAGCCGTGCATGATTTAGAGAACATATAACAACAGTCGCTATAGGTTAGGGATAACTGGAGCAGAACATAAAGAGTATATGTGCATACATATATAAATACAACCAAGGTCTAACATCAGTACACATCGTCATAATAATAAATATGTACACAAAATGTATCTAAGTTCTAATACATAATACAAAACATATATTCTCCTCGCGTCATCATTGTCCTTATGCCTTGACCTCAATCAGCTGTCAGTCCAGTCGCTTCGTACACCTACTGGATCCATAACCGAGTGGGGGTGAGAACTCTTAGTCCTCAGCGGGGTTCCTTAGCACTAACTACTGTTCATTTACTCGGGTATCCTCCAGGCCGCTCAGGAGTTCTCTAAGTGATCATGCATACTAAAATCCTACTGATTATTATCTTGGCTTAGGGTCCTGAACAGCTTTATCTATGTTACTACGTGATCAGGGAACTAGTCTTGCTTATCTAGGTTCTCGCGCTTTCTACTCTTAACCATCGCAACACAATCACATAAACATGCATGCTGACAGACACAACTGATCATCACGCATATGTTGCGCGGTAAACCTTCCACCATACTTGCCAGGCACGGGACGTCATGCTATCTCGAGCATGGTATCTTTCATCATACCCATTTCTGAGCACAGTATCTATGCAGGGGTCATCATGCTGATGAGGCACGGATTTCATTGCATGTTCTCATACCATATCTTTCCTCATAATTCTGCCTGTGTCCCAGTACTCCCCGTACACCTTAGGACCGTCGTCCCCTGGTAGTGTACGACCTGCCTTCTCTGTCTGTTCCCCGGGCAAACATGACTCCACCCCTACACTTTAGGTGGCGAGGGGCCGCCCTCTTGGCTAAGCCGAAAGCGGACCATATCATACACATACTCGTCACATCATAATCCATTCATTTTTCTATCACATGCCATGCATATCATCTTTCTTTTCTCTCATATGCACATTTATGTTTTCTCATCATGCTCATGTTCCTACATTTCATTCTCAACTTTATTCATTACTCATTCATTAAACAATCACCTCTAGTGATCTATCCTCATGATGCATGCTTGCTCAAACACATAAACATATAATCACATAAATCCCATACTTAAGCTTCGGTGCGTGTCCACTTATAATCGTGCCCATTTTAATTATAAGCTTCCTCGTACCTCTACTTAGGTACAGTGATATCATCAATTGTTGCACTATGTGCCTCAAGACAGCCTCCATAAACACTTCAGGTCTAAGATCGCTCAGCGGTACCCTTGGGTGGCTCAACAGTCTGGAGTTTCGTAAAAATATATTTTCCATCCAAAATGCCAAGTTTAGCCACCGATCGCTCAGCGGTTCACTGGGATTGCTCAGCGGTATACTCCGCTCAGCGGTACCCAGAGACCGCTCAGTGGTCACTGGCGAATCTGAAAACAGAATTCCTTATTTTCTTGCCTTTCTCTTCCTCCTTTCTCACAGATGCTTCTTGAGGTTCTCACCCATATTCCAACCATAAAAACCTCAGCTAGTCCAGGTCACAAGACCCTTCAGAATCATCTTCCTAGCCTAACCAAGCATTTCTAGCATAAACCATAACAAAAACATACAAGCAAGCAAGCATAGAAAAGCCACCAAGGAGGGGCAAGCTTAGGATTACCCACCTTCTTGGAGTCCTAGAGAGGTTTAGAGATGGCTATGGAAGTGAGGGTGCTAAGTTCTTCCACTGGCTTCCAGTTCCTAACAGTGTTTCAACAGAGTCTCTGGACCAAACGAATTTCCGACAGAGCTTCGGCTAGGGGAGGAATTTCTCACAAAATTTCTGGTTATGGGGTGGCTATTTATAGCCAAAATTCTGCCCCCATAATTACCTTTTTTACCCCCATACATAATTACAACTTTCCCATTATGCATTTTCTTATTTATTTAATTAATTATTTGGATAATTCATGTGTCACATCATGAATAGTAATTGACTTTTATAACATTTTTTCACAAAAATATGTTGTCCCCATGTGCTCCATTCAGATGTGGGTCCTACCTAGTCCCGTTTTGCTCGCTTTTTATCGCTCGCAGTCCCGGTGCGTCGCTCACGGTCGTCCGAAAAATATTCCGTTTGTACCGTCGCGATCCTTTAATTTTCCTCTACCTTAGAATATTAATCTTAGAAGGTGTTTGTGAATTTTCCTCCGGGGAAGTATTTTTCACATATACCTTTGACCCCATATCTCTCACCGGTGTCCGAACGGGACCGTTTCGCTGGCGTTTCAGCGATTGCGCTTCCTAGGAGGGGTTTGGGTTTACTCTAAGGATTTGGTGGGCTTTCCTCACATAGGGTATGATTTCCTAAGACTGGGGCCCACTGCTCAGTTCTACTAGCTAAACGGGGCCAAATGGGCCTGTTCTAGTGTCTGCGGAATCGTCCGAAATTGATCAGAACTCCGTTTTCTGACTGTTTGGACGTACTACCAAATTCTAAGGGCCATGAGGATCTGTTTGAGTGCCATCGGATTTTCAAAAAACTAAACAGAATTTTTCCTATAAACACATATATTCACACAGAGTTGTTTATTACGCGAAATCCTCGTAAGGGGGAAAAATCGGGATGTTTCAGTTACAACCTCTTTCTTGTCCTTATCGCGTCCACCCGACGGCGCTCTTGACCGGTGTGGTAGCTAACCACGTAAAGCTCATAGGAGGAAGACATCGAACGCGATAGGTACAACCATCCCCATACAGGAATGGCGGGATCAGACCTTGGACTGATCAGATGTGGACGTGTGGGTCAGCCCTTGGACTTGACCACGTTCTATCTTACTGCTTACTTTGACTAGGGTACCCCTTCTATCTTTTTTTTCCTTCAGGCCTTGGCCCGTTCTCTGTATAGTAAGGCCTTGGCTTGTTCTCATAATCTCGGGCCTTGGCCCGTTACTATCGTAATTAGGCCTCTCTACCTGTGTTGCTCATGACCAACCCAGCTTGCCGAATTGGTGAGGGGCGGGTCTGTAAGACATGCCAAGAGAATAGGGGAACTTCGTAGTTATAAAACTATATTGTTTAACTAAGGTATTCCGCACCAACTAGGGTCAAAACCTGTCTAACTTGTCTTCGCTCCCTAGGGTTCAATTATGATCTTATTGGATTTTAAGTGGGGACTTCTAGTAATCTACGGTCGCCCTAAACCCTACGATGACCGTTCCCTCATGATGTATGCTCTCATGGTTTAGGGTATGCATAGCTGCGCCGGATGGATCCCATAACATAATTAAAACTCAAGTTTTTCAGTGAACATTTGAATGATTAGGGTTAGTGCATTCGAATGATTCTTTCAATTGATTGATCAAGGAATTCAATCGATCGAAATCCTTCTCAGGCTTTCATTCGACTGAAATCCTCATTCATTCGATTGAAATCCAAAATTCTTTCATTCGAATCCCTTGGGAATTCAATTGAATAAAATAGTGTAAAATTGGCTCCCGAGAGCCTTTTCTCCCAGGGATTTCTCACCGTAACTTTTCTCATTTTCCAGTGATCCAATCGGTACAGTTATGGTTCCTAAACGTCAAAATCATCAAAAACTATCCTACATAACTTATTCCCTATAGTTTATACAAAGTAGTTTTACAGTCAAATACATACAGATACATATACACAGTCATGAAATCAACCACATAGACAGTGGACTTAGAGTTACTCACATCCAATGGAGATTCGGACTCGGTAGCTTTGCTGCTGGCAATTTTCGGCTCGCACTGGCGTGCTCCGGGAATTTTTTCGGGACTCAACCAAGTAACTGAGATGTGTTCGAAAGGGACTGGTGTTTGTGAAAACGAAAGAAAGAGACGTAAAGTCTCTGAAAGTGAAGTGGCTATTTATAGCCACGTTCTGTGGCCTTTTTACTTTTCCTTTTTTCCTTTTTCTTTATTTTTAATTGTTTTTATTATTATTATTATTATTTGTTTTCTGGAGAAAATATCTCCTAATGGAGATAGGAATCCCCTCTAGGGCCGGTTCCGATCCCGTTTGATCGCGTTTTGTCCAAAATGTCTCACATCCGGTTGCCCGAAAAATATTCTGGACATACCGTCGCGATCCGCTAATTTTTCTTATCGTTCCAGAGGCTTTCACTCAGGGATCTTTGACTTTCTTATTGTGTCAAGAAATTCCACGAGTGTCCGCCAGTATCCGAAACTATTTCTGTTTGAGCCGAAACTCGTTCGAACGCTCCGAAAAATTCACGAGATGGCAAGACCTAACCCTAACCACCAATCCTGGGAGTTTGGAGGTCAAATCTCACTTTCTCACCCTCTTGAACGGCTTTTGACCGTCATTAACGGTGTAGTCTACGGGTTTTCCATACAAGGAAGAATCGAGATGTTACACGTCACAACAAATTCTACTAACTAAGGAAACTCATATGCTTGAGGGAACATTAAAAACACTTTCTCAACATACATTCATTACACATAAATACCATGTGGTCTAAGGTTTACATATATCACAACTAAATACGTATGTACATATATGCATCAAATATAGCTAAGCATGGGGCCTGTGTTGTAGCTACCCCTACCATCCCATGCAGCGAAAGAGAAATAACATGGGCCTAGTTCTAATGAACCATCTGCTCACCACGATAGTTGCCTACTGATAAGTGCCCAAATTACACAATTTTCATCATATAAAATGGCACTTATCTGTTATATTTTTAACGAATTATCTAATGAATTTCCCCGTATTTTGTAGGAATTATAATATATTTTGGAAGATGAATGCGAGAAGTTTTATTAAAGAATAATCCCATGAAGAAGGAAGAAAAGGGCAGAATTGGAAAAGAGCTTAAAAAAAGGATTCTGGACGAAGGCATCGCTCAGCGAAGGATGCACATCGCTCAGCGAAAGGAGACTAATCGCTCAGCGATATTACTTTTATCGCTCAGCGATAGTAGCTCGGCAAGCCACTTGCACCGGCGCCATCATTGAGCCAGCTGGAGCCAACTAGGACCAGCCAATCACAGAGCGACACGTCAGCACCGCCTGCAAAAAGCTGCCGAGCATTTAATGCAAAGTACAATCGCTCAGCGATTA
>QANU01084781.1:0-53214 GCA_003254905.1 Nissolia schottii | reverse complement strand
AGGGCCGGTTCCGGTCCCGTTTGATCGCGTTTTATCCAAAATGTCTCACATCCGGTTGCCCGAAAAATATTCTGGACATACCGTCGCGATCCGCTAATTTTTCTTATCGTTCCAGAGGCTTTCACTCAGGGATCTTTGACTTTCTTATTGTGTCAAGAAATTCCACGAGTGTCCGCCAGTATCCGAAACTATTTCTGTTTGAGCCGAAACTCGTTCGAACGCTCCGAAAAATTCACGAGATGGCAAGACCTAACCCTAACCACCAATCCTGGGAGTTTGGAGGTCAAATCTCACTTTCTCACCCTCTTGAACGGCTTTTGACCGTCATTAACGGTGTAGTCTACGGGTTTTCCATACAAGGAAGAATCGAGATGTTACAAGTCACAACAAATTCTACTAACTAAGGAAACTCATATGCTTGAGGGAACATTAAAAACACTTTCTCAACATACATTCATTACACATAAATACCATGTGGTCTAAGGTTTACATATATCACAACTAAATACGTATGTACATATATGCATCAAATATAGCTACGCATGGGGCCTGTACTGTAGCTACCCCTACCATCCATGCAGCGAAAGAGAAATAACATATATATACGGGCCTAGTTCGAATGAACCATCTGCTCACCACGATAGTTGCCTACCCTGCGTAAGTTTCAAAAATTGGAAATGATGTTCCCCATTCTTACTATTGTCAGAGGTTGACTTTGCTATTGGGTCTGCTTAGTGACTTCCCGTCCTACGATCTTCAACATCCTTGTTTGAGGCCCCTAAAGTGGGGTCAACTCTCACATTCGAGTGTAGCTTCCGGACTCTGCAACTTTCCCACAACCTTCCATGTCGTCCTAGAACCATCAGTAAATGGGGGTGAGAACTTACATCCTCAGTGAGGATCCTGTCGGAACGACCTTTTCTTTATATTCACTTATGGTCCCGCTGCTTAGGGGGTCTCTAAATTATAAATTTTAAAAAAACTAAGACGCCCTACTTCATTTTACTCCATACTAGTCCTGAGCAGCTTTATCTATTTACTAGGTGACGAGGGAAAACTAATCTTGTATAACCTATTTTTATGACATCGGGCTTTCTAATATTAAACGCATAAACATCTCATGACATTAGGTCACGTTTTCTCGCACTTTACGAAAACTTAAAAGAAATACTCGTGATATTGATTCATGTTGTGTTTGTCCTATGGCATAAACATATATCATTTTTTGAACTTAAACTTTTCACATATGTAACTCACGAATACCATGCATGCGGGGAAAATGGGGGTCCTCTTATGTACCTTTTGTTGGTCTTGGTAACCAATACCCAAGAGGGGGGTGAATTGAGTATTTTAGAAATTATTCCAATTTCAACAAATATTGCATTTTCATGCAATTAACGTTACTACGCAGCGGAATATAACAATTAAAGATTATAAGCATGCTCAATTATGTTTGTAATAAAACAATAAGATCAATAGAGCAACTTATAAACAATTATCAACAGATGCAATTCTCAAATGTACAAGACAATAATATAAGTTTGCAATAAATAAAGAGATAGAGTTAGAGAGATTGCAAACAGTGATTTATCTTGGTTCGACCACCCTTGTGATCTACGTCCAGTCCCCAAGCGTTTTGCTCAAGATTTTCCACTATCATCAAGCTTCTAACTTAGGTGCTTGACAAACCTTTACATCCAAGAGCACTCCTCACACTTAGGATCCCCCACCTTTGTGTAGAAGCCTTAAGAACCAAACCTTAGAGATACCACACCTTAAGAAACTAGAGGGATACCCCACCCTCTTTACAAGTGTATGGAAATTTTGTGTTTGATAAGAAACTCTCTCAAGAGTAGATAATACAAATTGAAGCTCTATAGGAATATTGACAATATATCTCTTTTTGCTCTTAAGATGATGGAAAATATTAATCCATTGATAGAATGAAGTATAAGGATGATGGGAGTGAAGAGCTTAGCTAGAAATGAGAGTTTAACGGGTATTTATAGGGTTTCTAAGTGTACTAGCCATTTATAGCCATTACCCATTATTTTAATCAATTTTATCCATTGAAAAACTAGCCGTTTTTGGCTTCAGAACTCGAGTCATTCGAATGACTCTTGAGGGGTCATTCGAATGCTAGTCGTTGTGTTTCTCTAATGACAGAGTCATTCGAATGACCGTTCTTGAGTCATTCGAATGACTCAACAAAATGACTTGCTCTACAAATTTGTAGATCTTTCTCTTAGCTTTAAGTAGCAATTTGAACCACCTCGATTGAAGTTCTGTAGCTCAAGATATCATCATTTTACTAACTGCTGTGCAAGTCACTTTGCTGAGCACGCCACTCATCCATTTTCTTATCTTTCTTGATTCCTAAGTTTGTCTAATTCATTTTAGGTCCTAGAATCAATTAAGATCATTTAAGAGCATCATCCTAAGAGTTTAGAGAGAGATATATATCAATTTTCCTTTGACAAGAATACCTTAAGTCCTAAGAAACTATTTCCCTTTTTACCATTTGCTTGGACTTGGTATTCTTCATGAATCCTATCTTCGGCGTTACCATGTTCTTCATGGAATTGACATTTCATGATTCGCCTTTTGACTTTAGGCATCATATGATTATTCGTTCTTGTTCCATCTTGTTCTTGATGCCTTGGACTATCCTATACATAAGATAATTCACTAGAAAGCATAGTTAGTCCAATGTGTTCCAATATCTTCATATGCATATATGGATTAATCAATGCATCATACATATACAGTTAGGCAAAGATCAAATTATATTATTCAAATAATATTCTTTGCCTAGCATGCATGCATTGTAACACTGTAGCACTTGATATTCATGCATATACACATATAGACACAAATATATCCAATAGTTAATCCATCAAGCACATATAGAAAGTTATTGGATATGTTCTCAAAAGGATGTTTCTCATATTGTATGATGTGTAAGCTATATGATTACCATCAAGTTCAATCATACACTATAAAATGTATTCTATTTAGCATATAACATCCTTTTGCATTCTAATTGTCATTATCTATTTGTTGTGTACTTTTTGTTATCATCAAGATATAGAACAGCTAGGGAAACCTAGTTCTACAAATATAAGCATATACAATGAGCAAAGACAATTAGAGCATATTGTATTTGTCATCATCCAAACATATTGTATTAAACAATTGGAACAACAAGGGAAACCTAGTTCCACAATCTCCCCCTTTTTGATGATGACAAATCACCAAAAGATAAATATGTCATTTAAGATTAACAATCATAAGCATAGACATATTTTTGTGTCTCTTGACAAATAGGCATAACATATTTTCTTTTCTTTTGTTATTTCTCTCCCTATTTGTCATAAGCAAAAAGGGGAGGAGAAATTTTCTCCCCTTATTTGTTTGTGTCTCCCCTCAACATTATTTCTCCCCCATATTGATATTATCAACCTTATCGTGTCCTAACTTTTCACAAGGAAAAAGATGCAAGAGAAATAATAGATAAGATATAAAGCAAATCTCTCACTATTTATATCATCCCCCTATTTAGTCATTAAAAAGATTTTCCCTTGATTTTTAGCACTTATCTCCATATATATGCATACAAGTAAAAAAACACATCTCCCCCTTTGTTTTTTAATGAGATCATCTCATGATTTTATCTCCTTTGAGAATCAAATGGTTTAAGCAAGATGTAAATTATGTGATAGACAATAACCACTTGAAGACATTCATAATTGAGACATGAAAGGAGTATGGATCATTGAGCTTTGAAAGTGTGTACCTTGCAATGCATTTTGAATTTCACACTAAGAAAGCAAGAGGATATGAAAGTGAAGAGTATGTACCTTATTCTCTTTAAGAGTGCAATAGAGGATTTTCTAGCAACATAAAACACTTGCAAGCCATGGGTGCCACTTGATGGTCATGTTAACCAATTGTGTGTTTTGGTTTGTTATTTTGGGAAATAATCTTCTTAACTTACCACTTGTAAGCATTGTATAATCCTCTTTAGTTGAAGATTAAGGCTCCCCCTTAATTGATGCATGTTCTCAAAATACATTCACAAACATGTAGTATGCATATTAAACAAGGCAATGTCATGGTATATGGTTATCTCATAGAAGCATATAATGAAATTAACCAATGACATACTATGACATCTTGAGCTCCCCCTTTCAAAAATAATTTTTCAAGAAATTATCCCGTAAGATATGTATAAGAAATATATTTTCCTTGAGAGAAAGCATGTGGGGAATTCCAATCAAAACCACTTGTTATTCTTAAGACAACACGTGTTAAGAAATTTTAATACTACTTGTTAATAGAAATCAGAGCAAGCAAAGTGGTGAGAAATTGTGGTGGCAGGGGAGCATAAATAAATTTAGCTTTAAACACACGCTTGTTATTTATCACTTGCTGTTTATATGAGGCACATTTCAAGTTATCACAATGGTGCAAGCATATTGGAGCAAACATAGCTGTGTACCAAAGCATGATATGGATGTAAAACCAAGCATTTCAACATTTTGATCATAAGGGCACATGTTATAAGGATAAAGAAATATTATCTAGTAAGATCCACCCTATATTTCATGACATAATTAAGAGATGTAATTCAAATAAGATGATTTTCATGAAGATGATGATTTGAGAAAACATATGTCATGATAAGCATATTTTGGGGACAATGTATAAGCATTCAAGTATCATATTGTCCATAAGATAATCATGTAGGACTAGGGATAGAGATACTTATTGTAGTCGATTGGGTGTGATGTTCCTCTTGAGTAATCCTTTGAGCTTTAGCTTTCCTCTTTGAATGTTCCATTCCATTGTATGTGAGGAGATCTCTTTTAGGTTCTTGTTCATTCTAGCTCCTTTCAACTCCTCCATGATTCACTTGGGCTTGTATCTCACTTGTGAAGATCTTGATGCAATCTTTTAAAAGTAGAGAGAAACTATGAAAGTTCTCCAATTCATTAGTTAGCATCAAAAGCCATTTTAACAAGCACAATATAGGTTGATATATCAAACACTTGCAAATATAATCATTTGATGCATTATCAACCATCATGCTAAGAGAATCGTAATCCCTTGAATCCAAAAATGATTTAGAAATATTTCTCATAGAGATTCAAGAGTAAAAGAAGGATGTATGATCATTATCAAGACATATATATAAACCTAGTTCCATCGATGATCACATAAGGCATACATTAATAATTAACACAAGGAATCACACATGCCAATCAAGATTACAAGCTCTAGATCATTATCCCTTAGTATGCATGTTTTTAAAAAAAAGAATTTTCCTTTTGTTATATGAAAAGTTGCACGTAGTTTCCTTTGAATTTATGTTTTTCCCAAAAGATGATATGCAATATATAATCAGAGATTAGCATAGTAGAAATAAAGCAATTTAACAAATTTCTTATCATTTTACCCTTTCCCTTTAGAAATTATTAAAACATGATAAATATCCATTTTTGATCAAGGGTAGAGGATATGCATAACCTACAAATAAAATGATGCAATCACAAATATTCGGACTTTTAAAAGTCGTCAAACAAAGAGGATCACATGCATCATAAACTATTATAACTCAAATTCATGTTCAAAGCATATTGTCCAAGGAATAATCAATGTTTATGGACATAAGGGATAAGGATTAATAAACATAGTATTAAAGGATAAGAGGGTTAGAAATGATATCACCGAAAGTGTGCTTCTTGTGGTTGTATTGATTGTTCAAGGCATTAAGCTCCCAATCTCCCTTTAATAGCTCAAACCCTTGGTCATTCGAATGATCATGGGGATTACATTCGAATAACTCTGAAAGAATAGCAACCCGAGAGCTCAAATTTTTGGCATTCGAATGATTCGGGGGGTTACATTCGAATGACTCTAAAAAAATAGCAACCAGAGACTTCAAAAATGTGGCATTCGATTGAAATAGGGCAATACATTCGAATAACTCTGGAAAATTTAGAACCTGAGAGTAAAAATTTTAGAATTCGAATGGAAAGGGCTGATTCATTCGATTGTTTTTCACAAGATATCAGACCTGAGAAACAGGGTTTTGGCATTCGAATGGAAGACCCTTTTTCATTCGATTGATTTTCAAAAATTGCAAACCTGAGAGAATGAGTTTTGGAATTCGAATGGATGATCGTTTTTCATTCGATTGATTTTTCAAAAATTTAGACCTGAGAGAAAAAAAAATTTGGGATTCGAATGGAACATCATTTTTCATTCGATTGATTTTTCAAAAGCTTCAGACTTGAGAGTAAAAAATTTGAGATTCGAATGGAACACTATTTTTCATTCGATTGATTTTTCAAGAGTTTCAGACAGGATTGTGCCATTCGAATGAAAGGCCATGTTTCATTCGATTGATTTTCAAAAATGTTTCAGACCTGAGAAAAGGAATTTTGTCATTCGAATGAATTATTCGGGTCATTCGAATGACTTCACATTTTGAGCTCTCTGTTTCCAAATTTTCTTCATTTATTCGAATGACATCCCATTGTCATTCGAATGCCTCTGCATTCTGGCAAAATTTTGGTTCCACTTGATTGCCATGAGATACCTACGGAACAAGGAAGATTTATTTGGTATCCAAGAGTCTTGGATCCTTTGAGATTTGTCTTCAAGGATTTTCCCACAAGTATAAATGTCAAAATATGTAATTTGGGAAAATAACTTGAATAGCCTATATCTATCATATTTCAATTACCATGTTCAATTTCAAGTGATATAGACAATTTGAAACATGATTAGGAATAGGGTGTGACATATAAAATGATCATAAATAAAAGTGGACATGTATAATGCTATTGAGCATAATCATGTGCTTAGTGAATTATTTAAATGCAAAGGCATAGGCATATGATTCTATCAATTACCTAAGGCCCATAAGAAATATACCTCACTTTTGTCGATTCTTCAAGTGAATGTACAAGAGAGGTAAAGATATTTGATACCTTGGCCTTGGAAAATGAAATGAGCATTTTTCTTTGTCCATTGCTTCTCATTTGTTATTTTGAACCTTGGATGTTCATGCACGTGAGAAGCTTTTCTTGAGTGCTTCATTCTTGTTTGATTGTGGCAATTTCTTTTACGCCTTAGAGGCACTTTATTTGAAGACTCTTCCTTGTCTTCTCCACCAATTTGTTCATCCTTTTGTGAAATTTTCTGCACAATTGAAACACTTGGAGGACATTTTTGTACCCATTTCAACTTGGGTCCTTTTGGGTTAGTGTAAGCACTTTTACAATCTTTTGGAACCCATACCAAATTATTTCCCATACAAGCATTTCTTCTATAATAGCACAAATGAGAAATATGTCCTTGTTTTCCACAATAATTGCACACAACAGATTTTGATGATGATTTTATACTATCATGACATTCTAAATCATGTTTGTTACAAGACATGCTTGATTTTTCACATTTAAAGATATTTGTCTTCTCTTCATTATCAATAGATAAAAGACATGTATGCTCTTCATCTTTCTCAATTCTAGAAGACAATTCCACAACTTGATTTCTAAGATCATTACAATTTTTAAACATAGTTAAGGTTTCACATTTTAAGGTTATTTCCTCATCAAGAAAAGAATATTTACTTTTCAATGATTCAATTTGATTTTCAATAAAGGAAATATTTTTCTAAGCAAATCAAGCTCTTATTTCTAAATGGCAACAAATCATCAAGCAAATCATCATATGCACATTTAATATTATCATAGGAAGGACAATGGTCAATTTTTGCATTATTTACCTCAAAGTCCTTTGAATCAACAATTTCCTCAATCGATTCCTCTTGATAATCATCTTTATCTTCATGCTCATCCAAGAAGGCTTCAAGAGGATGTCTTTTTCGGTCTTCATCTTCTTGCTCTCTAATTTCAAATTTGTAATAAACATTGTCATAACAATAAAGAGCATTAAGAGTTTCCCAAATACTTTTGGCACTAGAGCAATGTCTAACCTTCTCATAGATATTTTCACATATACTATTTCTTAAGATTTGCATTGCTTTAATGTTTAAGGAAAATTGTTTCTTATCATTGGCATTCATTTTATGTAGGGATTTGGAAGTATATCCATCAAGTACAATATCCCATATATCAATATCTATTGCCTCTATATAGATATTTATTTTTGATTTCCATATCACAAAATATTCACCATAAAAGAATGGTGATTTAATAGATTCATACCAATCCATTCTTAAGCACTTAATAAGGTTACCAAATAATTAATTAGGACCTTTAACTCTAAGCGATTAAGCTTTTTCCAAAGCACGAAGCTCTGATACCACTTGTTGGTCTTGGTAACCAATACCCAAGAGGGGGGTGAATTGGGTATTTTAGAAATTATTCCAATTTCAACAAATATTGCATTTTCATGCAATTAACATTACTACGCAGCGGAATATAACAACTAAAGATTATAAGCATGCTCAATTATGTTTGCAATAAAACAATAACATCAATAGAGCAACTTATAAACAATTATCAACAGATGCAATTCTCAAATGTGCAAGACGATAATATAAGTTTGCAATAAATAAAGAGATAGAGTTAGAGAGATTGCAAACAGTGATTTATCCTGGTTCGACCACCCTTGTGATCTACGTCCAGTCCCCAAGCGATTTGCTCAAGATTTCTCCACTATCATCAAGCTTCTAACTTAGGTGCTTGACAAACCTTTACATCCAAGAGCACTCCTCACACTTAGGATCCCCCACCTTTGTGTAGAAGCCTTAAGAACCAAACCTTAGAGATACCACACCTTAAGAAACTAGAGGGATACCCCACCCTCTTTACAAGTGTATGGAAATTTTGTGTTTGATAAGAAACTCTCTCAAGAGTAGATAATACAAATTGAAGCTCTATAGGAATATTGACAATATATCTCTTTTTGCTCTTAAGATGATGGAAAATATTAATCCATTGATAGAATGAAGTATAAGGATGATGGGAGTAAAGAGCTTAGCTAGAAATGAGAGTTTAATGGGTATTTATAGGGTTTCTAAGTGTACTAGCCATTTATAGCCGTTACCCATTATTTTAATAAATTTTATCCATTGAAAAACTAGCCGTTTTTGGCTTCAGGACTCGAGTCATTCAAATGACTCTTGAGGGGTCATTCGAATGCTAGCCGTTATCTAGCCGTTGTGTTTCTCTGATGACAGAGTCATTTGAATGACTCAACAAAATGACTTGCTCTACAAATTTTTAGATCTTTCTCTTAGCTTTAAGTAGCAATTTGAACCACCTCAATTGGAGTTCTGTAGCTCAAGATATCATCATTTTACTAACTGCTGTGCAAGTCACTTTGCTGAGCACGCCACTCATCCATTTTCTTATCTTTCTTGATTCCTAAGTTTGTCTAATTCATTTTACGTCCTAGAATCAATTAAGATCATTTAAGAGCATCATCCTAAGAGTTTAGAAAGAGATATATATCAATTTTCCTTTGACAAGAATACCTTAAGTCCTAAGAAACTATTTCCTTTTTTACCATTTGCTGACTTGGTATTTTTCATGAATCCTATCTTCGGCATTACCATGTTCTTCATGGAATTGACATTTCATGCTTGGCCTTTTGACTTTGGGCATCATATGATTATTCCTTCTTGTTCCATCTTGTTCTTGATGCCTTGGACTATCCTATACACAAGATAATTCACTAGAAAGCATAGTTAGTCCAATGTGTTCCAATATCTTCATATGCATATATGGATTAATCAATGCATCATACATATACAGTTAGGCAAAGATCAAATTATATTAATCAAATAATATTCTTTGCCTAGCATGCATGCATTGTAACACTATAGCACTTGATATTCATGCATATACACATATAGACACAAATATATCCAATAGTTAATCCATCAAGCACATATAGAGAGTTATTGGATATGTTTTCAAACGGATGTTTCTCATATTGTATGATGTGTAAGCTATATGATTACCATCAAGTTCAATCATACAATATCAAATGTATTCTATTCAGCATATAACATCCTTTTGCATTCTAATTGTCATTATCTATTTGTTGTGTACTTTTTGTTATCATCAAGATATAGAACAATTAGGGAAACCTAGTTCTACAAATATAAGCATATACAATGAGCATAGACAATTAGAGCATATTGTATTTGTCATCATCAAAACATATTGTATTAAATAATTGGAAGAACAAGGGAAACCTAGTTCTACACCCTTCACAGTTTCCATTGGGGTACATCCTTCTTTCCCTCCATGTACCCACCAGGTGGCTGCCACTATTAGAGTACATCTCTTTTTTTCTCAGGTTGAGCTCAAACCATTGTGGTAGCGACCCACATACACATTTAGCGTAAAACATAATCATCCCTTGTGAGATGGTGAGGGTTGTCCTATGGCATTCAGAGGGCTTGATTTTGTTTCTTAACGTAACCATCCCTTGTAAGATAGTGAGGGGTTGTCCTTAGATGTGCCAAAAGGGGGATTTTCTAATCATTTTCTAATTATCCACCCCACATCAGACGTTGAAGGGATTGCCCTCAAGTGACTGCCTTACCGTCGTGTATCAGACGTTGAAGGGATTGCCATCATATGACTGCCTTGCCGTCCCATACCAGACGTTGAAGGGATTGCTGAGAGGGGATTTCTAGACCATCTTCTGTGTAATCATTTCTGGGGTACGTCCAGCCGATTTGACTGGAAACCTGCCTATAGTCTCATTCAATTCTAAGATTCATTTATTATCTTTTTAACTTTAGCGTTTAATTTTCTAGCAATCTAACCTTAGGTCATCCCACCTCTGGCTTATCAAGCCCCTCATCACCCTACATGCAGGGATGGTTATTTATAAATATGTTTATGCTAAATTCATCTGTGGGTCACTACCACATTAGGTATGAGCTCTACCTTTCTAAATACGAATACGGAGTAGGTTGTACATAGCAAGGGGACGATGGTCCCACTGGATACATGGGGGAAAGGACAAGAAGGATGCTACCCTAATGGAAATACCTGACAGGGAGCATAAGAGAACTCCTAGATCCCTTCATGCATGATATATATGATGTATATATATATGATAATAATATATGTATACGTTATAAGGCAACACCATGTGAAAAGGGGTTTCACAAGACTGCCTTTATGAGGTTTATAGGGTACAGGAGTACGTGATCCAATGTCATGATATTCAAGCGATTAGGATTAGAAATCATGGTAATCTTTTCTTTATAGGTAATTCAAGATTAGAATTCGTCTGTCACCTAGTAAACTAGATAAAGCTACTCAAGACTAGTATGGATTAAAATAAGTAGGGATTCGTATATGTCGACACCTAAAGACCACCTGAATGGAAGGATCATAAATGAATCAAAAATGGACAGTTATGCCCCCTAAGATTCCCACTGAGGACGCAATGTTCTTACCCCTATTCATTTATGATTCTAGGAGCGCATGGCAAGTCCGTCAAGGAATCGTAGGGTTCAGACCCTGCATTCGGACACGAGGGTTAACCCCATCACAGGGATCATCATGGTATCTATTTTCGTAGAGTTTGTTGATGCACAGGTCTCTCCACCGGCAGCAGGACCTGTCCCATCACATGTCTCATCACCTGTTCCATTACTAGTTCCTTCGTATCATCTGGCAGCTTCTGCTTCAGCTTTACCACAGGATACATGGATTAGATGGCTCTAGATCCCTCCCAAGACCCAGGTTCACATTCAGATGCTCTAATCATAATCGAAAGCATTGAGTTTGGCATGTACGAGAAGATTATCGAGATCGATCTAGACCGTACTCTAGCAGAAATACCCTTGCTAGATTATTTGGGTCAACGTTGGTGCCAGACAGCAAGGAAAAGGGTTACTCCTATGTTCAAACGCAGATTTGACCCTCGAACACATGACGCAGAAGCGGGACCTTCAGGCTTTGGCCCGAGGCACTTGGGTTCGTGTAACACCCTAGGGTAGCAGCTTATACTTAAGTCATAATCTGCATCTGCTAGGTTGTTGTTCGTCGTGCGGGAGTACTCATAGGCCCTAGTTATCTTTCACAAATAGATCTCTTACCTCAAAATATGGACCCTATTTTTCTTTGCCAAAAATTACTTTTAGGTTTCAATTAAGAGCCATGCGTATGAGAGCTATATCTTATGCTCGGTACGAATATCAGAAAAGTAATAAAGCGAGCAAACATACATCAAGTACAGAACAGTGGGTCCACGGATCATTAATTTACACATTGGTTACAGCTATATATATATATATATATATATATATATATTAGTTCATACCAGTCAGACCTATCTAATACACACTTGCAATACATACATAAACAGTACAGGCTGTATCTATGTTAACACCTATCTATACATAGTTTATATAAAGGTGGCAGCAACAAAAACTAGCGACAGGGTCATGGGGGACATAAACTGGACATGGGGGCTCTGGCCTCATTCCTCCGAGTCTGGGCTGGGGTCTTCTCTTCCTGATCCTCCTCCTTGCTATTGTCCTCCTCAGAGGAATCTTCGCTCATCAATTCTTCGTCATCAGGAACGTTCTCTTCGGCCGGGGGAGTCTCCGGGATAGCTGGCATGTCTCGGGTCACGGAGGACGGTCTGACCTCAGCGTCATGGGTGTGGGGTGCGAATGGACGATGATAGGCAAAGGTGACGCGCTTCCTAGCTGTCTGGCGATAAAGCTGGTATGGAGGTCGTGGTGGCCAAGAGTTAGGATCTATCTCCACATCCTTCTCATAGGGTGGAGGCTCCTCTGCGTCGATGTCGATGAGGATAAGATTGTTGGCTGATGATCCAGTTCCGGCGGGAGCTGCTGGGGCTACTTTCAGAGGGTCGGGACAATCCACGATGAGGTATGTCCACATCTCCGCCATGTCCCCTGTCTCCGAATCTCTGTGACTAATTTTCTGCGAAGGATCCTTCGCTTCTTCGATGGTAGGCTCATCGTACTCACCTGAAGTCAAAAGCGAGTGGGGGTGAGAACGTGTGGTTCCCAGTGACTAACTATGGCCGGTGGGGTCTGGTTTACTCGGTTATGCTTTAGGCCACTTAGGAGATCTCTCGGTGTTCATGCATCTAGACTCCCTACTCTTTGTTATCTTTCCTAGGGTCCTGAGTAGCTTTATCTAAGTTACTAGGTGACTGGGGAATCTAGTCTTTCTTATCTAGGTTCTCGTGCTTATTAACTTCCTTTGCATATATAATCATAGGCCATCTCGAGCGATCTCTTGACGGTACTTACTGAATACATAGACTTACCTAGTCATACAAATATACCAACATCACATAATTATCATGCATGAGGGGTTGGGGGTTCTCTTACGTGTAACATCCCGCGTTCCTGAGTGCAGAAAACCCGTCAATTTCGTCACCGAGAACGGCCGGGAAACGCCGAGGAATCGAGGGGAGAGAAGTTAAACCTCTGAAACCCTAGAAATTTAGGGAAACGGGCTAGGTTTAGTTGTCACGTAATTTTCTGGAGTTGCCGGACGAGTTTCGACTCAAACAGAAATTTCTCGGATATTGAAAAAACGCCCGTGGGATTTCTTGACTCGGCAAAAAGTCCCAGATCCCTAGAAAAACTGTCCCGGGCTGAAGAAAAAAATAAATGGATCACAACGGTATGTCCGGAATATTTTTGGGGCAACCGAAGGTGAGACGTTTCGAACAAAACGCGACCGAGCGAAAACAGAGCCAGACAGGAGGGGGTTAACTGTTGAGGGAAGTTAAATAATAAATAATAATAAAATAATAATAAAAAGAAACTGAAGCAGAGATTCAACAAAAACAAATAAAGGGAAAAAAGGAAAAGGAAAAAGAAAAGAAATAATTTTACTGTGCGTGGTTATAAATAACCACGTAACTTTTGAAAATTCTCGTTAACTTTCAGCTACTTTTACGAACCAACGGTCCCGTTCCGACACATCTAAGTTTCGTGCCGGAGTCTCAGAAAAATCAATGGAGCACGCCATCATGAAGAGGAAATTCTCCCCTTCGAGACTACCAATTCAGAATCTCCATCAGATGTGGGTAACCCTAAGCCCACTGTCTATGTGGTTTAATTTTTAACTGTATATGTGTTGTTTTGTATTTCTGACTATGAAAATGTTAAGTAGGGTTTTTGGGAGAATTAGGGTAAAAATGGTTTTGGGAAATTTTGCTAAATGAAATGTATAACTGTACTGATTGGAACCCTAGGAACAGTGGAAAATTGAGAACTGGAGTCTCGGGGATGCGATTTTGAAGCTTTCATTCGAATCCCTGAGGTTTTCAGTTGAATGAAAGCCAAAGGCCAGCTTTCATTCGATTGAATCCCCACGCAGTCGAATGAAAGGAAATTTCAAGATTTCCTTTGATTGAATCCCATAGTATTCGAATGAAAGAGTGCTGAGGATTTCATTCAAATGAAACCCCTTCTCAATCGAATGAAAGAACTCTTAGGGATTTCATTCGAATGCCATTCCAAGTATTCGAATGAAACCTGGCAGACTTGAGATTTTAGTGGTTTCAAGGGATCCAATGAGCAAGAATTAGTCCAGGATTGGACGATAAAGCATGCATCATGAGGATAGATCACTAGAGGCTATGCTATGACAAAGGTTAATGAACGAAGATAATAATGAACGTAAGAATCAGAATAGTACAGAAAGATAAGAATGCATATGATGATGGATATGAATGAAAAAGGACATCGTGCCTATTTGGCTTAGCCCAAAGGAAGGCGGCCAATAAATGTATATGATACTGGTCAAATAAAATGTTAAGGTCATGCATAGTGCACAAAAGCAGGCTCGAAGGGAACGCAGGCGTTGTGCACGTCACCATGCTCGAAGGGAACGCATGGGGCTCGATCACGTCACCAGGCTCGAAGGGAACGCATGGGACACGATCACCTTGCATTCATGTTTATGTGATTACGGTGTGGGTATGTCTCAACCCTGTCACCATGCTCGAAGGGAACGCATAGGGCAAGGTCACCGGGCATACATATATGTGTAGTAATGTCAGAACGGTCAAGGATAGAAAGCGCGAGAATTTAGCTAAACAAGACTAGATCCCCAGTCACCTAGCTAATTTAGATAAAGCTGTTCAGGGTTTAGGAAATATAATAACTTGTAGGATGTTAGTATGCATGCTCACTTAGAGATCCCCTGAATGGCCTGGAGGATACCCAAGCAAATGAATGACTTATGATGCGAGGGAAACCCCACTGAGGACCCAGATTTCTCATCCCCCACTTGTGTATGGATCCAGCTTGTAGCGATGACCTCCCCGCCTGCCAAGGACGTGTGGTTGTTCACCCACACTCGCATGCGTAACTATCGTACGGACACCCTCCTCGAGACAAGCACCTTCGCACTAGCGTACATACCGGATGAGCCGGCGATGCCCCCTAGGCGTAGACTCAGAGGACCAGGATCCTCCCCGATGCACCCGATCTGGATCGACGAGAGCCCAGGGAGTAGCAACAGGGATCCCATCCACCTTAATGGAGACGAGGAGGTGCCTCCATCGGAGCTGGAGCCAGAGATCGAGCCAGCCCCCGTCCCCGCTGCTACCACCCCCTCGGTACGAGGTCGAGGCCGGTGCACTACTGCAAGGAAGAGCGTGCTACCAGTTTTACCTCACCGGTTTGCTCCTCTAGACTTCTCGGCTATTACAGACCTGTCGAGCGAGGAGGAGGAGGACCTAGTGGAGTGGGAGGAGGACAGCGAGTGAGTGGCAAGACACCAGCAGCCGAGAGTAGTCGTAGGCATAGGGTTGTACCGCACACGAAGTGAGTAGTACCACTCATGTGCGTAGCTTTTCTTTTACCCGTTGTATATGTATATTATGTGGACTTTATGTATGTGAGATATTCAGACCTATATATGTATAAGATAGTAGGGTATTGTGTATATATTCGGGCCCCTACTTGTATGTTCCGCTGATGAATCTTTCGGTGTCAGGTATGTATTCGTACTTCCCTTATATTTGGTTATGTCGTTACATGATATATTATCCGCATGGCTCTTTACTTTCTGTATAATCGTACTTGTCAAAGAAATTTCAAAATGGCCCGTAATTTCTGTAACCCTAATTTTAAGCAATTAATTAGAACAGTAGTAGTTCACAGCGCCAAAGGTCAACCACCTAGCCGAGGAAACCTATGACTTAAGCATAGGCCAACTAGCTAGGGTGTTGCATTACGCGCCTGCGCCTACGTCCTTTTCGTTGCTGGGTGCCCTCACTCCCTTGTTGATTGCGAGATCGTGATCCCCGTATAGCCACAACACGCTTACAACCATTCAGCTGGTAGAATGGTGGGAGTGTACCCTGAAGGTGGTATCACTGGCAAATGAGGGCTCATGTGTGTCCGAACTTCGTGGATGACTTTTCTGGGATGTCCGAACTTCGTGGACAACATTATGCATGGCATCCGAACATCGTGGATGACTTTCTGGTGTTCAAACTTTGTGGACAAATTTACTGGTTCCCTCTTTTAACCTTCATGACGTAAAAGCTCAAGCGTTATTCTTTTCCTTACTTTCTTTTCTCTCGTACCGAGTTAAAACCCGCGTTCAGATCAATGCTTGCATATCATGACCATAAACCAGTCCTTTTTGCTAAACTGGGAAGGGGCTTGTCAGTATGATGAGCCAAGAGAGGGATTTCCTTTTACATAACTATGTCTTTTCTTCAAGGTACACCAACCCTTGGTGGTAGGGCCTTCTTAAGAATTTACCGGTTCCCTATATTCACTTATCATCTTTGAACATTATGTCAATTAACTCTAGTGGTCTATAGTTGCCCTAAATCTTACGGCAACCGTTCCTCATGATACATGTACTTGTCATTCTTTGTGTTCTTTTCAATTATCATCGTTCGTGGGTGGCTTAAAGCAATGCAGATGGAATGACATTGTTTCATAAACTTACTACAACCTCCTTCATGTTTTAGACAAGCCGAATTAGGGCCCTAGGGTTTTACGCCGCTCAGCGCCCTGTATGGATGCTCAGCACTTCCTTGAACTCCCTCAGGTTCTGAATCATCCTTATCCAACTTACGTGGCATCCAAGGCTAGACCGCTCAGCGCCCTAGGGGACCGCTCAGTGCCATCCCTGCACTTTTCCCACCACGTAACCTCTCACGTGGCAAGTCTCGGTCACAGCCCAGGTCACTCAGCGCCCTTGATGGCTGCTCAGCGCCCTGGGGCGTTTCCAGCACCTGAAACGTGAAAGTTTGGCCAACTTTCTTCCATTCCTTTTCAAACAACTTCCACACTTTTACAAGGTTTTCCACACATGATTCCATCCATCACTAGCCACCTAGAATCATCCTAACCATCTACATGCATAATCATATCTACATAGCATCACAAAATCATCCACACACACATAGATACACATAATCGCACATAGAACTCAAGAACACTAGGGAGGTAAGTAAGCCTAAGTTACCCTCTTCCTAGAGGCTGGTTTGATGAGGATGAAGGTGGGGGAGAGTAGTCCTTTGAGCGCAGAGTGTTGTCCTAGCTTCGGTCGGCTCTGGCAGCGCGATCGCAGTGCACACGGGCAAAGTTTCTGCTATTCTAAGAGAGTGTTTGTGTGTGAATATGATGGCTGATGGCTTGGCTATTTATAGCCACAAATTTTGCCACCATTTTCCCATTTTATCCTTCCCCAAATTAACCATTTTGCCATTATAATTTAATTAATTAATTAATTAATTAATTAATGAAGTTAGATAAATAAAAGGTCAAATCAATGAATAATAACCTAATTTTTTATTAATTTTCATAAAAATCTAATTAACATCACGTGAGGGATCAGATTTTGGACTTCTCCCGGTCCCGTTTTGCTCGTGTTCGGTCGCTCGCTGTGCCGGTGTGTCGCACACGGCTGTCCAAAAAATATTCCGATCATACCATCGTGATCCTCTAATTTCCCTTAACATGGAACTAAGGTTAAATAGAGGCATTTGTGAATTTTTCTCCAGGGGAGTATTCTTCACAGATACCTTTTATACGTCGTAAAATTCCAACGGCCGATAATCATCGTTCTGCTGTCTGCAGAATATCTCGCGACGACAAAACCCTATGTTCCACGGACTCTTTTAGCCTAAAAATTCCTATCCTAGCTTTCCTAACTTGATTAAAAATTATTTTGTGTTTCTTTCACGAATTCTTTACTAAGGGGAAAAAGCGAGATGTTACATTCCACCCCTTTAGAAAAATTTCGCCCACGAAATTTAAGCGTACGTTAGGACATACCTTCAAACAGTTCAGGATATGCTCTTCTCATGTCCATCTCCAGCTCCCATGTTTGGTCTTCGCAGGATCCATTCTCCCATAAGACGCACACCATTAGTACCTCTTTGTTTTTGTCTTGCGGGTCTTATGGTCCAAAATCTCCCTAGGTGTCATAGGGAGGGAGAGATCTTCCCTTGGCTGTACCTGGTCGGACTCCAGTATGTGGTCAGGAGATGCATGGTACTTTCTGGGAGGCATGGAAGACATTATGGACATACGCCAGATTAGGTGGGAGAGCTACTCGGTAAGCTACCGGTCCAATTCGTTTGAGAATTTGGAAAGGTCCTATGAACCTTGGGCTCAGCTTTCTGACCTCGAGGGACCTTCCAATACCGGTCGCGGGAGTGATCTTTAGGAATACATGTTCACCCTCCTGAAACTCAAGGGCTTCCTTCTAGTATCCGTGTAGCTCTTCTGACAACTTTGCGCCGCTTGGATCATTTCCCGAATCTGTCTCACCCATTCTTCTGCTTCCTTGATCTCGTCAGCACTACAATTCCATAACTTTTCTCCCTCATTCCAACACAACGAGGATTGGCATTTATGGCCGTATAAAGCTTCGAAAGGGGCCATGCCAATGCTAGCTTGATAGCTATTGTTGTAGGAAAATTCTACAATGGGCAACATTTCGTCCCAATAGCCTGGTAGATCCAAAACACATGCTCGCAACATATCCTCCAGAATTTGAATTGTTCGTTCTGATTGTCCGTCTGTCTGGGGATGGTACGCAGTGCTAAGTCATAGTTCCGTTCCATAGGCTTTCTGGAATGCCGTCCAAAATTGTGATGTGAACCTGGGATATCTATCGGAGATGATGGATGACAGAATCCCATGGAGCCTTACAATTTCCTTAATGTATATCTACACCAATTTCTCCAAGGAATAATTCATTCGGACAGGGACGAAGTGTGCGGACTTAGTGAGCCGATCTACGATGACCCAAATAGCATCCACCCTTCTGGCCGTTCGGGGTAATCCTGAGACGAAGTCCATTGTTATACCTTCCCATTTCCATTCGGAAATCTCCGGCGGGGTCAACATCCCATGGGGCTTCTGATGCTCAATCTTCACCTTTTGGCATACCAAGCACCTTTCTACCCAATCGGCTACATCTCTCTTCATCCCGGGCCACCAGAACATCTTCTTCAAATCCTGATACATCTTGGTCATTCCTGGGTGTATGGTAAAATGACTCCTGTGGGCCTCCTGGAGGATGTTTGCACGCAATTCTCATTCGTCTGGTACACAAAGACGTTGGTTGAACCGTAGAATGCCATCGGGTCCAAATGTTGTTTCCTTTATTTTTCCGGCTCGCACAGCTTCCAATAAGCTTAGCCACGAATCATTGTTGCAATTCCACTGTGCTTCCGTGATTTTAATCCAAAACTTACTGGTGATCTGGATATGCCATAAGCGAATACAGGCTTGCTGACTGGTAAAACCCAGGTTGAGGTCTCTGAAGCTCTTGATTAACTCTAGTTCTTTCACCATCATCTAGCCCACATGTAACGATTTCCTGCTCAAAGCATCGGCTACTACATTCGCCTTGCTGGGATGATAATTCAGTCCGAAGTCATAGTCTTTCAAGAATTCCATCCAGCGCCACTGTCTCATGTTTAGTTCCTTCTGGTCAAACAAGTATTTTAGAGTTTTATGGTCTGAAAACACTTCAAAGTGCACGCCGTACAGATGATGTCTCCATATCTTAAGAGCAAAGGCTATAGCCGCAAGCTCCACATCGTGAGTGGGGTAGTTTGCTTCATGAATCCTCAGTTGCCTGGAAGCAAATTCTACCACTTGACGATTCTGCATGAGTACACACCCCAGTCCGGTGCAGGATGTGTTACAATACACTTCATATGGAGCTTGAGGATCAGGCAAAATCAATAATGGAGCAGTAGTTAGTTTCTCCTTTAGGGTGCAAAAGCTTTGTTCACACTCCAGCGACTAAACAAAGCGCACCTCCTTTCTTGTTAACTTAGTGAGTGGCAACGCAATTTGCAAGAATCCCTTAATAATCTTCGGTAGTATCCCGTAAATCCGAGGAAACTCCTCACTTCGGTGATGGAAGTGGATTTCTCCGATTGCCTTACTGCCTCAACTCTTCCTGGGTCGACTGCAACCCCACGCTCAGACACTACGTGGCCTAGGAATTGTACTTCCCTTGCCCAGAACTCGCACTTGGATAGTTTCGTATATAGCTTCTTACTTCTTAGTATCTCCACACTGTTCGTAAGTGCTCCACATGCTCTTCTTCACTCTTAGAATATACCAGGATGTCATCGATGAATACAATAACGCACTGGTCCAGATGTTCTCTAAAGATACGATGCATATAATCCATAAATATGGCGAGGGCATTAGTCAATCCAAAGGCCATCACCGTAAACTCATAATGACCGTATCGCAATTGAAAAGCAGTCTTAGGAATATCCTCACCCTTTACGTGGATTTGATGGTAACCTGACCGTAGATCAATCCGTGAGAAGACCTTCGCTCCCTTTAACTGGTCTATCAAATCATCAATCCTTGGCAACGGGTATTTGTTCTTGATGGTAACCTTATTCAGCTGCCTGTAGTCCACGCACATCCGCATTGAGCCATCTTTCTTCTTAACGAATAGCATTGGAGCTCTCCAGGGCGACACACTCGGACGAATAAACNACTCCTTGTTGTCGCCTGTTCTTCTTCAACATTTTCTTCTTTTTCTCTTTTTCAACCCTTTTTCTCCTTAATTTCTTTTTCCCAATTTCTTTTCTTTTTCTTTCATTTCTTCTTTTGTAATTTGGGATAAAGATAACGCCCTTTTTCTTTCTTCTGTTCTTTTGCAATATGTCCATTCCCACTATTGTTTACCCTTATCTCCCCCTAACTTGGATCTTTGCACATAATCCAATTTGAATGCTCTCTTAATTCTGGATTTTAAGGGAGATCTTTGTTTTTGTTTTAAGGCTCAGGGATCATGAAATAAGAAATTTCTCATGTTAGGCTCAAATGGGGTATCAAAGGATATTCCTAATTATGGTAGGCTTTATTTGGCTAAAGTGGGTTTTAATTCTAATGAACAAAATGCCTTGATCATTTCCTATTATTTCCATACAATTATTAAAATCAGAGACTCAAACAAATTCAATTATGCAAAAACAATGGTGATTCTCTCTATCTCACTTGGTGTTTAGACTCACTCCCTCACATGGTTAGGTTTTATTTCCTTGATTTAAAAACACCTTCAAAGTTATGCTCATGCAAACAAATAGATAGATGCATATGAATATGTTCATGGTATCTGTGCATGTACTCAAAAAGGTCCATTATGGATATTGAAACAATTCAATTCATGATTTGTATGTGTTCATGCATCAAATCCCAATTAAAATAAACTAATACTCAATTGTTTTCAAACAAACAAGTCTTATGAACAAAAATATCCTAAGTAAGAAAATTAATTAAGGTGCTAAAAAATTAGAAATGCTCTCTGTTTATGGTGAATTCCTTGAGGTAGCCTCTTTGCAGTTGTTTGGGCTCGTTTTTGCTTCAATTTGTTGAGGAGATAGAGGCTCATCTTCTCCAAGAATCATGTTCTTCTTCCTCTCTGATTGTCTGGAAATGATTCTCTCTTTATACAATGCTTTGAAAAAGTTTTTCTTGTTGCTTTGTGGCCTGCAAAATAATTAGAAATTCCTTTTCCAAGGACTAACATAACAACCATTAGAGAGTCATATGATCAAACTCAAAAGATAATGCTTTCATTTTGAATCCTTTACAGAAAGAATTTCCTGCAACTGCGGTCAGAATTTTTCGCTTAAGTGGTCAGAAGTTCCCACTATTGTGGTAAAAAATTCCCACAATATTTGGATTCATAATAAAACATCAGTTCTTTGTAATTTCTCAGTCTTTGATCATAAGGTGCTTAAAAGATTCCTTCTTCAAAATTTCTTTTCATTTCTTAAATCAGCTAAGAATCTTGCTTTCAAATTAAATCATGTGCACCTTTCTCAGACAGTTGTTTGAAGGTTAAAATCAGTTATTGGGTCTAAAATCAAAGTGCTTTACGTTTAGCGTTGATGAAAAAGATTAGCACTTTCGAGTTTCAAACCCAAGTACATGATTTAGATAACCTTTAATTCTTAATTTATTTCAAAAATAGAATGCTAACTCCGGTCTCTTGAATCTGATTTGTTTCCTTACGAGTTTTAGCATTCTTTTTCACCATGTTTCATAAAACTTATATTCTAACACCTTAAAATTACTAATATTAAAATAATAAAAACTCACAAAACACTGGGTTGCCTCCCAGGAAGCGCTTGTTTTACGTCGTTAGCTCGACGCCTTTATCTTTTCAGTTCTGTTCTTCATCATCAGGCCTCTTCCCTCGACAAGAGTCCCTTGGGTTTAGCTTTGGATTGGCCGTGAATCTACTTTTCTTCAAATCCGCCATATCAGTGGCCAACTGTCTGAGTTGTAGTTCCAAACTCCTAATAGTGGCTTCATTGTTCTTTTGATTGATCATCGTTTGTTGCATAAACTGATTCAATGTCTCCTCTAATTTGGAATTTGGATACACCAGAGGCTGATTCTGATATGGGCGGGGTGGTTGATATGGCTGTTGCGGAGCTTTGTTGAATGAAGGTCCTGCCTCTTGTCTCCATGAATGAAAGTTTGGCCCTCTTTGAAAATTATTTTGGTAACGCGGCCTTTGCTGGTTGTCAAGGAAGTGAACCTCTTCTTCCTTCGCACAAAATTTCTCCTCCAATTGATCCCAGTTAGACAGAATATGTTGTGGTTGATCTAGCAACCATTCTTTAGCTTTTTCGATTAGCGTCNTTTTTTTTCTTTCAAAATTATCCTTTTAAACCTAGTTACCCTTTTGCCATTGCTTTAATTTTTATTTCCTTTTATATCCTAACTTTGTCTTTCCCTTTTGCCCTTCACCTTTTTAATTATTCCCCATTTTTCCCTTTCCTTTATTTCCCTGATCCTAACGTGGGAATAAATTTCTAACTAGGTCAATTTATTTCGCGATCATATTTGATCACGTTTTGTTATTTTTCGGTCGTGTTCGGATATTCTAAAAATATTCCGAGCACATATCCACGATCTACTAATTTTTCGGATCATAGAGGTATGTCCGGTTAAGGTATTCGTGAATTTATTACCCAGAGGAAATTTTCACAGATACCTTAAGCGTCTACCGAGATTCCGATTTTTGTCAAAATTTGGCACGGACCTCGTGGCACTCCGCGAGATCAAGAAACAATTACTTGACTGGCATTTGAAAGCAATTAATATTCTAAATAATTTTTCCAGTCCAAATAATTGCATCTAAAGTGCTTTTAATTAAGCCAAAAATTGGGATTTTCGCGAAATTCTCGTAAGGAGAAAATTCGGGATGTTACATCTTCTAACTGCCGTTTTAATTCCTGCAGTTCCATTGGGGCATGCGATAGGGTGCGATAGAAACTGGCCCAGCTCCAGGGGCGAGGTCGATCGAGAACTCCACTTCTCTTTTTGGGGGAAATTCCAGAATATCGTCGGGAAACACATCCGGGTATTCACAGACTACCAGAATCTGGTCCACTTGTTGCTTCGTCTTCAATTCTGAGGATGCTAGCAGAACGTATCCCTGGTCCTCTGGTGGACAACAATACAATGACATCGCCTTGGCTCCAGGAATGGATGCGTCCAAACCTGTGGGTGGAAAACTGACTACCTTGGCGGCACAATCCAAGATGACCTGATTGGCACGTAGCCAGTCCAACTCAATGTTATATCTAACCCTACCAGGGGAAGGCATATCAAATCAGTTGTAAACATTCTACCCTGCAGCTGGAACGGGCATTTGAGACATACTAAACAGGTTTTCACAAGGGGTGGAGTAGGAGTAGACACACTCAATGTGTAGGGCAATGAGGTAGGTGACAAACCTAAGCTCTCAACCCTAGCATAAGAGATAAATGAATGTGATGCTCCTGAATCATAGAGTAAAACAAAGGATTCACCCTTCATTAAGCACTTACCATGAATCAAATCCTCTGAATCTTGCACCTTGTCAGCGGAGAGAGTAAATACGCGCCCTTGTCATTGGGCTGGAGGTGGGGTGACCGGGCATGCCTTGGCCATGTGGTTACTCTTGCCACACATGAAACAAACATTCTGCCCTGCCAGGAAGACTCCTCCATGTAGCTTGCCACACTTTGGCCAAGGTGGTCTTGATCCTCCTCCTTGTTGCTAGGGCCTTGGTGCGGTTGGCATCGCTCTGAGTGGTCCCTGCCGAGGTTGGCTAGGGGCTCCCCTAGGTCCCTGCGGTGGTGGCTACTAATACGGCTTCTTGCCCCAGTTAGAAATCAGGGTTGGGACCGATCCTTGCTTCCTAGGGTCTTGCTGCGAGCTTTCTGACTCCACCAATTTCCTCTTATTTTTCTCCTTTTGTTCCGCCGCCAAATTTTTCACGGAGTCTTCCAGAATCAAACACTTATCTACCAAGACAGCCTAATCCCATATGTCCAGGTGGTTCACTGCCACTTGTAGTTCGCCCTTCAATCCCTGCTTGTACTTGGCTTACTTCCAGCCCTCGTCGAGATTCAACCGGTAGGTACTGGAATACCTGCACAGCTTGTCAAACACATCTGTATACTCCGACACGGTCCCATCTCCCTGCTTTAGCTCTAGAAATTCTAGCTCCTTTCGGTTCCGCATTCCCCGTGGAAAATACTTCTCCACGACTGCGGTTGTAAACGTGTCCCAAGAAATAGTACCTTCCCTTCGTTCCAGCAGGGGCTTGGTGGCTTTCCACCAATCACGCGTAACTCCTCGGAATATCCTTGCCGCGAACTTTATCTTCTGTTCCTCGATGCAATTAAGGTCTTCATATATCTGTTCCATTTCCTCAATCCAATTGTAGACGACCTCCGGATCTACCTATCCTTCAAAAGTTGGTAGGCAGGTCTTCATGAACTCTACATACTTCTGAGTATCGACTTCTTACACTGTTGGAAGCGCATTCCTTGCAGCAGTGGTAGTAGCCATCTGTGCTATGGCTCGGGCCATTTCGCGAATTACATCCGTAAAATCGGCATGCTCAGAGGTACGTCGTGTATAATCTCTCTTGGGCGGCATCTCTGTTTATAAAGCACCTGAAAAATCCTGAGTTGATCAGTCTCAAGAGAAGCTAGTACATCTAAAATAGCTCATTCAACCTAGAAGCAGTATACACCGTTATCATGCTCGAAAGCATAGTGCAGCTCAGTCCTCAGGCTCTCTTGGACTACACTGCTCTGATACCAACTGTAACACCCTAGGGTAGAAGCTTATGCTTAAGTCATAATCCGCGTCTGCTAGGTTGTTATTGATGAAAGCCTTTTTAACCACTTTCTCGGATCTTGACACGGCTTAGGTTTTGTCACAACCATGCCAAGCTCGTTGAAAGCTTCTATGCGCTTTTGTCGTTCAAATTAAATATTTATATACATACCTACTTTACGGCTTTCAGATTCCAAAAGGAATCCAATTGCAGTATAGGGTATGGTCGATCCCACAGGGAGTTGTAAAATACCATTCTTGAGTTCATTTAATTAAACAATGAGGTGAAAGATTTGTGATTTGATTTATATTTAAATAGACTAAATAAATAAAAGACAGGAAAATTAAATAGGAAACAAATCAGAGGTAGTTCCGGAGCTTGTTGGGAATTTTAATCACATCATAGTTTCATGCATCCAGTTACTTATTACATAGAACTATCGTTTGATTGCCCGCCATCAGTTCTTAACTTGTCATCACTTTCGCGCATGACAAGATCACAGGTTTCCCTTGTTAAACTGTCACTTTCGCACACTAGCTTAACAAGGTACGCCAGCATTAATCCAGATGTTAAAACGGCTAACCTTTATTCCAGTTACGGCAACAAGGTTAGATGAAATGATTTAGGTCAGACTCTAATGATTGTAACTTTCGTTCACAACGTTCAAGTCTAGGTTCTAGTTAAGCATAGCATTATTGATTTTAATTTGGTTATGACCTAATTAGCATAACTTTCGTTCATGTAAATAAGTCCCAAATCAAGAATCAAAACACTAAACAAAACTAGCATTAGGCATGAAATCATTCAAGCAAATCATAAGAAAAAGGATAGATTCATATGTAATAGTTACATGGATACAAGCAAACTACAATAGTAATCAAAATCCCAACAAAAAGAGGGTTAGGAACCCATCTTACAAGAGAATCTCGGAGGCAAGGTTTAGGCACTTACCATGACACGTGCTCACGCCGTCATGGCCATGGCTTCGCCAAGCTTCCTTGATCTCCGGCTCCTTCACAAGCCTCGTCTTTGTTCCTAACCTAACCTAAACTAAACTAAGCTTTAAAAGTGCAAAATAAATGAAGAAGTATGGTGTTTGGAGGGTGGGGAAAGGAATGCCTCGTATGAGCCTTGGCCTCCTCTATTTATAGGCAAAAATTGGTCTCCGTCGCTCAGCGGTTATGGTTCCTTCACTGAGCGATAAACACTTAATCGCTGGGCGGCGACGCTTTATCGCTGAGCGATCGAACTGTCACACGTCTTCATTAAATGTTCGGCAGCTTTTTGCAGGGCGGCGCTGACATGGCACTCTGTGATTGGCTGGTTCCAGTTGGCTCCAGCTGGCTCAATGATGGCGCCGGCGCAAGTGGCTTGCTGACTTAAGTTCGCTGAGCGATACCAACAATGTTGCTGAGTGATTCTTCGCTAGGCGCTGAGCGATTCCTTGTTCCTCGCTGAGCGATGACTTCGTCCAGAATCTTCTTTTTAAGCTCTTTTCCAATTCTGCCCTTTTCTTCCCTTCTTCATGGGATTATTCCTCATAAATTATGCTTGCATCTATCTTCAAAATATATTAGAAATCCTACAAAACATAGAGATTTAATTAGATAATTCTTTGAAATATATGAGAATAAGTGCCATTTTGAATGATGAAAATTGTGTAATCTGGGCACTTATCAGTTATTCATCGTGCGAGAGTACTCATAGTCCCTAGCTATCTTTCGCAAATAGATCTCTTACCTCAAAATAGGGACCCTATTTTTCTTTGCCAGAAATTACTTTTAGGTTTCAATTAAGAGCCATGCGTATGAGAGCTATATCTTATGCTCAGTACGAATATCCGAAAAGTAAGAAAGCGAGAAAACATACATCAAGTACAAAACAGTGGGTCCACGAATCATTAATTTACACATTGGTTACAGTTATATATCTATTGGTTCATTCCTGTCAGACCTATCTAATACACACTTGCAATACATACATAAACAATACAGACTGTATCTATGTTAACACCTATCTATACATAGTCTACATAAATGTGGCAGTGAAAAAAACTAGTGACAGGGTCATGGGGAACATAAACTGGTCATGGGGGCTTTGGCCTCATTCCTCTAGGTCCGGGCTGGGGTCTTCCTCTACCTCATCCTCCTCCTCGCTCTTGTCCTCCTCAGAGGAATCTTCGCTCATCAATTCCTCGTCGTCAGGAATGTTCTCTTTGGTCGAGGAGTCTCCGGGATAGCTGGCATGTCTCGGGTCACGGAGGACGGTCTGGCCTCAGGGTCATGGGTGCAGAGTGCGAATAAACGACGATAGGCGAAGGCAACGCGCTTCCTAGCTGTTTGGTGATAAAGCTGGCGTGGAGGTTGTGGTGGCCAAGAGTTAGGATCTATCTCCGCGTCCTTCTCATAGGGTGGAGGCTCCTCTGCATCGATGTCAATGAAGATAGGATCGTTGGCTGATGATCCAGGTCTGACGGGAGCTACTGGGCTACTTTCAGAGGGTCGGGACAATCCACGATGAGGTGTCCACATCTCTGCCATGTCCCCTGTCTTTGGGTCTCTGTGACTAACTTTGCTGCGAAGGATCCTCCGCTTCTTTGGTGGTAGGCTCATCGTACTCACCTGAAGTCAAAAGCGAGTGGGGGTGAGAACGTGTGGTTCCTAGTGACTAACTATGGTCGGTAAGGTCTGGTTTACTCGGTTATGCTTCAAGCCACTCAGGAGATCTCTAGGTGTTCATGCATCTAGACTCCCTACCCTTTGTTATCTTTCCTAGGGTCCTGAGCAGCTTTATCTAAGTTACTAGGTGACTGGGGAATCTAGTCTTTCTTATCTAGGTTCTCATGCTTATTAACTTCCTTTGCATATATATACATAGGCCGTCTCGAGCGTCCTCTTGACAGTATTACTGAATATATAGACTTACCTAGTCATACAAATATACCAACATCACATAATTATCATGCATGAGGGGTCGGGGGTTATCTTACGTGCCTGCAGCTGCATCCTTTTCGTTGCTGGGTCCCCTCACTCCCTTGTTAACTGCGGGATCGTCATCCCCGTACAGCCACAACACGCTTACAACCATTCGACTGGTAGAATGGTGGGAGTGCACCTAGAAGGTGGTATCACTGGCAAATGAGGGCTCGTGTGCGTCCGAACTTCGTGGACGACTTTTCTGGGACGTCCGAACTTCGTGGACAACGTTATGCTTGGCGTCCGAACTTCGTGGAAGACTTTCTGGTGTTTGAACTTTGTGGACAACTTCACTGGTTCCATCTTTTAACTGTTATGACGTAAAAGCTCAAGCGTTATTCCTTTCCTTACTTTCTTCTCTCTCGTACTAGGTTGAAACCCGTTTTCAGATCAATGCCTGCGTATCATGACCATAAACCAGTCCTTCTTGCTAGACTGGGAAGGGGCTTGTCAATATGACGTTGCAAGAGAGGGATTTCCTATTACATAACTATGTCTTTTCTGCAAGGTACACCAACCCTTGGTGGTCGGGCCTTCTTAAGAATTTACCGGTTCCCTATATTCACTTATAATCTTTGAACATTATGTCAATTAACTCTAGTGGTCTATAGTTTCCCTAAACCTTATGGCAACCGTTCCTCATGATGCATGTACTTGTCATTCTCTGTGTTATTTTAAATTATCATCATTCGAGGGTGGCTCAAAGCAATGCAGATGGAATGACGTTATTTCATAAACTTGCTACAACCTCCTTTATGTTTTAGACAAGCGTAATTAGGGCCCTAGTTTTTCAAGCCACTCAGCGGCCTATGCAGCTGCTCAGCGCTTCCCTGAACTCCCTCAAGTTCTGAATCATCCTTGTCCAAGTTACGTGGCATCCAAGACCAGACCGCTCAGCGCCCTAGGGGACCGCTCAGCCCCGATCCCTGCACTTTTCCCACCATGTAACCTCTCACGTGGCAAGTCTTGCTCACAGCCCAGGCCACTCAACGCCCTTGATGGCCGCTCAGCGCCCTGGGGCGTTTCCAGCACCTGAAAAGTGAAAGTTTGGCCAACTTTCTTCCATTCCTTTGCAAACAACTTCCACACTTTTCCAAGGTTTTCCACACATGAGTCCATCCACCGCTAGCCACCTAGAATCATCCTAACCATCTACATGCATAATCATATCTACATAGCATCACAAAATCATCCACACACGCATAGATACACATAATCACACATAGAACTCAAGAACACCAGGGAGGTGAGTAATCCTAAGTTACGCACTTCCTAGAGGCTAGTTTGATGAGGATGAAGCTAGGGGAGAGTAGTCCTTCGAGCGCAGAGTGTTGTCCTAGCTTCAGTTGGCTTTGGCAGCGCGATCGCAATGCACACGGGCAGAGTTTCTGCTATTCTAAGAGAGTGTTTGTGTGTGAATATGATGGTTGGTGGCTTGGCTATTTATAGTCACGAAATTTACCACCATTTTCTCATTTTACCCTTCCCCAAATTTACCATTTTTCCATTATTAATTTAATTAATTAATTAATTAATGAAGTTACATAAATAAAAGGTCAAATCAATGAATAATAGCCTAATTTTTTATTAAATTTCATAAAAATCTGATTAACATCACGTGAGGGATCAGATTTTGGACTCCTCCTGGTCCCGTTTCTCTCGTGTTCGGTCGCTCGCTGTCCCGGTGTGTCACACACGGTTGTCCAAAAAATATTCCGATCGTACCGTCGCAATCCTCTAATTTCCCTTAACATGGAACTAAGGTTAACTAGAGGCATTTGTGAATTTTTCTCCGGGGGAGTATTCTTCATAGATACCTTTTATACATCGTAAAATTCCAACGGCCGACAATCACCGTTCTGCTGTCTGCAGAATATCACGCGACGACAAAACCCTATGTTCCACGGACGCTTTTAGCCTAAAAATTCCTATCCTAGCTTTCCTAACTTGATTAAAAATTATTTTGTATTTCTTTTGCGAATTCTTTACTAAGGGGAAAAAGCAGGATGTTACAGTTCGCATAGCGCAGCTAACGCAGGTTGGATATCCGAGGAGGACGGTTGTAACATCCCAGATTTTTCCCTTATAGAAATCTCGTCAAATAAATAATCACGGTCAATTAAAGGTAAGACAAGAAAATTAGACGGCCATGCTTAACCCGTAAAAGTCCCAGTCAAATTAGGGTTTTGAGATCCAGCAAAAAATTTACACAATCCGGACCAACTTTCGATCTTTGTCAAGATCAAGATACGAGTCACCAGTATCGCGAATTTAATTAAAAACCTTCTTGGAATCTTTTGTGGACTATATTTTCGTGTTTAAATAATTCTCGTAACGATTCTCGATCGTTACGAGAAATTAAGCACATACCGACGATATATGTAACACCCTAGCTGGCTAGCCTACGCTTAAGTCGCAAGCTCGCTGGCTAAGTTGTTATCTGCTTTGGTGGGATAATACTTAGTCCCATTTGTACATTAAAAATACTATTACCCAAGTTATGGACCAAATTAAAACTTTCTTTGTACGTTACATAGAGTAAATTAGGAGCCTCGTCGCGTTAGAGCATACATTGCGAGCTGAACATAGCATGCTTAGCTAATAGAAGGTAGATAAATGCAACACTTGGCAAAATAACAAACTTTGGTCCATCATACATTCATAAACAATTACACAGGTTACATTCTAAGTAGTAAGTATCAGGTCACAAAATAGTGCATATACATATATACAATCTACTAGTTATTAATCTAATCTTCCGTTGTCCTGCCTTGGGATGCTTCCTCCTCCTGCCGATGCTCTCCTTGTTCTTCTTCAAATCCTGGAGTCATGGACGAGTGGGGTGAGAACATAGCGCTCTCAGTGGAAAACCTTAGGGATTAGGGGACTCCTTTTTCCTCATACAGGCTCCAGGCCGCTCAGGAATTTCTAGGTGTTACAGTTATACCATAGCCCTACTGATTATTAAGATCCATACTAAGCCTGAGTAGCTTTATCTAAATTAACTATGTGACTGGGAGACCCACTCTTCATTAGCTAAGTCATATGTTCTCTACCTTACTTCCTGAGTCACATATAATCGCATATAATCACATATTTCACATAATAAGTTTCAGTGTGCCTCCACTTATAACCGTGCCCATTTTAATTATAAGCTTCCCCACACCTCCACTTATGTACAGTTGTATATCACTTAGAGCACATACTCAAGCTCAACCCCCCGTAACGGTGGCCTACTGCCACAAGCTTCCTTTTTGTCCCAATATCGTGAGGACCCAGCAATGCTTAACCTGAGTAGCTCACGATAGGAGAGTCCATCCTTATGCTAGGGATGGCGAGGGGATCCTACCCCGTCCTTATTCTAGGGACAAGATAATCCCAGGGTTCAGCTTGCCTTTCCTGCCGGCTAGTGGCACAGCTAGGAAAAGAATCCTTTAACCTCATCTTCCTTTATTTCCTTTTAGGGACTTCGTGACGTCATGCCCTATTCCTTTTCCTTTACTTTCCTTTCCTTTCCTTTCCTTTCCTTTCCTTTCCTTTCATTAATCCATTTCATGACACATAATCACATAAGTCATGCATCAATACATTTCATTCCAGTCAACAGTCTGTACATCTTAGATATGAATCATCGTTTCCTAGCAGTTAACATACTTAGTAAAATTAGCAGACCCATGGATAATTGCAAGTAGTATAAAAGTTATGTCTTAAGAAAGGTTTCAACTTCAAAAGGGACAAGTTTCGAAATGGGTAGTCTAAACTTCAGTCAGGCCACTCAGCGCATGGGGTAGGCCGCTCAGCGCTACGGCCGCTCAGCGTCCTCACAAGCCACTCAGCGAGAACCCCGTCCGCTCAGCGTCACCTGACGAATTTCAGCTCCTAATTCTTGCAATTTTCCATGTTCTACAAGGTTTCTCACAATCAATCCTTAGAGCATTTCTTTCATAATTCATTATCCATTTCTAACAACCATAACCATACTTCTAAGTTTCCAAAATCATTTCCATCATAAAGCTCATATCCTCCCAACCATCTAGTCATGAAGCACATAAGGCATACATATTCACATATTCACATATAAGCATAATAGTTCATCAAGAGAGGCATTACACAAGAAAACCTAGCATATTCTAGCACTAAACACATCATGAATATCATCTTAGGCCACATAGACAATGGTTATGTCAGATTTACCCATTTTTCCCCGTTTCGACGTTTCCTGTTGACTCCTAGCTTTCTTTGAGGCCTCTTAGCTCCTCTTGGCTGACTTTCTTCAAGTTTTCCCTAGGGATTTTGAGGGTTTTTTGTGGGTTAGGGTTAAGGGGATTTCTGAGGAATTTGAACTGGGTTTAAGGTAGGAAATGTTTGCGCCTTGGGTTTGACAGGACAACAGTCGATTGGGTAAACGGACAGAGTTCTGGCAAGGTTTCCAATTTTTTCCCACATTTTCAGTTTAGGGGGGTATTTATAGCCTTGAGACAGAATGCCATTTTCCAATTTTGCCCTTGGCCCAAATTACCAAAATACTATTTCTAATTTAATTAACTAATTATTTAATTAGTTTGGATAAATAAAAGGTCACATCAATGAATAGTAACCCTTATTTTATTATTTTTCCTAAAAAATCTGGTGTAGCCACCTGGGAAATTCAGATTTGGGTCCCACCCAGTCCCGTTTCGCTCGTGTTTGGTCGTTCGCAGTCCCGGTGCATCGCGCACGGTCGTCCAAAAAATATTCTAAGCACACCGCCGCGATCCCCTAATTTCCCTTAACATGGAAATAAGGTCCACTCAAGGCATTTGTGAATTTTTCTTCGGAGGAGTATTCTTCACAGATACCTTTGATACGTCGTTAAGCTCCGTGACTATAGACAACCGTTCCGCTTGCGTCTCTGCGATCGCCTCTTCTCGCCTATTCTCCCTAATGAGGTTTTGGGGCTAATCTAAGATATTTGAAACTTTTTCCCGGTACAGGTTAGATTTCCAAAGACTTGGAACTCTCTGCTCAGTTCTACTAGCTAAACGGGGTTGTTTTAGGGTCTGCGGAATAGTCCGAAACCGAACCAATTTCCGTCTTACCGAGGTTTTTCATCAATCTCTAGGGGTCAAGAGAAATCATTTGAGTGTCAGCAGAATTTATCAAAACCAACCAGAATAATTTCTACTGACCTCTACAGGTTAATACACACAAAAGGCTGTGCGAACAGTTATTTAGTGAAACTTTTACTAAGATAAGAGTGGGATGTTACAGTATCCGTTAAGATATGTTTATTACCGGGGAAAAATTCAAAATATCCCCGATAAATTCTAGTTCCTTATTTTAAGTGCTTAATAAATTCACAATTAAGTTTAGATAAATTATGATTCGTCCGTGAATTTTTCAGTCACGTGTACATACGTGTAACTAGACAGTTAACGACCAAACAAGACCGAACACGGGATGAATTTTGGAGAAAATTTCCCTTAATCATCCTTGTAAGATCACATCACCACCACAACCCCATTAACCACTCTCTTACACTCACTTTACCTTCCTTACACACACCATACACATGGCCATACTTTCTACTATTAACCCATTATTATACTAAATCCATTTTTCACTCCAGTTTTTCCTATAATTTCCCTCAGCCACCAAACACCAAAAGCAACCCTCACTTCCACTTCTCATCATCTCTTTCTCCCCATTTCCTTTCCAAAGGAAGCCAAAGAACCAGGCCACCACAATAGTCCACCATTCGTGTCAGGCAAAGCATAGAGCTTTATTCCTATTCCACTGAACACCACAAGGCCACACGTCATCATTTCCATCCCTCCATGTCTCCCCACAAAACCACCAAGGACCACTCATCACTGTCCTCCCAAGTGGCCACATAAATTACCAGCCACAATAATCAAGCATTCTTTGGAAAAAGGTGGCCCCTAGCTTGGAAAAGGAATTTCCAATCACACTTGGAGGAAGCTTCTCCTCAAACATTCATCCATCTATAAACCCTTTTAAAGGTGGGAAGCTAGGTCTAAATCACCTCTTGGTGATCTATGTGAGTTGTTTGTGTTGTTGATGTATGAAAAAGGGGGGTTGGTGCAGGGATGGGAGTTAAGAAAACCATCAGAACCTGTTACAGGTTAGTGGTTATTCGAATACCCAACCCCAGGGTTATTTGAATGAACCACGAAGGATTTTGAAAACAAGTGTTAAAGAACACAGGTCATTCGAATGACCACCATTCGAATGACCACCTTAGGGTCATTCAAATGAGTCGTGTAAACTAGGATTTTTTGAGGCTACAGATGCAAGTCATTCGAATGCCCAGGCCTTGGTCATACGGATGAAACCTCATTTTATCTATTTAAAAGGATAAGGCCAGAATCATTCGAATGACCACTCATAGGTCATTCGAATGACCCATCCCTTAGCACTATCCTAAGAGCTAGAACTCAGTATCATATGAATGACCTAAAGTTGTCATCCGAATGACCTAAGGTTTTAGCCTCCAGTATCAAGTTTTCTTTATGTATATGTATGTGCGGCACATGTTATGAGATTTAATTATGTTGTCATGCATCATGAGGACCCGGTTGTCACTAGGCCTATGGGACAACCCTAGATCACTAGAATCTTATCGCCTTATCTTAACCAAAGATCATAATTAAACCCTAGGGAACAAGGAAGCTTCTTAAGAAGGTTCTGGCTGACAAGGGCTCGATATACCTTGAAGAAAAGTACGTAGATATGTAATAGGGAATCCCCTCTCTTGGCACGTCACACCTGACAAGCCCCTACTAGTTTAGCAAGGTAAACTGGTCCAAAGATTAAGAAATGCAGGCTTAGACCTGAACGCGGGCTTTGCCCGGATTTACGAAGAAAGAAAAGGAAGCAAAGTAAAGTTCATATTTAAAGAAAAAAAAGTTAAGGCCTTTGGTAAGGGGCGTGCAAAGATCAAGTTAAAGAAAAAGTCATGCAAGAAACGAGTCCACTCCTGATGACACTGTTAGGCGGCCCCTCACCATCTGGCATGCCTGATGGTCACCCCTTATCGTCGTCCGATGAATGATGCTTTCGAGCAGTCATGCTTAGCTACCACTTGGGAAAAGAGCGCTACCCGATCGTCGATGATATGGAACAGTAAGTGGGTTGTAGCCGAAGGGAACGACGGTCCCACAGACTACAAAAGAGAATGATGGACAAGGAAAATAACGAAAAGGACGCAGCCTTAGAGCGCGTAAGAGAATCCCCAAGCCCCTCATGCATGGATTATGATTGTATGTGTGTATATGTATGTAAAAGTATGTATGGCAAGAGGGCCCAAACCAATTGCCCTAAGATAAACCCTAACGCACCCTAGGTATCGTATGATTAATGTTAAGAAGCTCGATAAAGAACCCCTAACCCCTAGGGAAAAGATTAGATTATCCCCTGGCACTTCGTAATTTAGATAAAGTCGTTCAGGAATAGCAAGACTAAAACTGAACTAGGAAACGTAGAATGGCATGACACTTAGAGACATCCTGAGTGGCCTGGACCATAACTGAGCCCAAGAAAAGTAGTAACCGTTATAGATGCCCACTGAGAATGCATGGTTCTCACCTCCATCGCTTATGATACCAGATGACAGGGACGAGCATTTCACCGATGGACCAGACGTGACTGGGGTACAGGTTTTCGTCGTTCAAACCCCGCACCAGGGTTGCGACAGGAGCATGGGCCTGCCTATCTACGGGAGGCCTGGGATCCACGCCTGCCACTCTAATTATCCTAGAGGACGACGACGAGGAGTCTCCACCGTATGAGAAGGAGGTTGAGGTGGACCCGAACTCCCTGCCACTTCCCACACAACCGCACTTTTACTGCCAAGGACCAAGGAAGAGGGTAAACCCTTTTCTTCTGACGTTGTCTGGACCTTCGTACCCACAACGCCAAGGCAGGACCCTCCATAGCACACCGAAATTTGCCCTCGATCTCCGAGATCACTCGAGAGGTAGAAGAAGACGACGACTCTCCAGTCTTGGCCTCTCTAGCATCTAGTAGCGAGAATTCAGACGAGGAGGACCCCATGGAGCTAGATTCAGAGGAAGATGAAGATCCGGACGAAGACCTTGAGGAAGAGCATTGACAGAACAGTAGCATAGCCGGTGGTAACCTTTTCTACGGACTCAATGGATAGTACTCCATCAGTCCTTAGCTTCGCTGCTCGAGGCCCTTTTGTATGATACTGTGTAAAATTGTGGAATTAAGTGTGTTATGTAAATTATTAATTGACTTAAATGCATGGGACCGATTATGTGATGGAATTTATCATGATTTGCTTGTTACGGTGTATCCTACATGCCTCGGAGGACTAGTGTTACGCCGTAAGGCTTTATCGTTTGCTATACATTTCCATTCAAGCGTGGCTCCTACTTCCAATCATGAATATGTATAAAATAGTTTTAAACCGGTCCATACTTTCATAAAGAGATATTTTCCAATGCATAGGGACTATAAGTAATCCCAACCAAAGCAGATAACCCTATAGGCAGTGTTTACGACTATAGCGTAAACGACAGGTGGGGGTGTTTCAACGGCTCCCCGTGGAAGATTCCCCTAAGGAGGAGGATCCCAAAGAGGAGGACCCTGATGAGGAGGAGGATCCCAAGGAGGACTCGGAGGAGGAGGCATCGCAGGAGGATGCTGAGCACGGTGGTTCTAATGACCACTGAGCATTTCACAGGAGAATTGAACGTAAGGGATCTCCGGTCATTATCAAAATGCTCGAGATCCTTATCAAATCGACGTGGGTGGATGTCTTGGTGTCAAGATATTCCATGGGAGCAGTGGAATTATGATTTATATCTGCGTATCGTGACAATTAGGTGTTTGTATTTTGTATTAGCTAAACGGAATAGATATGCCATTAGTTTCTTATGTGCATTACATGTATATGTATGTATATAACTAAGTGTGTAACTGTTCTTGGACCCATATGAATGAATGTCAACTATGCTTTGTATGGGTTGCTTTGAGTTATTATATGATGTGACGTTGAAACGCCTAAGTCTTTTAGACTTCATCGTTTGCATATATAGTCTTCCTTCATATGCGCGGCTCATATTTTATGTTTTAATAGAAAAAGAAAAAGTTTTAAATTGGTCCATTTTTTAGTAAAGGATAATTTTGAAAGCAATATAGGACTAAAGGTATTACAACTGAGAAAGTGACAAACCAGTGAGCTTTGCTTGTAACTTAAGCGTAAATAGCTAGCTAGGGTGTTACATTCATCAATTTGTAGTGCCATGGCCCACGACAGCAAATCATCGTATTGTTCGCCTAACCAAGTCAACAATTGAGTATTAAAATCTTGCAACAATAGCAAGGGGGCTGCTGAGCAAATATACCATGGTGGGGAGGTAGAACAAAAAAACCATGTTTGGGAGGCGACTGAGCATAGAAATCTTGCGGGGGCTTCGGTGCATAGAAATCTAGCAAGGGTGCATCACCAAATTCATGTGGTGGGGGCACATTACCATATGGAAGAGAGGGAAAGTATGTTTGCCAAACAACAGGTAGCTATTGATGATCATGTATCAGTTTAAAAAATCTTCGGCCATTCTCCATATACCAATGCCACTGCATGGTGGGTCTATATGTCATAAGCTACTCGATGACCAGTGCAACGCGATTGACCTACATCTGAATCAACTAATAATGCCTTAGCACCCAATTTATCAATGCTAGTCCTTGCAAATTTCCTCTCAGATCACAATTATGTCTGTGGCTTAAAATATTGCAGCTAGGCCTAACAGGCAACGTCTGAACAAGACCAAATTGTTGCAACACATGGTCAGTTGCATGTCACTCAAAAATCTCAAAGCAAATGAGTGGACATACTACTGACCATGTAGATCATTTATTCCTCATTTTTATTGGGATGTCTATAGCAACTTGTAGTTGTCGATATGAATACTGAAACACCCTAGCTAGCTAGTCTATGCTTAAGTTGTAAACTCGCTCGCTAAGTTGTTATCTGCTTTGGTTGCGATAATACTTAATCCCAGTTAAGCATTTGAAAGTAGCGTTTCTTAGAAAATACAGACCGATTTTAAACTTTATTTTATATACCTCATGGTATAAAGTAGAACCTCGTATTCATAGAACATGTAATGCGAGAAGTAACGTAACATGCTTCACTAACAATAAAGGGGATAATAGTTAATTAAACATAGTACCAACCATTGGTCCATATCATATATTCACAAACGTATACACAAATACTAACATAGTTGTCACGTACATATAATTAACACAAAAGTAGTTCGATTATATAGATTCGCCTAACTAAAAGTCTATTCTTCTGCTCCATTTTCTGGGTACTGTTCTTGCTCGTGATGCTCTCCTTTTTGCTCCACATCAAGTCCTGGAGTCATGAATGAGTGGGGTGAGAATATAGCGCTCTCAGTGGGAAACCGGGGGATATGGGGAACTTCTTATTCTCATTTATGATCCATGCCGCTCAGGGGTCTCTAAGTGTCACAATTATACTATTTTCCTACTTATTATTAGTTTTTGCTAAGCCTGAGCAGCTTTATCTAGATTACTAGGCGATCGGGGAACCTATTCTTCATTATTTACGTCATCTGTCTGCTAGTCTAGTTCCTAACTCATATACTGTCATACAATTCACACAGCTACACTACGTTATCAAAATCATCATCATTTTGTTGAAAATCATTTTACTCCTGCGGTATAAGGCATGCCTTATTAGCGGTTCTGCCCTCGTCCCTTGCAACTATGGCCACACCGCTACAACCACACTTTCAGCCCGCATCATGCCCGCATCATGACCCCGTAATTCTCACCAACCACGACCGAGTCGACCATCAAAAGGATGGCGGTGGGGTCGGACTTATGACTCGACCGGGATTAAGACCTTCCCCAAAAGCCAAACCCTTGGCCCTGCTAGAAGGGTTTTTCCCACCACCACCATCATCATCATCATAGGCACAGTTTATATATAATAGGCACAATTCATCATAATCTTAAAGCAATCATATTCACAGTAGTATCATCATCTTCATCATATCAAACAATCATCATATAATCTCCTATCATTATAAACATCTTACATGTATTATATCATATAGCTCATAATTATTTCAAATTGATTCTTAACAACATTTAGCAGCCCCATGGATGATTGCAAGTGATCTAGAAAACTTTTCGTTAAATTATGTAACTAAATCTTCAATCAGGCCGCCCAGCGCACACCTGACCAAATTCAGCTCTAAGTCTTGCAATTTTCCATGTTCTGCATGGTTTCGCATATATAATTTCAAGAGAGTTTCTTCTAACACCTGTCATCATTTTTAACACATATAGAGAACATATCTTTACGCTCAACATCTTCATGAACATAAACAAAGGTAAATCCACAATTAACGAAACAAGTATCTGGTTTCTGCCAGAGATTAGCAACCATGGGCCTTTATGGTCCAGTCCGTAACAAATTCAATAGAATTGAATTCAATTATTGCGGGAATTCAATTTTATGGGTTCTAACCGTATGTAAAGCTTTTTATCTCAAATTTATAATATCTATTGCAACAAAAACGAGGGCCGATTATCTTGTGTTTCAGGCGTGGTGTGCCTTTTCAGAAATACGTAGGAGTGTTCTTTCTTCTTTTTTGGTAGATAGTTTCCTTGGGAGTAGGCTTGAAATTGATCCCACGATAAATAATTGATGTTTCTCTGTCTGACCACACTGTCCTAAAAGTAATTTAAACTATTGCTATTTATGATGAAGATTACAGCTGCTCTCCAAAATAAATAAATAAATAAATACATCGTTTACAGCTACACTTACCTGATGTTACAACAAGAGAGTTCCTGACTAGATAATACAATCACAATGTGAACACATCAAAAAGGCAACGAAATATACCTTGCTTCCACAACGTTGAATGATTTGAATCCCTCCTTTTCACCTTTTTCTATCAATTCTGTGCATTTTTTAATCCTTTCCACTTTTTGGACGGCTGTTTGTCCATCACTTCTGGCCATCCCATTCCAACTAGATTCCTTCGCCCATTACCCATTCCCCATTCCCCCACTATAAATTTCTTAGCTCGGTTAAGATTTTGATCATCAGGTTGGCTTCTTTCGCAAGGGAGAAAAAAATTAAAAGGACTCTTTCGTCACCTCCAAGCCAACCAATGGCCACCATGTTTACTACTACCTCAAGCCAGAGCTCTTCCCAAAGATCAATGGCCATGGTGCTGGCTCTGGTCTCGGCGGTGGCGTTATCTCCTTTATACGTCAGTTCGAAGAGTGATGTAAGGCACTACGAATCAAGATGGAGTTCCGGCTTTGTTCTTCCTATGGTTCTTGCCGGGCTTATAATCGCCATCAGAACAACCTCCTCTTCGTCAAGCTCGTCTATGTCATCTCCAAGAGTCTCGCTGCTGCCATCTCCCGAGCCTTCGTGGGTGCTCAGAATCGGAAGCTCTTCTTGGGGATTGGCTGGGGTTTTGCTTATTCTCATGCTTGTTCTCTATTGGCAAGCATCCGTTCAAGATTTCTTCTGGAGATAAGATCAGGGATGGTCCTTTAAACCTCTTAACTGCTTATGTAATGTACCTATGTAATAGTTATGCGTATGTGATAATAATGTATCTTTCTTTAGATCGTTTTGAAGTTCTAATTTTGGCATTTAGATATCTCACAACCTGAAACTGAATGCCGGTCTAGGAATGACGGGTATAATAGAACAAAAATGCTACATGTACACCCAATTTTATGCACTCATGCATACACCATTAATAATGCACAAACTTTATTCTCATGAGTGCACAAACATTACAAATTTGTAAATGATACTCTCAATTATACTTAATTAAGTGCACAAATATTACATGAGTTAAAACACAAACTTTATGTATATAAGTATAATGTGTATATATAGTATATGATTTTTAGTGTACGTGTAGCAGAACTCATAATAGAAATGGTCAGACTTCAGAGTAGGTGCTACTCTTTAAAATCCTTGTGAACAAACTTGAGTTACGTATACATAAACTATTGCAACTTAAATGAATTTGAATTGAACACGAAAGAACTAATAAAAACTAGTTGGACTGTGTTATGCGTGTGCGTTTGCAATACGCTAAAAGAACCACAAACCTACCGCACGCAATCTAAAATGTGCTTTGGTACTTACGTTTGACTCATGCCTGTTCCCTGGAAGTAATCAATAGAAGAGAAGCAAAAGGCATGTTTAATTTCTATTTTCAATTCAATTCATAGTTTCTGTATTTTTTGTCTTTTAAGATTTCATGTGAAAAAGGTAAAAACGAAAACAGTTTTCCTCACAAAATATAGTAAGAACGGAACACAGAAACTAAAGAGACCCCAGCTTTGATAAATTCATCCCTCAGGGAAATATCCTGCTGATAAGATAAGGCTATTTTGCAACATGAAAAAGCTAGAACTCTTGAGGCGTAGCCTGATGCAATTGAAGCTTTTTGACAAAGGCAAAGACTACGTAAATCAATCATTCAGCACATAATTTGAATCGAGTTAGCAAGTTCACCGTAGTAACATGGAGTTGTCCTGTACAGATACATCTATATACACAACTGCCACTAAATGATATGTTGGAGTAGATGAGAAAGCCAAGCACGGGTCAACTCCTTGTGCCAACCATGTTGCTAGTAGCAGTTCCCGTGCTTGACACGGTTAGCCCTCGATCATACATACGCCGGATTTCTTCCCTATATTCTGTCAGAGACTTGTCAGGTATGGTTGGTGTCAGCTCCACCACGTCTCCCATCTTCAACTTGCATGACGGATCACTTACGGGCACGTGATTCAACCTTGGCCTCAATTCTTCCTTTACCGGGAACCTGTATGTCATCAATCTCGAGCTTGCTCGGCCGGACCTTTCCAACAGATCCATTACTGTTGAGTTTGCACGAAATTCTTGGACAGACATCTGCACATCCATCCAGACTAAACGCAATTAATACACAAACCTTCAAAAATTTGATAAGATGCTGATCCTAATGCTAATGCTAAGATCACTAGACGTTTCTAAACTTTGGTTGCAGGAAATGATACTGCATGCTTTTATTTCCCACAACTTTAACAAGATCAACATTAGGCCACTGAATGTGACAATCAATAAAACCATCAATCCCAAAGTCATCACAATACCAAAAAATACCACTTGAAGGACAGTCCATATCCATTTTGGAAACATGTCACTATCCATTCCGTTCAAGAAAATTGAATTAAGAATTCAACTACTACCTCCTTTCTCAAATAACTGGTCAGTTTCAGTTATGCACTACGAAAATATTGGAAAATCTCAATGTTAGGAAAGTTCAATAATATTTAACAAAATTACCCGTTAATATGGACGGCGATGGTACATCAAGAATTAGAAAAGTGAATAAATAGGATAGAAAGTGAGTAAATAAGTTCATTTAATAAAGGTATATTAGAAAAAAATATAATTAACATTGTCAAAATTTCGGAACTGAACAGTTATTTGTAGAAAACCAAAATGGAAAGATGAACAATTATTTGAGAACAAAAGCATTTTGGAGTCAATTAAAAACTTTAATCGGTATTGAAATTTAATTCTTACAATTAAAGTTGTTGAACTCTCAAGTTAACGCGTAAACTCGTAGGAGTTTATGATTCTACTACACAAAATGAGTTATCGTTTGTATTGGTAAACTCGTACGAGTTTAAGTAAACTTTTAGCAAAATCAATAAACTCGAGAGTAAACTCTCAAGTTTATGGAGGGCTCACAAGTTTACTTAAACTCTCGAGTTTGATAACCTTGCTGACAATCTTACTCATGTATCAAGATTCAAACCACGGGGTTGGAGACAAAAAAAAAAGTGGAATTACAACATTATATAGAATTCTATCACAAACCTTATCATTCTCAATCATGATAACGAACACAGGCCCTTCCTGACCACAATCTGGCTTATAAGAATATGGGCAGTCATCAGCATGGGAAGGGAACTTGCATGGTGGCTTGATTGAATCAGCATATCCAACGGACGAACAATCTTTGCTCATTGCCTCGCACTGCCAGGTAACAACCCATCGAGCCCACTCCACCATCTGAAGGACAAATGAAGAATGCTGACAGTCATCTTCCTTGTACCTCCAATGTGCAGCAAACCCAAATTCAGCCTGTAAATGCATATCTTTTGTTCGAATTTGTACTTCAAGGGGCATCTTGCCTTCACCCATCACCACAGTATGCAGAGATTGATACCTATGAATAATAAAAGCAAAATCAGATGATAGAGAGGGTCATTTGCAAGTGTACACTACCATCCCTGAGCTTAAACATACCCATTGAACTTGGGGCAACGTATGTAATCCTTCAGCTTTCCAGGTACCTCAGACCATAACTGGTGAACCCCTTTCAAGGCTTTATAACAGTCTTCCTCCTTGTCAACAATCAAGCGCAATCCATAAATGTCATGGATATCATTTATGGTTAGTTTCTTCCTACAAATATATAGACAAATGAATAAATAATTGAGGATGGGAAGTGTACAAACAGCAAGTTCAGCATGTCAGGTAAAAATGATGCTATACTTATTTTTCATTTGTAGTTCTACACCAACTTGCTTCATTAGTAGTCTCAAACAACTTAAACTGCAATTCTGATCTTTCAGTGAGTTTATGCAGCTACAGCAAGTAGGTTTAATCTGACACCCAATTTTTGCGTAACTATTAATACTCTCAAAACAACTTTTTCTCTTCTCCCAAAAAAGAAAATTCCTTGTATTATATTTTCATTGTTTTTCATCTTCTAAATGGCATATATTACAAACAGAAGTTAAAAATTTCAGCAGCCAAATAAAAAGAGAGGGAAAGGATAACATACTTCAACATTTTGCAATAAACACTATATAAGCTTTTATGCCGCCCAGAAAGGACATGATACGATATGCCTTCATCTTTAAGTGCTTGCTCTAATCTCTCAATTGCAGAAGAGATCATGGCATCATCATATGACTCCACAAGCTTTGATGATAGCTCCTCATGCTGGTCTGGGTTGAGATGCTTAAAACATAAATTTTCTAATTGTTCTTTCCAGGTAGATATTCCTAAGCGATTGGCCAAAGGTGCGAAAATCTCCAAAGTCTCCTTTGCAAACCTCTGTTGCTTGGCCAGTGGCAATGCATCTAGTGTCATCATATTATGCAATCGATCTGCCAATTTAATTAGGACAGCTCTTGCATCTGCCATGGCAAGGAACATGGTATGCAGGCGATCTGCCTCAACTGACTTGCAAGCTGTATTATTTTCTCGAGCAAGCTTGCTTAAGTGACTCAGTTTGGAAACCTAAAATCAGATAAAGATTAGTTAGAACTTACAATCACAACGGACCAAACCTATGGAAAAATATATAAATAATTTAATAAATAAAATCAAAGCACAAGCAGAATAAAAAAATCAAATAAAAAACTTAAAATTCAGCACTTAACCAAAGTACAACATACAGTAATGCAAAGCTATCATATAGTGCTCAGTGAATAAAACTACTGCACAAACATTTTGGATTTGAGTTGTCATTGCATATATATCAATAACTTAAAACATCAAGCTTGTAAAAGACCTGTATGCAGATAACAAGACAACAGAAAACAGGACATCAACTTCTTCAAGGGAAAGGGAGACAAAGAGAACCAATAAAGATGACACCCAACATCTGGTTGAAGAATAAAAATAATGAAATGAAGAACCTAAAGTTCTAAAAATAGCTCGCTCCAGAAAAATAGTTTTTGCTGTGTTTTACACTTTCAAATGGTAATCACAGAACTACATGAGTACCCGATGACAAAAAGAAAAAGAACTTTCCCTCTAAATTATGGATATCCAGAAGAAGAGTTTTAGTATGATCCCAGTAGCAAGAGATCATTATAGGTACAACATCAAAATTGCTCCTTCAATTGAATCACAGCAGATCAATCATGGCTCTCTATGGTGAGTTGAACCCAACTCAGCCTCCATCCAAGCAACTTTGGACATTTAATCTCATTAAAAACAATAAGATTCAACAATATAAGAGAAAATTACACACAATTTCTCCAGCTTGACAATCTTGACACAGTTCCAGCAGCTAAATTACACAGATCCACCGCTACTAACACTAGATCTGAATTATAAAATGCAGTTATAACTTAAATGGTAGGGTTGGTTTAAATGCTAATCACGAACATAACATTCCATTATCTTAAATTACGTGCATTATACTGATGAAAATTTAACCGACATGCTCTATGTTCCTCACCCCTTCAACTAAATCAGCAACCCCAGCGCCAAACGTCCCGAATATGTAATCATAGGTCAGAAACGCATCATCAAGGGTGTCATGCAAGAGCCCCGCAGCAACTACTGTGGAATTGGCCCCGATCAATGCGAGTAGCACAGCCGTTTCCAGGCAATGCTGCAAATAAGGATCCCCGCTAGCACGCATCTACAGGAAATAACCAATCAAATTCTGTGAACTTTAAAGCACAGCAATAACAAATCATCAGAACCAAGTATAAATAACAATTCCCAAACCACACGAATAGCAAGTTCAAGACTCTATGCTCTCTTATCTATTTACCTGCCCTCTGTGCGCTTTCTCGGCTTCGCAAAAGGCCTTGATCACGAACTCTTCACAGAAGATCTTGTGCCTCAACTGGGCACCGAGCAGCAGCTTCTTGGCATAAGGCTCAAATCCACCGTCCACGAAGGTATCCTCCAAATTGAAGGTCAACTCATCAGCCAGAGCCGAAGAATCGCCCTCGTCTAACCCACCAGCCTTGAAACTCGGCGAATCGTAATCCAAGCACGACCCCAACCCGTTCCTCACAAATCCATCAAACAACCCGCTGGTCCCACCCCTCTCGCCGCCGCCGATCCTCACGGGGCTGGCGGCGCTGCTCCTCGAAGAGGAACCGACGGTGCTGTTGCCGCTGCTGCACGAGACGGGGCCGTGGAAGACGGACACGGGGCTTTGGTCCCGGTCCCTCTTCCAAGAAGACCCGCCGAACTTGCCGGGCGAGTAAGAGAAGGAGCTGCTGAGTTCCTTCAGGTTCAACTCGTCCCCTCTGCCGCCGAGGTCCTCCCCGGCGGCGCCCGAAAAGCTTGGCATCGGGGCGTGTTTCACAGCCGCCGGCGCCGGCGAGGAGAAGAGGCACGAGAGGCCGCCCATTACCGGCTTCTGCGACGTCGATGCCGTTGACGAGGAGGAGGATCGCGACCCCAATTCGAAGTCGCACGAAGCGTGCGCATTGATCTGGCATGGGTGCGGCGTGGAGCACACGCTGCTCGGTGGGCTCGCGTATAGCGCTATGGTAGAAACCGCCATGGCTACGGAGAACGAGAGAAAAAGAACAAAGCTTTCCCGATTTCGTTTCTTCTTTGAAAATTGGGGTTCCCGATCCCAAATCCCAAACTCAAAACAATTGATAGTGTTAGATTTTTTTTTCTTTTTCTTTTTCGGTTATCTAATTGAAAAAGAAGAGAACAGAATAACCCAAAAATTAATATATATATATTTTTTCCCAGAATCCTATAAGAAATTGATATAAGCCCTAATAACGACGTTGAGCGCCCCAGTTACTGTTGCGGCGGCTCCCAAATGAGGAGTGAAGAGAGTAACTCAAACAAAAGGAAAAGTATACCCTCTCCTGTGCCTAGAATTCAAAGAGAGAAGGGAAATGATTACGATTTGAAGAAATCAAAGATTCAACTTTTTTTTTCTTTCTTTTTGTGGGGTTTGGTGTCGGTCGTTTTAATACAGATGTTAAGAAAAATGGAGAATTAAATGAGAGTACTACAATGATTTTTATAGAGGTGAGAATTTACAAAAGATGGCCCAGGAAACGGAGAAGAGAAGGTCAGATACGTTTGGAAGTTGGAAGTGAACGCAGGAGAGAGAGAGAGGGGGAGAGGGATTCGTCTTAAATTTCCGCTGGATCTGTCATCTTGCTTGGTTTTGTGAGAGGCTTGGTGGAATTGCTCAGCTGCCAGGGAAAGGGGAGTGTAAAATGACAGAAATATCCTCGCATAAACCTGTGGGCTGTGAATCCCGCGACACGCTCTATTATGTTCCCGAATAGAACTTAATTTATAGATTTATGGATAAGTTTGGCCATGTTTAATGTTGTCACAGATTCGGTTTTGGTTAATTAACAACGTAAAGCAGCGCTGCAGAATAGATATTTATTCTTGGCTCAACCCGACCTTTTTGTTGCGACACCGATGAATCTAGACCTTATTCTATGAGTGAAATCAAAGCCTCAAAATGTAAAAATAACAATAAAATTTTTTTGACGGATTAACTTTATGGACTTACAAATCGCAATACTTATTTTTTATAATCATAAGAATTAGTAAATTGATTTGTTAAGCATGTAGTTGACATGATCTTTTCACATTATAAAGAATGTCACCATAAGAATGTAATATTTCTATATTTGGTTTAAAGTTTTTAAAAGTATTCTTAAATATTTTGTATTCTCGAAAATGAAAATTGTCTCATTTTCAATCTCACATCTTCATCGCCGTTTCGAAATGGTTAGATTTTTCATGAGAATGGAATATTGTAAAATATAAAAAAGACCAAATTGTCCCAAGCCTTTTTTTTTTGTTCAAGTCCTCAAACCTTATACCCTTGACAACCATCATTATTACTGGACCACCACAAACCACCGACGACTGGTATCTGACCACTGACAGCTTGCATCTGACCACCGTCAGCCAGCGTCCAACTATCGTCAGTCGACACCCAACCACCTTCGAGTCCGACCATCGCTTGCTTGCTGCAGCCGAACCACCACCGGATGGCCAGCCTTAGACTACCGCAAAACAACCAACTTCGGACCACTGTCGGACTGCCAGCCCTAGACTATTGTCAAATAGTCGACGTAAGACCACTATGATCAACGCGGAACCGCCACGATCATCGACCGACGACTGACCACTGCTGGCCGACGTCAGGCCACCATTGGGCCACCGTTAGGCCACTGTTGACTGACGTCAAGCAACCGTCAGTCGATGTTGAAGTGCCTCCAGTATATACTATTTTGTCATGTGTGTTTTTGGAAAAACATATTGTATTCTCGAGAATGTTGTTAACAATTTAATTTGCACCTAAACGCCTTCAAATCATATTCTTGAGAAAATTTTTTCCTAATATCATTCTCAAGAATAGTATTTCCGAGAAAAAAATAATTATGAGAACTACACATCTCTTATAGGTTAATTTTGTTAGGTCTCTCATTACTCTCAGAGGATTTCTATTTTATACCTTAGAGCACCTTTGTGCTGATTTTCTTTACATTTATAAAAATAGAAATATATTTATAAAATATACATAAAATTTTAATAGTGAATAAAATATTAATAGCAATAAATACTCTTAAACTTTGACTATATTTTGTTTCATATCAATAATACAAATAATTTTAGTAACATTTTTAAGCGAAATTTTCAGGTATCATTTCCATAAATTTTAAGTATTTTAAAATATTGTGACTTATAATTATTTTTAACTTTTATTACTCTACCATTATATATATTTTTTGACTTATCATCTTCTTAATTAACTTTTCACTTTTCATCTTTTATAATAAAAAAAAAATTAGATTATCTTGAGTGAGAATACTAACGATACCAATAATCATTAAAAACAAGTTAAAATTGCGTTGTTAACATTTATAAGTTAAAATTATTAGAATATAATTAAAACTTAACATTGAAATCTATTTTTTAAAATATCAATTTATAGAATAAAAAAATTTTAAAAAAATCTATATTAATATTTTCTTTCTATTAAGTCATTTATTTAAAGTTGAAAATACTTCAAAATTTTTGTAAACAAAGTAATTCAAAATCATGTCACAAAATTATTAAATTTAAAATATTAGTTTCTTATTAGACTTTATTGACAGGAAGATCGATAGAGGTAGCATGGTGTCAAAGGTGTTTTGTTAACACGAGTGGTAGGGTTTTGCGATGGCTAAGGGCAATGCGGTTTTGCAATGGCTAAGGGCAATACGGTTTCGCATCGTGGTGCCTATAGCATGATGGTGACATTCTAGCAAGTTAGAGCAACGATGTGGTGGTGGTGCAATATGACATAAGTTCCTTAACATTTCAAACAAAAAGACTAATAAAAGTAATGTTTGAAATGTTTAGGAACTAATTGGAAGCGTTTTTTAGAGACTAATGTAAGCACCGATAAANTGATGGTGACATTCTAGCAAGTTAGAGCAACGATGTGGTGGTGGTGCAATATGACATAAGTTCCTTAACATTTCAAACAAAAAGACTAATAAAAGTAATGTTTGAAATGTTTAGGAACTAATTGGAAGCATTTTTTAGAGACTAATGTAAGTACCGATAAAAGTTCAGACCAATTAGAAAATTCACCTTGTATTTTTTTTATGCTTTCACCATTTATTTGATGGCTTATTCTTTATCTATAAAAAAATGAGAGGAAGCTACTAAAGAAGTAAGAGAAACACAAGAAACAATCAAAACAATGAACAGAAAACAACTATTATGAGCGCAAAATATGGCCTAATTTTCTCTAATTTATGCATGCTAATTCTTTCCATATTAATTATTATCAATTCATTATGAACCAAAATTATGTCATATTTGCATATCAAATACTCTGTTTATCTTTTTTTAATGAGTGGTGTTACGTGTACACCAAAAATACCACCAACGTACAACCATCAAAGTATTTTATACATCTTAGGTCCATGGTTATCAAACTCACGAGTTTAAGTAAACTCGTGGAGCCTTCGTAAACTCGGATCGTAAANCGTAAGTGTACGTGATGGAGGACGTGAACGCTGTTTAGAGGAGGCGATTGAAGGACATGATGGAGGAGGAGAACGAATTTGAGTGGTGTCGTCGATGGCGGTGTAGTAGCGTATGTGAGACGGCGTGAAAATAAAGAGAGAGGGAAAGAAGGCAATTGGAGAAAGAAAAGAGAGAGAAATCGTGAGAAATTAGAGAGAGAAAGAACAAATTAAAATATAATTAATAGGAGAGAGAAATACAAATTTTTATACGTATAAAACGTTTGTTGGCTACATGGTGGCACCAAATTTGGTGTATACAGAGACTTTTTCTTTTTTAATAATTTTCTTTAAATAATTAAAAAAAAGATATGTAGCAAAACATAATAAGGCTATGTTCACGAGTTTGATTTTGGAGGGGAAATGTGACAACTCGCGTCTGGAGGGCACTGTAGCACAGCCCCCTGGGCACTGCAATGACACGGGCCCAACGATGCGCTACAGCACTCCCAGGGCACTACAACAACACGGAATCAATGAGGCATTGTAGCGCGCCTAGCGCGCTGTTGCAACATGGAAAAAATATGAAAAATCCTAGTACCACAATAGTAGCTTGGGCACGAAGCTCTCCTCCTCATATAAATAGAGACTACCAGGTAGAGCTTCAGTTGCTAATTCCTTCAGAACTCTTAAGGTTCCACCCAATGCTGAGACTTTTCTGCTCAAGTTTTTCTTATGAGGATGCAACGTTTTCACTTTGGGTAGGTAGTAAGTCTTTTTTACGGTGACTTAGGGTAGTAGGCCTTGTCACCACTACTTTGGAAGTGGTAATAATGTGGTGATGCCAGTTTGCTGTAACGATGTAAGTTCACTACCATGACACCTTGCAGTAGTAGTATTCTTTCAGTTATGAGCATAGTGTGGTGTTTGATGGCCAATGCAAGTGCCAATGCTATGCCGCTCAGAGCTTCCAATGCCAGTGCTCCTTAGTCCAGGCTATTCTAGGATAGTGAAGGTCGCAGTGCGTCAACGGTGTGTCGCATTAGCGGTCCGTCAATCGTGTCACTTATGCTTGCATGTTTAGTTAATTATTCCATTATTTATTTACTCAGTATTAATTAATTATGTGCTTATATGCTTAGTAGTTGCATGTTTTGGAGTAAGTAGACTTTTATATGATTTGTTAGTATGATGTAGACTTTCCATAATNCTGCCGTTCAACACCGCGAATCCATCCTCCAAGACCATCGCAGACCACCGTCACGCTACCCCGACTCGCCTTCGACGACGGCTCTCTGACCTTAGGCACGAACTTCACACCACTCTTCACGTTCCCTCACGTCATCTTCTCCGATGGAACACTCTTCAACAGTAGTCACGAAGATTGGTTTTACTATAAAGTGTGGATGAGTTTGCTCATAAACCGTGTTTTAGTTTGTTTAAGACCCTCATTTCAGTTTGTTCATGATGGATGTACAAGTTTGTTAAATTGAGTTGAAGAGTTTGTTCATACCGGATATTAGAGATTGTTCAATCTCAAAAAAATGTGTTTCTTCATATTGAGTTATAGTGTTTAATAATAATGAACAAACATGTTCATACAAAACGAACAAACTCACACAAACCTATTTAACAATGGTGAACAAACCTACATAATAAGAATGAACACAAACCTACTTAACTGAAATGAACAAACCTCACTACAAATAATGAACAAACCTATTCATATAAAACAAACAAACCTAATTAATTGTATTAAACAAACCTACTTAAGTGGAATGAACAAGCTTCAATAAATGAACTGAACGAACACTTATTACTTAACTGAACAAACCCATTTAATTATGGTGGACAAACCTACTTAACTGGAATGAACAAATCCCAGTACAAACAATGAACAAACATGTTCATATAAAACGAATAAACCTATTTAACTATAGTGAACAAACCCACTTAACTGTAATGAACAAACCCCAATATAGAAAATGAAAAAACCTTTCCAAATAAAATGAGCAAACTCGTTTAACCGAACAAACTCGCTTAGCTGGAATGAACAAACCCTAATAGAAATAATGAACAAACATGTTCATATAAAACGAACAAATCAATTTAACTCTAGTAAACAAACCTACTAAACTGGAATGAACAAACCTAGAAACAAATAATTAAAAAATCTATTCATATAAAATGAACAAACCTAATTAGCTTATTGAACAAACCTACTTAACTGGAATGAACCAATCCCAATACACAAACTGAACAAATACATATTTCTAAAACGAACAAACCCATATAGCTATGGTGAAAAAACTTACTAAAAATTAACAAAATCGATGACAAGAATTGAACAAACCTTTCCATCAAAAATGAACAAACCTATAAACGATAAGTGTTTGTTTATGCATTATATTATAATTTTTTCATTGTTAGATAACCAGTTTGCTCATTGTTCAATGTATCGATGCTTAATCAAACTCAATATATAGGTTTGTTTATAAACAACAAAGGACGTGGTGAGTCCGCCATTCAACATGAGGAAGAGATGACATGCAGGAGAGATGACGTAAGTGTACGTGATGGAGGACGTGAACGCTGTTTAGAGGAGGCGATTGAAGGACATGATGGAGGAGGAGAACGAATTTGAGTGGTGTCGTCGATGGCGGTGTAGCAGCGTATGTGAGACGGCGTGAAAATAAAGAGAGAGGGAAAGAAGGCAATTGGAGAAAGAAAAGAGAGAGAAATCGTGAGAAATTAGAGAGAGAAAGAACAAATTA
>QANU01084768.1:61005-101136 GCA_003254905.1 Nissolia schottii | reverse complement strand
ACGACAGCAATGGGGTCGCCGGTGGGGAGTGGGATGGGTCTTCGAAGATGAAAGAGACTGGGAAAGTGAAAGGATCAGTTACAGATGCTATGTATATGCGTGTCACGGGTCGGGTCGGGTCGGGTTTAAGGTTGCGAATCTGAGACTCGACCCGTCTACCTAAGCGGATCGTTTGGGTTTGACCCGCCGAATCTGACCCGCACGAGTCGGATTGGGTCTGATTTAACGGGTCGGCGAGTTGGGTACGACCCATGTTCACCACTATGAACTACCCCACCCACGACGTGGAACTCGCTGCAGTGGTGTTTACACTGAAAATTTGGAGGCATCACTTGTATGAGGTGAGGTTTGAGGTATTTTCGAACCACAAAAGTCTGAAATACCTATTTGATTAGAAGGAGTTGAACATGCGACAGAGGAGGTGGATGGAGTTCCTAAAAGACTACGACTTTGGATTGAACTATCACCCCAGCAAGGCAAACGTAGCAGATGCATTAAGCAGGAAGTCGTTGTGTGCCTCCTAGATGATGGTCAAAGAGTCAGAATTAATCAAGAGCTTCAGGGATTTCAACTTAGGCATCACCCTTCGTCCAAACAGCATTAGGCTATGCCATATACAGATCACCAGTGGGTTTTGTCTGAGGATTGCGGAAGCATAGAAGAAAAGCGAGGATGACACTTGGCAGAAGTTTGTTAAGGCTGTGAATGACGGGAAGGCCAAGGAAGTTGCTTTTGGACCAAATGGAATTCTGCGATTCAACCAACGCATCTGTCCATCAAACGAGGGAGAGCTGAGAACGCCTCCATGAGGGACATAAAAGCCATTTCACGATTCACCTAGGGATGACTAAGATGTATCATGATCTAAAGGTGTTTTGGTGGTCGAGACTAAAAAGGTATGTAGCAGAATAGGTGGAAAAGTGCTTGGTATGTCAGAAAGTCAAGATTGAGCACTAGAAGCCGCACGGAATGTTGACCCCGCCAGAGATAACCGAGTGGAAGTAAGAACGGATAGCTATGGACTTTGTCTCATGATTGCCCCGTACAACCAAAGGAGTACACACAATCTGGGTGAAAGTCGACAAACTCACCAAGTTTGCGCATTTTATCCCAGACAGGATGAACTACCCGTTGGACAAGCTTGTACAGATTTACGTCAAAGAAGTGGTGAAGCTGCATGGTGTCCCAACGACCATCATTTTTGACCAGGATACAAGATTCACATTGTGATTTTAGACGACTTTCCAGAAGGCATATGAGTCAGAGTCGTGACTGAGTACTGCTTATCACCCGCAAACTGACGGACAATTTGAGCCGACGATAGAGACGTTGGAGAACATGTTGAGGGCATGCGTGGGCATGCGTGCTGGATCTGCCAGGGCACTAGGATGAGATGCTGCCAATCGTGTAGTTCTCCTACAATAACAGCAACCAGGCCAGCATTGGCATGTCCCATTTTGAAGCTTTGGACGGATGAAAATGCCAGTTGCCGTTGTGTTGGAATGATTGTGGGGAGTTCTAGAATCTTTGTTTAGAGGAGATCAGGGAAGTCGACGAGTGGGTGAAAAAGATTCGGGATAGTATCAAGATTGTGCAAAATCACCAGAAAAACTACATTGATGCTAGGAGGAAACCGATCGATCTCCAAGAAAGGGAGCATGTATTCCTGAAGATCACTCCAGCAACAGGCATAGGGAGGTCCCTTAAGATTAGAAAGCTTAGTCCAAGGTTCATAGGGCCCTTCTAGATACTTAAGCGTATAGCTTACCGCATAGCCCTTCCACCCAACCTAGCATACGTCCACAATTTCTTCCATGTGTCTTCCCAGTTAAGAAAATACCACGCGTCTCCCGACCATGTGCTTGAATCTGATACAGTGTAGTTAAGTGAAGATCTCTCCTTAACCCTGTCACCACGGAGGGTCATCGACCGTAAGACTCGCAAGACCAGAAGCCAGGAAATAGCTATGGTGCGCGTCATATGGGAGAATGGAAAGGTCAAAGGGCAAACCTGGGAGCTGGAGTCTGACATGAGGAAATCATACTCGAAACTCTTTGAAGGCACTAAAATTTCGTGTGCAAAAATTTTCTAAGGGGTGGAATATAACATCCCGCTTTTCCTTAAAAAGGATTCCGCGTAATAAATATATACTAGCCAATTATTTAGACTGAAAAATTAAATCAAAAATTTTATTTTCTAAAAATATCAGTCAAAGTAATGGCTCCAACGAGGCAAAGTTGGCCAAGCAACATGGGGCCTTTTCGAGTACCAGCACTGTGAAGGGCCCAGTCAGCAGGGCTCACAGGGAACTTCCAAGTGCAAGTTCTGGTTGGGGCAGACAGCCTTCTTAGGTCATGTTATCTCTGAGGATGGGATCCTAGTTAACCCTAAGAAGGTAGAGGTCGTTCAGCAATGGCCAAGACCAGCGACAACACCAGAGATCCTCAATTTTTTGGGTTGACTGGGTATATTATCGTCGTTTTGTGAAAAAATTTCTAAGATCGCAACTCCGTTGACAAAGCTCACGCAGAAAGGGGCAAAGTTTGTATGGTCCTCAGAATATGAGTGTAGTTTTCAGAAGCTAAGAGACAGTCTGACGTCAGCACTAGTGCTCGTGTTACCATCAAGTGTGGGTGGACTTTTGTCCTTTGTGATGCCTCGAGAGTTGGTCTCAGATGCGTCCTTATGTAACATGATCGAGTCATAGCTTACGCATCGAGACAGCTCAAGAATCATGAACAGAACTACCTCACTCACGACTTGGAGATAGTAGCTATAATCTTTGTCCTAAAGATCTAAAGGCACTATCTTTATGGGGAACTTTGTGAGATCTTCACTGACCACAAGATCCTCTAGTACATCCTTAAGCAGAAGGAACTTAACCTCACACAACACAGATGAGTGGAGTTACTCAAGAACTATGCACCATTCAATACCATTTGGGAAAGGTCAATGTAGTGGCCGATGCTCTGAGTCAAAAGTCTGAGGGTAGATTAGCACATATAGCTTTAGTGTAGCGACGGTAAGTGGCAGATGTTCACAAACTCACAATAGAAGGGTTCGGGTTTAATGCGAGTGAGTTTGGGTCGCTCTTGGCCAACTTGGAGGTCCGGACCACATCCTTGTTAAAGGAGATCAAAAGGCGGCAGATCGAAGATTCTAAGTTGGTTGAGAGTATAACCAGAACTAAGAGCAGCGCAATATCCAAGTTTCAATGGATTCAGATGGGGTGTTACGAGTTGGAACGCAATTGTGTTCCTGATGTCGATGATCTGAGAAACAGAGTTATGGAGGAAGCCCACAGTACAGCTTACTCGATCCACCAGGGATCGATGAAGATGTACTAGGACCTTAATGCATGAAGAAAGATGTGGCCAATTTTGTAGCAAAGTACCTTGTCTGTAAACAAGTTAAGGCCGAACACCAATGACCAACAAGAGAGTTGCAGAGGATACCTATACCTGAATGGAAGTGGTAGAGAGTTACTATGGACTTTGTGGTGGAGTTACCTCAACCCCCAGTGGCTACGACTTGATCTGGGTCATAGTCGACAGGATGACCAAGTCAGCATACTTCGTGCATCACCTACAAGGCCATAGATTATGGCAAGATCTACATTTAGGAGATAGTCTGGCTTCATGGGGTTCCCCTTTCGATCATATCAGACAGAGGTACGCAGTTCACTGCCAATTTTTGAAGAGCTTTTCAAACAGCTATGGGCACTAACTTGATGAGCACAGCCTTTCATCCTCAGATGGACGGGCAATCTGAGAGGACTATACAGACACTTACGGCATGCATCTTGAATTTTGGAGGTTCTTGGGAGGCGTGTATCTTTTGTGGAGTTTGCGTACAATAACAGTTATTAGGCAAGCATCTAGATGGCACCCTTTGAAGCCCTCTGTGGGAGACGTTGCAGGTCTCCCATTGGATGGTTTGAGGCAGGGGAAGCGAAATTGATAGCCCCAAACATCATCAAAGACACTAAAGAGAAGATTAAGCTTATCAGGGAGAGATTGTTGGTCGCTCAACCTCGACACAAGTCTCAGGCAGATCAGCATTGGCGTAACCTCGAGTTTGAGGTTGGTGAGAAGGTCTTTCTGAAGGTATCACCGATGATGGGCGTGGTCTGTTTTGGTAAGGGAGGGAAGTTCAGCCCTCAGTACATAGGCCCTTTCGAGATCACTAGGAGAGTTGGGTCAGTAGCTAATGTGTTGCCATTACCACCCAGTCTGGCAATATTACATCCCATCTTTCATGTATTCATGCTCAGAAGATATATCTGCAACAACAAGCATCCTTACCCAGTTGGATGTGTGTGTTGAACCCGACATGTCTTATCTGGAAGAATCGGTGGTGATCGTTGACAGACAGGTGAAGAAGTTTTGCTCGAAGGAGGTAACCTTCGTGAAAATTATATGGAGGAATCACTCCTGAGAGGAAGCGACTTGAGAGACAGAGGACGCGATGAGGAAGGCCTACCTGTATCTCTTCGACCCATCCAGCACGTTCCAAGGTAAGGCGATTTTGGGGACCAAAATTATTTAAGGAGGAAAGATTGTGGCGACTCTAAAAAAAAGGATCACTCACGTCTCGCGCGAGACGCATCAGCATCTCGAGCGAGACGCATCAACATGACTGTATTCAATATATAAATAAAATTACAAAGTTCATTGGCAGAAATCTAGGCTAATTTCTAGGGATCCTTAGGTTATTTCTGTCTAGGTTAATTTATACGGATTGCTAGGTTGATTCTAATCTATTTAAGGAAATACAACATATGCGCAATAACAAATTATACATAATATAGAAATTATATACAGTAATACGTTGTCCATCATATCTTGTGTACATATTCATCAATATCTCCTTAAATGCAACATGCCAATAATTTTCACTACTTTTGAATGCGCAATGCTGCATTTTTTTAAGTTTAACAAGTGAAAACAATACTCACTTCAAGACCAAATCTTTACTCAGAAGATCTGAAGGTACTGTTCCAGATAACGTGTTATTTTGCACATACCTGCCACCATTATAAGCATTAACTATAATGTATCAAAATCAAACGAATATGAAGCAAAGCAATTTGGATAGTGTTAAACATTGACTGAATGATACTCATTTTTGTGAGACAAATATATCTGCTATTGCTAAGTTCATAATTGGATGTATCAGAAGTATAACAATTTCCAATTTGATCAAAAACCGTTATGTAAATTCCAGATATCTTACAGTTCCCTTAGATTTGCAAGGTTCACCAAAGAGGTTGGGAGCGGACCTATTAAATGATTGTTCTCAAGACGACTGCAAAAGGAAAAGGTTGTTGTTAGCTGACAACTAACTAAGCATGGTTAAGGGAAGAACATAACAGTAATTACATGATCTTTAAATCCATGCATCCAGTAAAATCTGGTATTGGGCCAGTCAACATATCTCCATCAAGCCATCTGCATCCATGAATAAAATCATTCTGCAAGCAACAACATTAATTTGATGGGACAACCATGAGGCATCAGTAGCTTCATTGCAACAAAAAAGCAATATAAACTGAAAAAGTTCTACAAGAACAGGCAATTTGGTGATTTCCGAAGGAATATCGTCTGTCAAGTTCTTACTAGACAATAAACTGCATCACCAGGAACACAAACTAACTGTTATCAGATCACATGAACTTTTCTTTTGATACGGTAATTGAACATTCTTTATAAGTAACTAACTTGCTGTTCTTTAATTATCTACTTTTCTTTGGGGGTAGTAGGGAGTAGGGAGTGGTAAAGATTATGCAGATAATGCAGGAGATTAATTGTTAGAAAGAAGTCAGAGTTGAGACAAATGGAAATGCTAGTTAAACGGTAATAATTTAAAAGAATTTTGGAAAAAGAAATAAGCATAGTAATAATGTAAAGAATCATTAAACCAACATAAAACATGTAAAGATTCATTTAGATCCTATTAGGATCTACAAGCCCCTGCGGGTTCCAAGAACCAAATAACCTTCATACAAGAAGGATTGTTTATCATAAACTAATGCTTAACCACAGTTTCAATTTGGCATTAAAATCCGCATTCAATCACTGTTAATTAAGTTACATATATCTTGCTAGCTACAAATGTAAAACCTCTAAAAACAAGATTTATTGAATGTTCCACCACACACCCTTGCACAGAAAACAATTAAACATTGATTTGATATTGGAATTCTAAGCACCTAATTCATGTAGCTAGAGCCATCCAAGTAAAACTGAAAACACACGAATCAACAACATCAAAGCTGAATTTCAGTGTTCTATTATTTTGTTTATGCATGGATGACGCCACAAGATTTCCATGGTAAAGTGGAAAAAGATTTAAGAACTGAGAGAAAATAACTTCCCAAGAAATTTCCAAGAAGAAAAAAAAAAGAACTCTTTAGGGAACATTTTGGACCCAAAAAAAAGAGGAGATAAACAGGGACAAGAAGTAGTAATAATATGAACAAACCAAGAAAACCAATGCCAGAGAAAACAGCAAACGTTTCAGAGCATAGAAGAAACACTAAAACAATAAATCATTTTCAGTTCGAAAATCGGTGCTAAAGCAGAAAAAAGACTCAATCTTTCGTAGAAACCAATCCAAGAAAAAGAAAATGGTCTTTGAAGTAAAAAAAAAAAAAAAAAAAAAAAGCCGAGAAGAAGGAGAAGAAGAAGAAGGGTAGTTACTTGGCATCGGGGCTGAGGAGAGAGGCAAGAGGAGTAGCACAGGAAGAAGGGAAGCCTACCCTCCATTTTTCTTCTCTGTTAAGCTTTACTGTTTGAAGAAAGAAAGAAAGTGGCTCGAACTCAGCAGAGAGAGCCAACATTATAATGCAGGCACATGGGAGACACAACATTAGTATTCATATAAAGACGACAAAAAAATAAGGGTAGCATACGAAAATCACAATTTTACAAAAAAGAAAAGCAAAAAAGAAACAACTGGGAAGCATAGAAATTGAAGCAGAGCATAGAAAGAGCATTCTACAATTTCAAACATGAATTGGGGAAAACATGAAAGGGGAATTGGTGAGATAAAGGGTACCTGAGATTGGAAGATGAAGAAGATAACTGAATTGAGAGTGAGTCGGTGGGGAATGGGAAGTGATTGGTGGGAGTGATGGGAGCGGGGCTGAATATATAGAGAGAGAGAGGTGAACTGTGAACCGTGGCCACTTTCTGATTTTATTACAATTTATCACAAATAGACAAGGGGTAGTTAGAATACTTGCTGTGCAAGTCAACTCTTGTTAAATGTTAATTAACCAATTCTGTTACAGAGGTTGCTATTTCTATACAAAGGTTTGGCTATTCCTAACAAACTCCTCTATATATATCTAGCTAAGGGTTCATTCATTAAAACACAAGTTTATGCACCATTAATGAAAGATTCAGTTAATGTTTTCTCCATTTTCGATTCTCTATCTTTTCTGCTATTTTTCCTTCATCTGTTACACAAAGCAGATTTCTGCTGTTGCTGTTTCATGATCCATGGTTCCATAATTTTGGAATCTAACATGGTATCAATCGCGAATCACTTCTCGCTTCCGCTCCAATGATTCAATCCCAGGTTCTTCAATTGTTCCCAATTGGATTTGAATCATTCCCTTTCTGCTTCCCCTCATTCCTTCCTTCCTTGCTTGTGCATAATCATTCCTCACTTTCCTAATCATACGTTCTTTTCTCGCCGTCATTTCTTTGATGTCCTTTTTAACAAATACACATCAATTAATAAAATAATTAATTCGTGAATATTTAAAAAAAAATATAAATGTTTAAATTAAATTACTCTTTAATTAGTGAGATATATTGTTATGAAAAATTATAATGCAATTAATGTAATAATAGAAAGTTGATAATAAATAAGAGTATAGTTGAAAAGACAATTATCAATACTTTCTTAATATAACTAAATGACAATCAATATATCCCTGCGCGCGCTCTCTCTAAGCGGTTACTTTTTTTAATACTTAAAATAAGGTTTATTGGTGGAATTAAATTATCATCCAATTAAATATTAACAAATAAGTAAAAAAAATTAATTTTTTTATTTATTATTTAAAACATTATGCATATAATTTTTATGTTTATTTTATTAAAAAATTTACATTGTCATCTACGTAAATTTTTTAATATATATAAATTTTAAATGATTAAAAAAATTATTTATTTATATTAATATAATAAATTTAATTAATTAAAAATAAAAAAAATTATATTATTATTAAACAAAAATTAAACTCATAATTTAATTGATATTAAAAAAAATTGTGTTATCAACATATAATAATTGAAATCGTGACACAAAAAATGACAGTGCAGGGTAGGGTGACACTGACAAAATAAAATAAAAACAACCAATATACCTGATCTGTCTCAATCGGTTACTTTTATTGTGTAAATCATAAAGAAATTAATTTTGAATGGTAATGAGGGGAATTTTTGGAGAGAGTGCATGTGTGGGGCGTGGCATTGGCAGAGCCCACAGGCATATTGAGCAGAGTATGGCGGGAGTTTCAAGGCCTAGGGTGTGTGGGACCCTCTGCCTTTATTGAAAAAGGTTTCATGTGGGGCCCATGTAAAGTTTGCACTCAAAGACCATGGCAACACAAAAAAAGACTTTGATAATTTCTTGGGGGTAAACGGTCTTTACCATTTTACTAGTAGAAGTCTAGAACGGTCAATGTTTTTCTTCAATCAATAGAAACAATTATTTTAACCCTTTATGAAGTACTCCCTGACTATAAATAAGAGTTTTTTTTATAAAAAAATATCTATAAATATTTGTCATTTTAAAATTTTAACATAATATTAATTATTTATTTCTTTATTTTATTTTTATTTAATAGAAATAATTTAATAAAAATAATTGAGAAAAATGAAAAGGATAAATTTGTTGAATCAATATAAATCTTTTGAATACTAGTGTAATTTTAATGTTTTTTTAATAAGCGAGTATGATTATCTTAAAATTGTCAAATATGATTATCATCATAACATCATTTCATGAACAAAGTTGGTCAAAAATTATCATGAACAAATGTATTCTTGAGAAATACAAATCTAAACAAAATTTTTTAGATCAATAGAAACATTAAAAAAAAAATGTCAAATCATAGTGATTAACTATTATGATGGATAGTTACATGTTATGATTTGACATTTTATTGCATATCTCCCAGCGGAGGATAACCGCATACACAAGGTCTCGAACTCGGGACCTTGCTTAAGCGATACCAAGCCACTTGCCACTTGGACCAACCCTCGTTTTTTTTTTTTTTTATTGCATTTCTACTAACTAACAATGTAAAATTATTTTAAACTATCAAGTGTAATTTCTTGTAATAATCTTTTTTAAAGATATAATATCTAATAAAAGACCAATTTTCAAGGACTAGTTTATTTATAGAAAGAATTAATTTGAATAATATTTTAAATTTTAGATAATTATATTCCAATTTTTATGAACCTCTGCTTCTTCATCATGTCTACATTTAGGGTTGATGGGTGGTTATCAAAGTGAAGACAATGTTGTTCATCGCTAGGATGAAATGAAGGTTGAGGTTGCTTAGGGCGGAATTTTTCATAAAAACAATTCAAGACAACAATGATAAGTGGCATCACGTTGAGCTCAATAGCAGCAAGTTTTTGACAGGGTTCAGGCTCCCTGGGAATGGCAAAATGGGTGCTTCCTTGGAGAATGGGATTCTCACTATGACTGTTTCCAAGGAAGTGACTAAGAAACCAAATGTCATAATCTTTGAGATTTCCAATTAAGGTAATTGTTGTTGGCTGTGTGTGAATTAATTTTTTTCTATACTCACTTTTTATGGTGTAAATTTCTGCTTTATTTGTAAGTACCAAATATATACATAGGAAATAAGAGAGACTATATTAATAAACACAATTATTGTCAATTACTATCAAGATAAGACAACTGAGATTTCAGGTCAACAAGAATCACATGTTTTGTTGNAAAACGCATGCAGCAATTGGAAGAAAAAAAACAACAAAAAAAAATAACCCAGGAAACAAAAAAAAAAAAATTGAGAATACACCTGAAGTTATTTTGGCAGAATGTTTGGGCGAAATATTTTGGCTATCTGAAGTTCATCTCCACAAAAAGAAAAGGTAGACAGATGGTGCTTCTGCGGGAGATTTCAACAAAAGTGAAGGTGAGGAAAATGGGAAGGTATAGATGTTGTGTGGTGCACGTGCGGGCCATGTGATGCAGGTTTGGGCGGGAAAAAAATAAGTGTGTGATTGACATGTGGCATTTTGACTGTGGGACCCACGTGGGAAATTCCCAGCTTTTATATATTATAGATGAGCCACTGGGGGAAGACTAATGCTCAAATTCAGGAAAAGATATTAAAACCTATAAATTTACCAATTGATCAAGGCAAAGAACAAGCAATCTGCAATGGAAAGATTGTAGAATGAAGCATAGTTTTAATGAAACTTTGTTCTTAAGCTTGCATTTGTCAAATTTCATGGCTTCACTTATTTCCTGATCTCAGGTGTTTTAGATCATAAATGCAGAGATTTTCAGATGCCTTTGACTAGTCCATGGAAAACCCTACCAAGCCTTTATGTTCATCAAGCTAGTTCCTTCTGCAGGCAATATTTGTGAATCCAATCCTGGACTAGGTGAATTAAGGTTCATCTGATGTTATTGTCGACAAGGTAAATGTAATTGTAGTTCTGCAACTAATACAACATTTGATGAAAGATTAGTGTCAAAATTTTCACAATGACAAGTTCCCACATTTTCATTGTGAGTTATACACTAATAATTTGACTAGTGTGAATAGATATGATACTGCTATCAACATAAACACTAGAAGGCCATGCTGCCTTATTGGCATTGAAAAAAAGTGTAAGAAGCTTTAGCTCTTTCTGCATTTTTCAACAGGTATAAAGACAAGCATGGGTTAAAAACAACAAAATCATGTGCTGATTATGTACAGCTTATGTCAATGGACAAAGGCAAGGTAGAATCAAGGATTTTAGTGAAAACCTAACCTTTGGTTGGAGACTCAACGTAGACTCCACATTGGAGATCGAATCAGTATAAATCTCTTGAGCAAAACTCCTCAGTCTCTTATCTTTTGATTTTTTAATTTCGTATTGTAAGTTTTTCTTAAATTTTATACTCTTCCATTATTTTACTAATGGCTTATTTAAGATTTTGTACAAGTGCAAAAGTTTACTTGTCTCTTACTAGACATTAGATATCCCGTCACTTGTTATAAGACTTATGAGAATGTTTTATTTTGTGTTTTATTGAAAAAATTTTATAATACCAAAATACTTGATTAACTCCCTTTTTTCAAGTCTTTTTGAACCATCACTTTCCTTGACCTAATAAGAGTGGAGCAACAACTGCAAGAATATTTTCACTATCCATCTTGTAATTTACTATTATTATAATAATAAGCATTCTTATAATCAATTATTGCCCAGTTCCGCCAATTAATTTTCTTTTCGCTACTATGACATGCATTTTTGTTAAGGCCTTTACTATACATGTTTAGTCATTTTGTAATATTTGAATTCCATTTGAATTGACTTTGTTAATATTTCATAGATTCGATTTTAGATTAATATAGGATTTTCTTTTATAATAAGATTAGGGTTAAATATGTTTTTTTGTAACATCTTATTTTTTCCTTAGTAAATATTTCATGAATTAAATAAGGAAACAAGCCCTCCCACGAGCTTTTACATTAAAAATGTCTGTAGAAATAATTCTGCTCATTTTTCACGAAATTCTGCAGACACAAATCCTTTATGTCACCCGGGTACAATCGTGTGTCTAAGGTATTTGTAAAATATACGGTTACAGAAGAAGGCTCACAAATATCTTATATTAACCTAGGTTCTTCTTTAGAAAAATTAGGAGATCACAATGACGTGATCAGAATATTTTTAGAATAATCATACGCGAAGTACCGGAACCGGAAACGACCAAACTTGATCAAAATTGATCTGCGTGTGGCCCGTAATTCTTGGCCACAAAATCCAGCCAAGCGACATAGCTCTTGCGCGGCCAAGAGCTCACCATGTGGCTTATTCAAAATTCAAACCCTGAGTTTCCATATGAGTCATATGGTGACTAGGTCATATGATGTCATGCTTAGGTCATGGATGACCTAATCGAAGGGTAAAATGGTAATTGGTCCAAGGACAATTTGGAAAAGTGAACATTCGTGGCTTGGCCTATAAATACCCCTTAGAATCTGAAATTTTAGAGAGAAAAAGGAAAACCTTGCCAAAACTCTGTCCAATTACACACCCAGCTGTTATCCTGTCAAACCCCAAGCCCAGAGACTTTCCTATACAAGCCGAAAACTGGAGCTAGGAAACATCACAGCAAGGCAAGAGGCTGTAGAAAGTACCGGAACCGCAGCAGGACTTGAACAAGTGGGTAAACCGATTTATCCACTGTCTGTATGGGTTGATGTTAGATGATATATGATGTTAGGATGTTGTATGTGACCATGACTATATATATGTGTTGTTGATATTTGTCTGGAACTGTTGGTGTTATCTGTGACTCTGTCAGAATTTAGGAAAACCTAAGCTGTAAATAGGGCTATGTCACGTTTTTAAGAGGAACTGCATGCTGGGAATTTTATCATGAAAAACTAATGCTATTTTTGATTTCTACACGAAAAATTGAGCGAGGATGTCAAGTTTTGTGATTTTTGGAGTCCTCAATGAATTTCTCAGCAAACAAACAAAAAATGATGTTTTTAAACAACAAGGGCAAAATGGGAATTTCAAGTTTTGGGACTGAAAAACTGGGTTGATTTTCAGAAAATATGGGTTTAAAACAATTAAAAAAATCTTAGGGACAACTCTTGAGTCCATCGGGTTTTTGAGAACTAAAATTATGAAGAAAACAGGGTTTTACGGGCAAAAAAAGGCATTTTGGGGAAAGGGCAAAACTATACTTTCGTGATTTTGGGACCGGTTTTTGATAACTAAATATTAATAGAAAACAGACGTATTGAGAAAAGCACTGATACACCGCAGTTTCAAGCTATGTTCATGAGTATGTTTTATGTGAAGTGTTTTATGATAAATTAAACTAACCTAATTTATGATTTAATGATCTATGCATGCCTATGTTGTTATGAGGAAATAATCTATGTTATGTGATTATGTTTTATGTGATTATGTTGTTTATGGAACAAATGCTTGGATATATGCTATGTTAGGTTTTAGCAAGTGAAAGTATGTTTCCTATGTTTATGAGAACATGATAATGATGATGATAAGTACACTTCTGGTAGCGTCGATAGGGCATGCCAGTAGTGGAAACTCCCCTGGTAGTGTAAGGAAAGGATAAAAACCCATGAAAGAACTCTTGACCTAGAGAGTTAGAGCATTCGACCATAGGAGAGTCGAGGTACTAAGACATCAGGCCACAGTAGAGTCTGAGTGTACTAGGGGTTCCCGGCCACAGAAGAGTCAGGGATACCTTAGAAATGAGCTGAGTTCGAGGAGTTCTCTCAACCACAGTAGAGTCGGAGAGTCCCTTGGTCACAACAGAGTCAGGGGAGGTCCAGCCACAACAGAGTTTGGAACGCTCTAAGGACGAGGCAAGTCTCACGAAGTTCATTAGGGTCTGACCACAGTAGAGTCGGGGCTCAAAGAGTAGCAAGTCCGACGAGTTTTCACACCCGTTTCTTTATGGTTCAAGGTAAGCACGACCAGGACGTCAGCGCAGTACGTAGAGACGCAGACTTGAAGAAGATGAACTGGGGAATAGGATAACAGGGGCTTGACTAAAGATGTTACGATCAACCCTTAGTTAGTATGGTTTATGTTTTGCACTATAGTGAGAAAGTACATGTATGTATTAACTATGATACTACCTATGTAAATGATTGTGAGTATATGCTATGGATCACTTGTATGCTTATTGTTTGATGTTGTTTTGTTAGAATAATTATCCGTTAAGTATAAAGCTTTAACGTTTGCTTTATAAATTCTATCTGATGCGCGGCTCATATTTTATATTGTATATGTATAACGAAAACGTTTCAAAATAGTCCATATTTTCAAGTATAAGATAATTGCGAACCCTAAAGTAGGGGCTAAAATTAACCCCAACCAAAACAGATTACAATCTAGTGAGCATTGTTTGTGATGCACACGTAAGCAGCTAGCTAGGGGGTTTCATTTTTAGTCATTGTAAAATTAAAAATTCTATGTTTGGTCTCCGAAAAATATTGTTAGAAATTAGTCCCTAAAAAATTTGATAAGTTTTAGTCACCGTTAGAATTAGACATTGAGTACTGGACGTTAAATATGTCACGTGGCACCACATGTAACATGCCACGTGGCACATTTAACGATCACGTCAGTACTTAATGTCTCTTTCTAAAAAAAATTTGAGAGACTAATTCTTAACAAAAAAAAAATTTCAAGGACTAAACACAAATTTTTTAATTTTACAATGATTAAAAACATATTTAACCCATAAGTTTATCATTGTATTGTTATAATAATAATAATTCAACCTTTTCTATTTATAAATAAAATCATACCAACGAAAAATGAGTTATTTTTCGTGATGTGACCTAAATTAAAAAATAAATAAATAAAATAAAGAGTTAGCATAATATCATCCAAGATGCGTTTTTTTTTTTTAGTACTTGAATTACTTCCAATTAAGTTCATAATTTGTAATAAGTCTCACTTTGAAAAAGTTAAGATGCTTTATAAGAACTTGGACTCATAGTTTTGAGGCCAAATTGAATATTTACTCTTGTATTTATCTTGATGCAAGAAACTAAGGAGTAATTTGTTAGGAGTTATGTTACTTCCCCATTCTCAAATAATTGTTCATATTTTTATTTTAGTTATTTCTATAAATAATTGTTCACTTTCTAAATCTATACAATATTATTTTTTTTAGTATACTCCTATTTAATGAGAATAGTGGAAGAGAGATAGAATAATAAAAGAATAAATGAATAAGAGTAAATTTATAAATAATTATTAAATATTATTAACTTTAGAGACTTTTCAATTATTTTTGTAATACTCATGCAAAGTAAAAAGTGGACAATTGTTTTGAGAACAAGAAAGTAATTCAACCCCTTCACCATGAGAATTCTTATTAAATCACAAGCAGTGTATGTCAAAATTCATTGGTAAGATTAAATACTATTTTCTTGGAGTTTGGAGTAGCAATTAAGCATAACTGTCTCCCCAAGAGTGCAATGAGAAGAGGAGGTCTACGAGGGAGAATTGAGAAATTGACTATAATAACAGCGAAGAGGAAAGTGAAAGGAACCAAACTAGAGACAACTTGAGAAATTACTTTCCTGCCCATCAAGTATTTCCCTATGAGTGAAGCACTTCAGGTAAATAGATCTTCACATTACAAATGATCCCTCTCATTTGTGTTGTTTGCCCATTTTTATGGTCTTTGCTGATTTGGTCTCTTATATATATGACTTAATGACCTATACATATGATTAGAGTAAAGAAGTGTCTGTGAAAGTTTTTCTCTTTGTTTGTTGTAAATGTCGCCTTCAAAATGTTTGTTAGAATGCTTGTAAGGCATTAGAAGTGCAAGCTTTAAATTAAAAATGCTTAAATTTATTGTTCTGTATTGTAAATTCCTATCTGTAGGTTCTGCAATCATTCCATTAATTAGAAACAAATATTTCAACTTTTCTATTTTGTACCTGTTTTGTTTTGCTTGAGCATGTGACTGTAATTATCATTTGCTGATGCTTACTATGTGTATAACGCTGAATACTGTCTTTTTTGCTGGGGTTTCTCCTAGTCCCACATGAATAGGTTCAACCAAAAGTACTTATTATTCTTATCCGTTGCTGATTATTTATGGCTAAGTTATTTCTTGTTGAAGAATGTCAGCAACTTTGTTGTGTTTGGTGTCAAGGTAGGATAGGAGAACAGAGATGTGGATAAAAAATTCTTGTATTTTTTGTATCTCATTGAAATTGGAATAGACGGGACAGAAAATTTTTGCATGGAGACACAGAATTGGGTCTTACAGGGATAGGAATTGATCTATATTTGTTCATGTGTCTCTGCTTCATGTCCTATCTCTAGTACTAAATGCAACCTTTATGTCTTTTAATTTAGGATAGACAACTATTTCGCTTCTTGAGAGGAGTAATTGCAGTTTAGAATCCCTACGTTTGCCCAGAAGGTCAGGGTCCTCATCGACGGATCCCATTTGGGTGATTAACTTGAATGGCGAGGAAGAAGCCCTTCCCCCAGAGTGAGAGGTCGAGGCGGACCCAGCCTTGTCCACACCACCGACCAGGCCCCGTGGCCGCAGAACGACGACGAGAAAGAGGGTGACTCCTGCAGTGCCTCGCCGATACGCCCACAGAGACTTCACAGCGGTGACCACGATGTGCAGCGAGGACGAGCCTGAGGAGGAAGAGGACCCTACAGAGGAGGAGTCGGACGAATAGGGTTCAAGGCCGAGGACAGACACAGCGGAGAGCACAAGGAAGACTTGTACAGTTTTAGGAGTAGTGGTACGATGTTTTGTATATACGCGCAATGGGTAGTACTCATCTGCGTATAGGTGTTGTATAGGTACAACTAGTATGCGCAACGGGTAGTTCCCGTCCGAATTTATATATGTATGTGCAATGTATGATAAATGACCAGTTTTGAGGTATCTAAAACTAACTGTGGCAATCTAATGAAATGTACATTTTCAATTGTGTGGAGGCGCATGTATGTGACGTTCTAGGCCTATGTATGTGTACCTATTCGAATGTATGTATTCTTTCTATAACACATGCTATATCTATAAACGGCTAACATGGCTCTAAATTTCAGAATTAGTAGTTGAGAAAAAGTTTTAAAATGACCCATATTTTGAGTAAAACCCTACTTTCAAAGGTAATAGAGAACAGTAAGAATTCACACTACCAAAGGATAGCAACATGGTCTGGAGGGCTCATGACTTAAGCATAAGCCAGCCAGCTAGGATGTTTCACTTCTACTCCTCATTATTAACAACCATGTTAATTAGATGCGAGAGCTTTTCTAAGCACAAAAAAAAAAAGATAGGGAGAAAGAGGATCTCCTTACCTAATACCTCTCATTGATTCAAAGGTTTTCGTAACCGCACCATTCCAAATAAGTTGCATAGTGCAGAAATAAATACACCGTCAAATGATGTCAATAAGATGATCTGGAAGACCCACATCTTGAAGAGTGTCCTTAATGAAAACCCACTTGAGTATGTCCTAAGTTTTTTTCCAAGTCTAGCTTGACTACCATAAAACCAAAATTGTCATGCTTAGAACGCATTGAGTGAATCACCTCCTGGGCAACCAGGATATTGTCAGAGCTCAAGCGAATAGGGACAAAACTGCTTTGAGTATGACTCACCAATTTATCCATCACACACTTTAGCCTAGTAGCAATTACTTTAGTAATGACTTTATAGTTTACATTGCATAAGGAGATGGGCCAGTAATTAGCAAAATATTCTGAAGCATCAACCTTTGGAATAAGGGAGATGAGGGTCCCATTAACAAGGTCAATATTCTCTAAATGCTCAAAAGAATTATTAACCCAAAAAACATAAAGAATTTTCAACCACCTCCCAATTATTGTGATAAAACAATAGCGGCAAACCATCAAGGCCAAGCGCCTTGAGATAGCCTATTGAAAACGCAACTAACCGAATTTCCTCCTCAAGAGCAGAAAAATAATTAACTCCCATCACTTTCAAAGGCTCAGGATCATCAACCCAAATAATTTTTAAGCAAGTTGATTTTATTCATGTGTTTCCTTCCCACCACTTTGCTATGAAAACAGTTTGTATTTCGATCACCAAATTTAATCCAATTACAGCGAAATAGTTGCTTCCAGTACACCTCTTCCTGAATAAGAAACCCTTATATTCTTTCTAAATATGCTTATTGAGATCAACCCAAAAAGGATTCAAATGGGAGTCAACATATTTTGCAATCCCCTCCTCACAAGAATCCTGTTTTTCTTCCTCTTGATGTTGCCAAACACTTCTTTGTTCCAAGTCTTAACTTTATCGGTAAAATTGGCAATATTTGCAGTGAGAGTCCCGTCTTTCTCCCAAACATGTTGAAGAAAAGTGGAGAAACCATCATGAAGCTTCCAAGGGGCCAAGAAACGGAAGGGGTCTACGCTCTCTAGATTGATAACCATTTTCATAGTAGCAAAGAAGGAGAGGAACATTGTCACTTTTTAAGTTTCAAAAGATGTGTGATCGAGCCCTTCTGAAAATGATTAAACCAATTAGAATTTGCAACCACTTTGTCTAAGCCTCCTTCTAATATTTTTATTCTGCCAAGTAAGCGGTTGACCCTGATAACCATCATCAGATAGACCACTTTGTAAGAGGAAATCATTGAATCTTTGCATATAATAAGAAAGTAAAATTGGATTACCTGTATCATAGATGTTGAGGGTGGAGTTAAAGTCACCACCCACACACCAAGGGCCATTTAACGTAGAGGCAATACTCATTATCGCATCCCAGAGATCTCTTCTAAAGCAAGAGTGAGCATTGCCATACACAGCAGTGAAGAACCATAAATCCCTATAATTAAAGGCAACCTTCATGTGAACAAACTATTTATGACTGTTAATCACATCAACCCGCCAAACAGAGCTATCCCACATAACCCAAATGCCACCTGCAAAGCCTTCACCATCTTGGATATAAGAACCATCAAAATCAAATTTCTTGATAATTCTTTTAGCTTTATTCCCAGAAACATGTGTCTCCATGGGCACAATTAACTTGGACTTATACCTATTGGAAAAATACAAAAATGCTACATGTACACCCAATTTCATACACCCATACATACACCATTAATAATGCACAAACTTTATTCTCACGAGTGCACAAACATTACAAACTTGTAAATGATACTCTTAACTATACTTAATTAAGTGCACAAACATTACATGAGTTAAAACACAAACTTTATGTATATAAGTACGAGGTATATGTATGGTGTATGATTTTTGGTATACGTGTAGTAGAACTCTTGGAAATATCATAAATCAAAGAGGAAAGTCCTCTACATGAAACACCTCTACAATATCACATATTAATATTCATTATTAACAGGAAGGAGATGAAGATACAGTACCAGACCCAATATTAGGATTTTTGATCATATTGTGATCACTGCTATTGTTAACTGCAGGAGTACTATCTGACTCCCTTAAAAGAATTTCCAACGGTGTTACGACATAACCTTCCATTGGAATGGGACTCCCAACTAGCTACACTTTATTCTATTTATTGTGCCACAATATTGATTCTACTCGCTGCTTTGATTATCATATCCCTCTTGGGATGCCATGTTTGAGCCTCCAGACTTTTTGTTTCCTTCTTGCAAATTCACTTTAGGACCTCCAGACTTGTTATTTTGTGATAAATTTGTCGTCTTTTTTGTAATTTAAAGTCTATGCTCTTATCAAGTTGTGTTTTACTGTAAAAATATATTTTTGTCAAAGTTGATCATGCTTTCCGGAAAGATATATTGAGATTAAAAAAAAGAAAACTACTAAAGTGATAAAACACAATAGAATGGCATGTAGAGTAGGTATCTGACATATCAATATCTTCTAAGGTCTAGGCATCCGACTCTGATTTTGGCAACGAGTTTTTCTGCTTCTATTTCTTCATAAAAATAAAGAATGCAACACAAATCAATCTTCAAAGTCTCAGATGGGGATTACTCACAACGGTTGGTAGTAAACACTTTCTGGACAAATTCTTTTTTTTATCATACACGAGTGATTTGTTGACATGATCATGGTTATCAAAATTGCTAGTTAATTCGTATACTTGAATGAGTTTATGATCCCAAATAACATAATCGAGCCGACTCTCACAAATTTGTTTCTAACTCAATTGAACTTGGTTAAAAAATTGCTCAAACTCTCGAATTTGCTGGCAATTCCACGAGTTCATACATAACTCTCCATGGTATCTAAAGCTTATACATGTCAAATAAACATATTTGGTGTGTTTGGTACGAGGTAAGAACAATACTGAAATTTTCATTAGTGAGATGTGAAAACTAACATTGCAAAGAGCCTTATACTTTGAACCATAGACGTGCATAAAAAAGTTAAAAGACAACATATTAAAGTGTTTAAATCTTTGATGTGAAGGCAAATGTCTCGTAATTGTGTGTAGAAATAACCTTCATATATAATCAAACGTTATTTGTACACCAAAAGCATAGGAACATAGAAATGTTCATTGATAATATTTGTTTCTTTGTTTTGTAATATTTATTTTTTGTTGGGTGATTATTTTGTAGGTAAAAATAGTGAGATTGATATATAATTACCAAGGAAGAGTTGGATACACTCGCCCATATGCATATTGTGCTTTACGATTTGATATTTGTAAATTCCTAAATCTTGTGATGGTTTAAGATTGATCATGTGTAGCAAAAAGATGATGCCAGTACTAGCCAAATTGGGACGTCCTCTAGTTGATTTGTTTTCGTAGATTCACCTTTAAATCTATAAGGTGACATTTGGTTGCCGAGACAAGACTGAAATATAGAGACATAGGGAGAGAGATATACAAGTCAGTCTTATATTCTGTTTGGTGACAGTGTACAAGTCACACTTATTTGTATCTATATCTTGTTTAGTTTAATAGAGACAAGACAGAAAATACACTTCAAATAACTTAAAATACTATTATTGCATTAATTTAATAGAAAAAACAAAAAAAGACACATTATCCTACTTTGAAAGGTTGTGTTCCCGTGTCCCAACAAAACGGAGGTATAGAAAATACACAAATTTTCTGTCTTGAGACACAAATTTTTATGTCTGTCTTAGTAAACAAACAGGATTTTTGTCCTTGTGTCTTAGTATTTCTGTCTTGTCTCAGTAAACAAACACTTCCTAAGGGGATGCTACCCAAATTGCCTTCTGGCTCATCCAACTAACCTATACAAATTAATTTTTGGGTAAAATGTAATGACATTCTTGAGATTTATTAATATAACACTAAATCAAACTAGAGACAAAATTGTACTCCACCCCACTAATTTAACGAGTATGAAATATTTTAAATACTTTCACTTAATTAAAGTGAACTTGAAATATAGTAAATATAAACAGTTGTAACAATTGACATTAATTAAGTGTAAATATTTCAAATAGCATTGCCATGTGATATTCGATGCGAGTTTCCTTAACTTGTGTTAAGGAAAGCAAACACACTGGCAAGTATATTAGGTCGCAACAAGTAATAAAAGTAAGAGAAGAGTGTTGTACCCAAGATGTTTTGCCAAACACAAATGCAATCAATCGAATGTAATTTGTGTAACACCCTAGCTAGCTACCTACTTACGCTTAAGTAGTAAGTAACACTTACTAGTTTGTTACTTCTCAACTGAATTACTTTTAGACTTATTTTTCAAAAATATATTTAGTTGCAAAAATATGGACCACTTTAAAACTTTTCTTATTTTTAAAATCTTTGGATATGAAAACGTGTTCCGTACTCGTAATACAACAAAGCGCAATAACTAAGAAACTCATACACTAGGGGAAACGTCGCAAAAGCCTACTCAATTGCACAAGCATACATTCATTCGCATAAAATAATACATATCAAGTGGTCCAGGGTTCACATATGTCACATGTACACACACACACACACACACACACACACACACATATACATCAAATATAGTCACACATGGGACCTGTAGTGTAGCTACCCCCACAGTCCCATGTAACAAAAATAACATGTACAAAATCCTATTTCTATTTGGCTATTAACTCGCTAGAATAGTTGGACGCCCTACATAAGCTTCAGACCTCAGAGATGATATTTCCCATTCTTGCCACTGCCGAAGGGTTGAATTCATCATTGTGTCTGCTCCCTGAGATCATAAGTAAACGTGGGGTGAGAACTTGCATTCTAAGCGGGTAACTTGTGAGAATAACTCATATTCATTTACTTCTAATCCCGCCACTCAAGGTATCTTTAGATGAAGAATGTAATCACTAAGAATCCCTATTTAATTTTAATCCGTGCTAGTCCCAAGCAGTCTTATCTACTTTACTAGGCCAGGGGGAAATCTTTATTTATCTAGTTCCATGACGCCATATGCTTTTTAAGTAACTCATAGAACCTCTTGTGACATTGTGTCACTCATAGGCATACTTTACTGAACATAAGGAAATTAACTTGTGATACAGAATCACGCTTACTTTTAAAGTAACTTGTGATGCGAAATCACGCTTGATCTTAAAATAATTCATGATACTAAACCAAGCTTGCTCTTTTCTTATCATGCATGTGGGAACTACTTGGGGACCTTTTTATGTAGTCGTCATGAGTTATATCGGGGTACAACCTTCTTTAATTAGGTATTGAGCTCAAACCTTGTAGACACAATCCATGTATGCATTTAGTGTTTGACATGACCATACCATATTAGATGGTGAGGAGCTGTCATAGCGTGACATACCAAAGGGGGAAATATATGTTTAACATGACCATCCCATATTAGATGGTGAGGGATTACCATCATGTGACATACTAAAGGGAGGAATATAAATATCTTCTGCATAATCATCATTAGGGTACGTTGACCGATTTAGTTGGAAAACATCTATAGTCTTTAGTGATTTCATCTACTCTAAGGTTAACCCGACTCACTTGGCCGGTAACCTCCTCATGATGAATCGCTAATTTACATCAAGGCACATAACAAGTACATCAAGTACACTAACATAAACTGACATTAAATTCTATATACACTTGTAATTTCTCATGCAAGCATTCATCATAGAGGTTAAAAGAATTGCCCGGTCGTAGACCAGGGACTTGGAGTCGGGATACTTTGATTTCGTTTTAACCCCTTAATCCCTCTCTTAGACCGAAAGGTCAAACTTTCTCTTAATTCCCAAATTACCCCTCGAGAACCCATAAAATTCCATTTTTGCCCAAAATCCTAATTTTCTCAAAAATTTTATTTATCAAAATGCCGAAGGGTTTAAGACTTTACTCCAAGGTTTTTGATAGCCCCAAACTCATTTTTCCAATTAATTAACCCAAATTTTACTTCTAATTTTCATAATTCTTATTTTGCCCTTTTATACCTGAAAAAGTCGTCTTAGCTCAATTTACTTGAAAAATTTGTAGGGAACTCCAAAAATTTTGAAACTTAACACCCCACTCAATTTTTTGTGTAGACTTTGAAAACGAGATTATTTTTTCAAAATAAAATTTCCTGCATGAAGAAACAGCTCAGCTGAATTTAGTCCACAAATTTTTCACCAGATTTCTAACCCTTCTAGTCAAGATTTTGCAATAAAATTTCCTAAACTAATTCCTCACAACCAAATCCAAATAAAAGCATAAAATATTAGAGTTATCAACTTGCATGCATTCATATAATCAACATCAATAAAAGTAAAGGAGAAATTCGAATTTTCTTAGCCTTTCTCTTGAAGGCGGAAACCTCGATGTCGCGGGGCCAGGACCACCTAAGCTCTCAAAAAACTCGGTGCTTTGGCCTCCAATTTGGAGGACACTTGAAGATGAAATTGGCACTTGGATGAAGATGGTGGCTATTTTCTTGGGTGGTGGTCGGTTTTGGGTGAAAGGAAACCGTGAGGTGGTGGTGTAGAAATTATGGGTGGTGGTAGCTTGGGGGATGGCCATGAGTTGGTAGTGAGCTGCAAAAAGCTGAACATTGGTAATCTGAAGGTGGAATTAGGGAAGTTCTTTTTGGAGTTCTCTTAGAGAACTTTTTTTGAAGCATTTTGTGACTTGTGTTGTTCAAATGGTCTTTAATGAATGAAAATCCCATTTGATGCAAATTAAGGGCTGCATGGCTGGACACGTGTCGTCATGCATGTAAAGTAGCCCATCGAGTGTCACACATAGGTTCCATGCGCAATTCGGGGCGTTTCAAGACCCAAAAAATGCGTTTTTCCTCTGAAAAATCAAAATAGGTTCAAAAAAGTAAAATTAATAATTTTCCTTCAATAAAGGATTTAATACATGTATTTAGAAGGCATGGAAAAAGGCATGGAACAAACTCATTCTTAATGCAACTAATTTGGAAGAGCTTGTTCTAGATGGCGTAGACATGTCTTCAATCATCTTCTTTGATCTCTCTTCATATGGTTGGAGTTGGAGTGCACTGCAATTTGTCGACTGACATCCTATGTTTGCCTAATCTTCAACAACTTACTTTGTCTGATAATGAAGACCTCAGATGTGAACTTCCAAAGTCCAATTGGATCACTCATCTAAGGCTCTTGAATGTTCGTTACGCTGCTTTCTCAGGAGAAATTCCTAGTTCCATTGGTCATTTGAGGTCTCTTGAGCAACTAGGGCTTGGTGGTGGCCAATTTCATGGATTGCTTCCTCTATCTTTGTCCAACCTCACTCAACTAATATAATTGAGTACTAGGGACAACATGCTTAATGGTGAGATCCCTGACATTTTTGACAGTTCACCAAATTAGCATATTTAGACTTTTCTGATAATAACATCCACGATAAGTTCCCAAATTCGATATTTGAATTAAAAAATCTTATGGACTTGCTTTTGTCATCAACTAATTTGAGTGGTACAGTGAACTTTCACTAGTTTTTGAAGTTAAAAAATTTAGAAATGTTAGATCTCTCCCACAATAGTTTTCTCTTTTTTGACATTGATAATAATATTGTTGACAACATCTTACCCAACCTTGTGAAATTAATCTTATTTTCTTGTAATATAGATAATTTTCCTTGATTCCTTGCACGCCTTCAAAATCTGCAATACTTGGATCTTTCTCATAACAAAATTCATGGAAAGATTCCCAAATGGTTAAATGACAATCTCTTATAGACGTGCGTCTAATTTCTTTGTTAACTGCTAGAATAAAATTAAATCTACCATGAGAGAAAATATATTCATATAGTCAATGTCAGGTTTCCTAAAAACCATTGTGCTATATGTAACACCTTAGCTAGCTAATTATGCTTGTCTTAATTAATGCTCAGTAGTTGTCATGTTTTCGCTTTACCTTAAATTTAGACTTAGTTTTATTAAATACTTATTCAAAAAATACATGAAATTTTGAACTTTTTCATAAAAGCATTTTTGAAACATGAGCCATACATTGTGGAACATTAATAAGAGGTAAGTCATGAGAGTACATAGGGGTGTAGAATGACATACAGACATAAATCACGACATACATAAGTACATAACTGAATAACCTCATACATTAATCTTCATAAATATACATTACATCATGGGTCTAACGGCATTCCTTGAGGAGGAAAAAAGATAGCGTAGAAAATCACATAAGGATAGGTTACAGCATAAGGTATGAGCAACTGCATCAACTAAACAAGACGTATAGTAGGAAATGTCAAAGAATCGCTCCTTAGAAAAACTCTGGACTTGCGAGATGATCGCTTGACATGATGGCTCCTAGTTGATTCCAAGTTATCCCATGATGTGATCGGATTCACAGATGTCATGACCAATTCGTTGGAACCTAGAACCATATGTGGATTGGGATGAGAAAATAAGTTTCCTGAGTGGATCTCTAGGCAATAGCTAGGTGTCAATGCATAGGGTTATGCCATTAAGGTCATCTCTAAGTGAAAATGTATCAAGGTTGGATCAACTATTTATTTGAACCTAGTCCCGAACGATTACCAATTAACCTGATCTTTTCTTTACCCTAACACTTACAAGTAGGAATAAAAGCATAGAATCTAACCAACACATCATAATACTAAAACAATGTAAAGAATGCCATGCATGAGTGTGTTATGAATTATTCTTCTTTGTTATACGCATTCTTTGTACCCTTCGATATGCCTGGAAGTTAGTTATCACCTGAGGACATACAATTTTTCCGTGGTGGCGAACCACAAATACTGACTATGTCACACATGATCGAAGGAATTTTATCTTTTTTCCTTTCAGTACACTTGTGATAAATAGTTGAATGGTTGCTTGATAACATATATAGAAAGAGGGATTATTTGATGCATTGATAATGAAAAGATCATTTTAATGTTTTCAAACTATAAAAATGAGAAGATAACATGTGTACATTAATCTTTGTTCATTTTAGATTAATGTATTTTTTATACCGAAATATAATTATGTGAAATTCTTGTTATGCTTTTGTAATCTTTCCTCCACAACCTGGATTTTATGGATCTACCACTGCCTATATAAAGTTATTCTTTAGTCCCCATAAGATTGTCACAAAAAAAAAAAGACTCTGTAAGAACCAATCTTCGATGTTTTGATTATGAGGATTGTAGACATTTTTTAGGAATGGGGTACATTTACCTCTAAGGGTTTGTAAGTTGAGTTTAATAGGGTAAGGAAGACAGGAAAAAGGCTTTGGGCAGTTTTATCATTTTTTTTCTTCAAAATATCTCAAAATCCTCCTTCACCCCCATTTTCTAGTTTCCTTAAAATGAGGGTTTTAATTCTATGAAACAAGGATAAACTAAATCCTCTATATCCTTTCATTTCTTTACCCTCATTCACTTTTCACGTCTATTATTTCCTTTCGTTCCTAACTTACAATTACAACATAAGAGTCGAACTCAACTCCATGTGAGATTACCAAAGTGGGTTTTACCACCTAGTTATTGCGTTGTATGCTAGATATTTATTATATGAGTTATGTTATTTGTACATAAAATTGTTATATTTCAAGTGTGAATGTTAAAGTCTCATATTGATGAAATTTAGATTAAGTAAAGAGTATATGTTTAAGAAGATCCATAAACACATTGCCTTCAGGTTTTGGGTCAAGACGTGGAACCCAACCCGTTGTTTGTTTCCTACTTAGCTCATTTTTTTATTTGTTTAATTCTCTTTCGATGTTAAGCTCCTCCTCAGCACTTTATGGCCAACAAAAATTTCAAAGTTAAAATACAATTACATTTCTCTCACGTCAATTACAACATTTCTCTCACATTAATATACACAACATTTTTTTTATCTTGATCTCAATACTCACCCACACTCACATTCATATTGTTAAGGAAAAATAATAGGGAAATTAACAGTAAATTTGTTAAGTTAGTTAAAAGGCAGTTAGTTAGCTTATTTAACATGTGTTGTATTGTTAGCATTGCTTGCTGTGCAAGCTACTCTTGCTGCTTGCTGTATATATACCAGAGATTGCCATAACAATCTCAAGTTAATGAAATCATTGATTTTCACTCCAACTATCTCTAGTTTCAGTTTTCTGTTATGCTATCAGTTGGTATCCATCGCTTCCGCTCTCTCTCCTGCATTTTCTTGCATTTTCCTTCTCTTTCTCGCGGTTTCTTGCTTGTTCATCCTTGAACATTCATCGCGATCAACTTCTCTCTTTTTCTCATGGCGACTGGTGCGTCCGATTCTGGTGCCTCCAGCACTCCAACATCTGATCCTGCCACTGATTCATCTTCTCCATATTTCCTCCATCCTAGTAAAAATCTGTCTCTAGTTCTTGTCACATCGTTGCTTAGTGGTGCCAATTACCACAGTTGGGTTCGCGCCATGCGTATGGCATTGTTCTCCAAGAACAAGATCAAGTTCGTCGATGGCTCAATTGTTGCACCCAATGTGGATTCTCCTCTCTTTGGCCCCAGGGAAAGATGCAACCATATGGTGCTTTCCTGGCTTATCCGATCCATAGATCCTCCAATTGCACAGAGCATTCTTTGGCTTGACAAAGCCTATGAAGTCTGGACTGAACTCAAGGAGCGTTTCTCGCAGGGTGATCTTCTGCGCATTGCTGATTTGCATGAGGAAATCGCCTCCTTGCGCCAAGGTGATTCTACTGTAACTAAGTTTTTCACTGACTTAAAGGTTTTGTAGGATGAGATAGATATATTCCGACCAATGCCTGTGTGTAAATGCTTTGTCAAATGTGCCTGTGGTGCCTTTCTTGAACTTAGGACACGATTGAATGCCGATCGTGCTATTAAGTTTCTCAAAGGACTTAATAAGCCATTCAATCCGGTTCGATCTCAAATTCTCCTGATGGAGAATCTTCCACCTCTGAACAGGATTTTTGCCTTAGTAATACAGCATGAACGGCAATTGGCTTATGAAACCAATGATGCCAAAGTCAGTTTGAACTATGCTGCTGATACTCAGAAGAAACAACACTATGACCAGGCAAAAGGCAAGAATACTGGCAAGAAGTGTTCCTTCTGTGGCTACCGTGGCCATACGGTTGAAGAATGTCACAAGAAGCACGGGTATCCTCCACGGTACAAGTCAAGAAAAGCCACTGCTAATGCTGTGAGTGGCACGGATGCGTCTCCAATGCAATCCACTGATGCTTTTCACTTCACAGCAGACCAATACCAAAGCTTGCTTGCTTTGATTCAGAGGCCTGCTCCTAACCAGGCTCAAGTCAACATGGCCCATGCTTCTTCTAGCCATGGCTCACCCTCTTCAGGTAACATATGGCTTTTGGATTCTGGTGCATCCCATCATATATGCTCCTCTTTATCTTTCTTTCAGACATATCAAGAGCTTTCTCCACCAATTGTCATTAATCTCCCCAATGGTGAAGTGCTCCACTCCAATTATGCTGGCACTGTTCCTCTATCTCCAACTCATTACCTGACCAATGTGTTGTATTTGCCTTGTTTTCAATTCAATCTAATTGCCATAACAAGGTTGTGCAAGGATTTGGATTGTAAACTTACATTTTCTTCTGATACATGTCTAATTCAGGACATCCACAACTCGAACCTGATTGGAACTGCTAGAGCTAAGGATGGTCTCTATGTCCTAGATGGACCTTTACCTAGTTTTGTTTCAAATAAGATTGCAGTTGCAGTAAATTCAATTTCTGAGAGAAAATTTGATCTTTGCCATTTTAGATTAGGTCACATAGGTACTGAGAAGATGAACCTAATTTATGATGTATATGCATTTGTTCCTCCTTGTAAAAATGCTAAACCTTGTAATATATGCCATTTCTCTAAACCAAAGGCTTTGCCTTTCCCTTCAAGTAATTCTGTTTCTGCTGCTGTATTTGATCTGATTCACATTGACATTTGGGGTCCTGTTCCTGCAATTTCCATACAAAGATACAAATATTTTGTGACCATTGTTGATGATTATAGTCGCCATACTTGGCTTTATATGCTTAGGACAAAAGCTGAGGCTTCCCATGCCCTCAAGAGCTTTGTTCTTCAGGTTCAAACTCAGTTTGGCATTGTTGTCAAGTGCATAAGATTAGATAATGGACCTGAATTTAGCCTCAAGGAATTCTACAGTTCAAGAGGAATTATACATCAGCTAAGTTGTGTGGAGACTCCCCAGCAGAATGCCATTGTTGAAAGGAAGCACCAGCACCTCCTCAACATGACAAGGGCCCTCCTAGCTATTCCAACCAAACTTGCCCCCTTGTTTCTGGTCCTTTGCAGCTGCTCAGGCATGCTTCCTGATCAACAGAATCCCAAGCAAAGGGTCTGCCAATGTTTCTCCCTACACCAGGTTACATAACAAACTCCTCGACCTGAGTTTTTTGAAAGTTTTTGGCTGCCTTGCCTATGCAAATTCCCTACATAGAAATAGATCCAAGCTGGATCCTAGGGCAAGGAAGTGTGTTTTCTTAGGGTATAAAAATGGTGTGAAAGGGTTTCAGCTGTATGATATGCATTCCAGGGAAATATTTGTTAGCAGGAATGTCTTTTTTTTATGAACACTTCTTTCCATATCATTTGGATGCCACTTTCCCACAGCAACCATCACAAGAACCTATTTTCCCTGCTGATCTTCCTACCCTTGTCACTGACCCTGTTGCCACAAGGCTTGATTCTGACCCTGCATCCTAGGTTCCCACACCTGCAGCCCCACCAACACAAGTTGTTTCACAAGCTGAGCTTCCTCCTAGACAGTCCAAAAGGTCCAGGCATCCACCCTCTTACCTGCAGGACTATCATTGCAACCATTCACAATAGTTCCTGTGATAAGTCACCTTCCACCATTCACTCTCTGCACAATGTCCTGTCTTATGCCAACCTGTCCCCGAGCCACAGAACATATGCCTGTGCCATCAGTACACAAGTTGAACCTTCCAAGTACAGTGATGTTGTCAAAGAGCAATGTTGGAAAGATGCCATGAATGCTGAGATCACAGCACTGGAGCAAAATTCCACATGGAAGCTGGTTGATTTACCTGAAGGGAAAAGTCCAATCGGTTGTAAGTGGGTTTATAAAATTAAACTTAAGGCTGATGGATCAATAGAAAGGTACAAGGCTAGGCTAGTTGCTAAGGGTTATACTCAGACACATAGGATTGATTACATGGACACATTCAGTCCGGTTGCAAAAATGACCACTGTCAGGCTGTTGTTAGCTTTGGCTGCAATCAAAGGATGGCATTTACAGCAGCTGGATGTTAATAATGCATTCCTCCATGGTGATTTGCATGAGGAGGTTTATATGAAACTACCCCAAGGGTTCAAATGCTCTAAGCCAAACCAAGCCTGCTTGCTTTTGAAGTCTCTATACAGCTTGAAACAGGACAGCAGGCAATGGTTTTCTAAGCTCTCCAATGCCCTCCTGTCTCTTGGTTTCACTCAATCCCTATCTGACCATTCTTTGTTTCTCAAGCTCACAGAGAAATCATTCACTGCTCTTTTGGTTTATGTTGATGACATTATCCTAGCAAGTGATTCTTTGGATGATATTCAATCCATCAAAAAGTTTCTGGACAACAAATTCCGTATCAAAGATTTGGGGGACCTAAAATTTTTCCTTGGTCTTGAGGTAGCTAGATCAGCCACAGGAATTTCAGTTTCCCAAAGGAAGTATGCTTTGGAAATACTCTCAGATGCTGGAATGATTGGCTGCAAACCACTTCACACTCCAATGGTTGCCTCTCAACGTTTATCAAAGTCTATGGGGACACCACTTGAAGATCCTGCTGCATACCGTAGGCTCATTGGCTGCCTGATCTATCTCACTACTACACGGCCAGACTTGGCTTTTGTAGTTAACAACCTTGCTCAGTTTATGTCTGCACCCACTGATGTGCATCAAGCTGCAGCAACCAGGGTGCTTCGGTTCATCAAATCCAGTCCAGGCTTGGGTCTGTTTTTCCCTTCCAACTCCTCTATCCAACTAAAGGCGTTTTGTGATGCTGATTGGGCTGGATGCCCGGACACTCGTAGATCTACAAACGGTTTCTGTGTATTCCTGGGGAACTCTCTCTTAAGTTGGAAATCTAAGAAACAGTCCATCGTTTCTAGATCTTCCTGTGAGGCTGAGTATAGGTCACTTGTTGCTGTCTCATGTGAGTTGCAATGGCTTGCATACCTATTGCATGACTTCAACATTACCCCGAGCAATCCGGCTGTGATTTTTTGTGATAATCAAGCTGCCATACAAATTGCTCATAATCCGACTTTCCACGAGCGCACGAAACACATTGAATTAGACTGTCATCTAGTTCGAGAGAAGATCCAAGCTGGCTCATTCGGTTGCTTCCCATCTCCACCAAGCTACAGCTGGCAGACATCATGACCAAACCCGTTGCTCCTACTGATTTTCGTTCATTTCATTCCAAACTTGGCATGTTGAACATTTACACTCAACATACAGCCACGTTTGAGGGGGGTAATAGGGAACTTAACAGTAAATTTGTTAAGTTAGTTAAAAGGCAGTTAGTTAGCTTATTTAACATGTGTTGTATTGTTAGCATTGCTTGCTGTGCAAGCTACTCTTGCTGCTTGCTGTATATATACCAGAGATTGCCATAACAATCTCAAGTTAATGAAATCATTGATTTTCACTCCAACTATCTCTAGTTTCAGTTTTCTGTTAAAAAACACAACAAATATACTATATTTATACTATGTCTATACATTAATTAGTGGTGCAAATAATATTTCAGTACTTAAGTGCCCAACGATATGAGCCATACGTCTAAGGTCCACATGGATTCCGATCAACCCAATGACTTAACCCACCAACTCAACTCAATATAATATTTTTGGATTGGGTAAGTCGTTAGGTATGTTCATGTTCAACCGATGAACCCCGACCCCTAATAGGTTTGGGTAGTCAATTTTAAAATTAAACCCATGTACCTAACCTGAAAACCAGATTTATTATTTTATTTTTATTTTAAAAACTTTTACGTTATTTTAGGTAAAACCACTTTTCTTTCATTATTTTTTTCATCTATTTCAAAACCTTCTCCTTCAGTTTCTCATCTCTGCCCAAGTATGCACCAACCCCCTCAATCCTAACTACGTTGTCGTGATGATTCTTTGCCATTGCTAAAACTCCTTGGTCTCCTTTTAGCAGATGTTGTCTCTATTGGATTATTTGATGAATCTTCTTTGCAATAGAAACACCAGGGCCACAACTCTTCATTCTATAGTTGCGACTATATTTGCAGTCACGAGCCACTAATAATTCCTTCTTCTTTGTGGATCTTAGGTCCTCGACCTTGGTTTGGATTTTCGAGTTCATTGGATCAAGTCAATTTGTTTACACACCTAGATAAAAATGAAAATTTGTAATTTTTTTAATGTTGTTCTTACCCATACAATTCAACTACTTGATCCAATTTTTAAAATTGCACTATACTATGTGTAAAATTGCACTCCATCTAATTTTTTATTGTAATTGATCATTAATGACATGTTATGTTTCTGTTTTCATTTTCAAAAGTTTGTGAAAAAGATAGTAAAAATAGTATAACAATAAATATTTTATTAAATATTTTTTTTCACTATTTCCTTCAAGGAAATTAAGAAATAAGAAACATATCTCCTCGCTCTTTTTTTTAAAAATAAAACCATAATGATATTACATTTATTTTTAAGAGTTAACCGACAAATTGGTTGTCAAGAGCTAATAGCTCAAGTGATATTTCCCTTGGTCCTATGCCAAGAGTCATGTGTTCGAATCTTTTAGAGGAGGAAAAAAACAAAAACAACCAATGATCTCTATCTCAAAGGTTAAGCTAGACGTGCCACTGCATAGTTCGTGTGTTCGAGCCTGTGAGATGGAGTATACCGTTTGATCCAGACATTGAGTTAGCAGTCATGCTTGCTGAGGTGTACAAGCTATTCTAGTGGGCCTTGGATAAACTAATTAAACAATATGTAATGACTTTAGCAGTGTAGAAATTTTTCCTCAAATCTAATCATCCACTTTGGCTAGAAATTCTCCACCATCCCCTTATCCACTAGACATTCACATTCTCACCGGTATCCACATATTCTAAAAAATATTATTTTTAATAATAAAAAATAACAAAAAAAAAAGAGAAAAATTCACCTAACAAAACCACAAAATGTCTTCATAAGCCTCATAAACTTCATCATTCTCTTACAACATCAACAATATAACACCCAACAAAGACAAACAATATTTCTTAAGAAAGCATCAATTATAAAAAAAAAAATAATGTTTCTTAAGAAAATGCCCAACAAATAAAACACCAAATGTATTCGTGATACTGTTAAACTTCATAATCTTCATGCTTGAGCTTGAGTATGGATTACTTAAAAAAAAAAGAAAAAGAGACAAACTTATCCCAAGTCTTAAAGAAAGAAAAAATTAAGAATCTAATATGCTCTTACCCTAGAATCAGCATCGCTTACATCTTTTAAATGATTAGATTTCAAGCATAATTTTATTTTAATTTTTTGGTATTTTTTTATTTTATTTATTGGAAATAATTAAAAGTAATATATTAAATATAATAACTATGAAATTACTTAATTACCCCTCAAATTCAAGTATCCATCAGATCAAGTTGCATGTTCCTATCTCCATCTCATTTTTATCCATGAACAGACTTTTGTCTCCATATCCATCCTCACAAACAAAAAATATCTGCATTCGGGTATCCATTATCAAGTATATCCGCAAATATCCACACGATTCGATATTCATTGCCATCCCTAGGTGCGACCATTAGATTGTTATATCAAATATCAAATAAGAAATAAAATATTGTATGAATAAATTAATTAATAAAATAAAATTATAATAATATTTAGTAATAAATATATATTTAAAAAATAATATTTAACATAAAAATAAAATTTTAATAATGTAAAATATTAATTATTTAAATAAATGAATGAATACTTAATAATATTAATATGCATATAATTCTACATAACAAAAGTAATTTTTTAAAAAATAATGATTAATAATATTATACTTTTTTATATATTATTATTTTTAATTAAATTAATTTAAAATTTAAGTAAACAAGAAAAATTTACTTTACAAATCAAAATTGTAAATAGTAGAAAATAGTGAATGTTGATAATAAATATAATTATTTATTTTACGTGAAATATAATTATTATTAATAGATAATTAAATGATAATACTTATTTGAAATTTATATTTAAGTAATGCATAATTTTTTTATTTTTTATTTTATAATTTTTTATTAATCATAAACTATTTTTTTATAATTAAAATTATTTGTATTGTGAAGAATGAATTATATAATTTATATAATATAATACAATATCTTATACGAAATCATATCAAACATTGTTTAATAGTAAAAATTTATTCGACCTTATATTATCGGACCTTATACTATCGGCCCTTACCCTATTAGGTATACCAAACGGGCCCATAATAACTTTTTGTATAGTCTCTTGAAATTTAAAATATTATTGAAATTAATTCTTTGCATGAATAAATTAGTCCTTGAAAATTGGTCTTGTATTAGATATTACATCTTTAAAAAGATTATTTCAAGAAATTCAGTTTACATTTGATAGTTTAAAATAATTTTACATTGTTAGTTAGTAGAAATGCAATAAAATGTCAAATCATACATGTAACTATCCATCATAATAGTTAATCACTATGATTTGGCATTTTTTTTATATTTCTATTGATCTAAAATATTATGTTTAGATTTTTATTTCTCAAGAATACATTTGTTCATGATAATTTTTTCTGAACTTTGTTCATGAAATAATATTATGATGACAATCATATTTCATAATTTTAAGATAATCATACTCGCTTATTAAAAAATATTAATAATATACTAGTATTCAAAAGATTTATATTGATTCAACAAATTTATCCTTTTTATTTTACTCAATTATTTTTATTAAATTCTTTCTATTAAATAAAAATAAAATAAAGAAATAAATAATTAATATTATGTTAAAATTTTAAAATGACAAATATTTATCGATTTTTTTAAAAAAAAACTCTTATTTATAGTCAGGGAATACTTATAAAGGGTTAAAATAATTGTTTCTATTTATTGAAGAAAAACATTGACCGTTTTAGACTTCAAGTAAAATAATAAAGACCGTTTACCCCAAAGAAATTATCAAAGTTTTTTTTTTGTGTTGCCATGGTCTTTAAGTGCAAACTTTACATGGCCCCCACATGTAACCTTTTTCAATAAAGCCAGAGGGTCCCACACACCCAGACCTCTACAACATTTGTCATATTCTGCTCAATATGCCTATGGGCTCTGCCAATGCCACGCCCTGCATATGCACTCTCTCCAAAATTCCCCTATTTACCATTCCAAATTAATTTCTTTATGATTTACACAAATCTTAACAGATTTTTAAATATGTAAAATAAGCACTTGTTAAAATTTTAAAAAGTAGCCGATTAGAGACAGATTAGGTATATTGGTTGTCATGGTTATTAAACTCTCGAGTTAACTCGTAAACTCTTACGAGTTTACGATTTCACTACACAAAACGAGCTAACACTCATGTAAACTCTTTTTTGGTAAACTAATAGGAATTTAAGTAAACTCTCAATTTTACTAGCGAGTTTACGAGTTTTAAGATTTTACCTCAAGATATATAAATTTGATAATTTTTTTAGATACTTAGTTGACTTTGTGTGTATTAAACAATATCCATTGAGTTTACTAAGTCGATTTTATATATTTATCATAATTGAGCTATATTTTATCAAACTATAAAGTAATACATTACAGAATAAAATATGACATAATTAAGTATCATGCATTAAGGTATATTTTATGTTTTTTTTCATTTATTTTATTTTAAAGTTAACATTATTCAATGTCAATTATGAATACAAAATTTAACCATGTTTAGTTCCTAATTATATTGCTTATAACATATATTTTTTATATATGTAAACTCTTACGAGTTTACGATTCGAGTTTACTGAGCCTTCATGAGTTTAATTAAACTGTAACACCCCTACTTTCAGTCTACGCGATCGTCGTAACACTGATTATAGGGTTGTTATCTTCATTGGTTGGGTTACTATTAGCCCCTACTTTCACTTTGCAGATATTGATTATGCGAAAATATGGACTGTTTTGAAAACCGTTCTCGTACTGTATCAGTTTTAAACTAGGAGCCGTGTGTGATCAAGGAAGCATATTTATACAAACGCCGACGTATATGGCAGTTAAGGTGATAATATGCCAAAAAGAGTATAAGTATACATATAAGTACAACTAAGGTCCAAAATGTAATTACACATCACGTACTAATAAGTAGTTACACAAAAAGTTATCAAAAGTCATAGATCATTACATAAAATATATATCATTCTAACGCGAACATCGTCACTGTGCTCCGGTCTTGGAACTGTCCTGTCGCAATCGTGCGTCGCCTATCACGCATCTCGCTCGTCAATCCATTCGCTTTGCATGCCTGGACCCATAAGGAGTGAGGGTGAGAACTCTTCGTCCTCAGTGGGAGTCCCTAGCATTACCTATCGTTTCATTACTCCGTTTTCTTCTAGGCCACTCAGGAGATCTCTAGGTGTTCATGTATACTAAGTCCCTACTGATTATTATCTTTGTCTAGGTCCTGAATGGCTTTATCTACTTTACTAGATGATCCGGGCATCTAGTCTTTCTTATCTAGGTTCTCATGCTTATTAACTTCCTTCGAGTATATATATAGGCCGTCTCGAGCATTCTCTTGACGGTACTTACTTAACACATAGACTTACATACAATTACTCATCATATACTTATGCATCACATATTCATTCATCACATATTCATTTATCATAGGTCTTATGCATGGGGGAAACTGAGGGTCTCTTACGCATACCAGCTCACCCGGGTTAGCATCCTTCTTCTCATTCTTTATCATCTTTGTGCTCTCGAGTCCTTCCACTCTTGTAACCGTGGCCTTCCAGTTACAACCTGCTTCTAACTCTCTATTGATGACGATCAGGCAGCGCTCTAACCTGGATGGTTGCGATCCACCAATGCAACTAGGGTCATTATCGCACATCAATAGAGATAACCATCCATCTAGTGGGATGGTGAGGGGCTGGCCCTTGCGACGCAGCCAAGCGTGGACTCACTTATCGTCATCATTACATCATCATCATAGCTTAGGTGTGACGTCACCCTCATCATTTATCATTTCTTTCTTTCTTTCATTCTTTCTTTTCATTTCTTTCTTTCTTGCCCTTCTTTTCTTTTAACACCATTGACCAATCCATCTTGTTGGACTGGTGAGGGGCATGTCCGTAGACGTGCCAAGAGAGGGATTGCCTATCATATAACTACATACTAACTGCTAAGGCATACCAGACCCTTGTGGTCGGAATCCTTCTTTAGATATCATGGTTCCCTAAGGTTCGATTATGCTCTTCTTATAGAATTAGGTGATGACATCTAGTTATCTACGATCGTCCTAACTCATAATGACGGCCGAATCCTCATAATGCATGCTATTAGAAGCATAACCCATAATTACATAGTTATTACAATCTTTAAAATTATCATTATTGCTTTATAGAAAATATCACGAAATGATGGTTAATAATTTTATGTACTATATTAATATATCAAATTATACTAACAGTAGCTGTAGTATCTTAGCAAATGATTTAGTATACTACTTTGATATGACATCATAAATTATGTTTAAATATTTCTCTATCTTGCAAATAGTTCAATATGTTTTAATATACAGATAAATATGTTAATAAAATATAAGTAAGAATTAAGGACTAGAAAATATATAGCATAAAAAAATGTTAGCAATATAACATAATAAGCAACGATAGTAAAAGTACTAAATAGTAGAAACAGCATAGACTAATTGTCTTGAATAATAAAACAACATTTAGTTATATTTTACATTATAAAATCATCTTTATTTAAAACAGACGGTTTGATAAAATCATCCATATAAATCAAAGCTAACTATACAATACACACTCAAGATTAACATATAATACATTATGAATAGTATACAAAAAGTTGCACCAGTTGCACATACCCAACTGAGGCTTCCTTACACTGTTCCAACACATATCGTTATATTTTTCTAACTTCAAAATTTCATAAAATCATCTTCACATCATTATTTCTATATTTTCTACATAATATTTTCTAAGTCAGTTTCTCAAATAACAACACATAAAATAGCATAACAAAATCACATAGATAGTAGATTTAGGGTTACCCACCTCCAAATCCAGTTTGTAAACAATAGAAGTGAAGAAAAAAATTCCATGAATACTTCCATGATGATCCTACTATTTTTTTGGCGTCCAGCATCACATCAGCAGGGCACAAACGGCACCAACAGAGAAAGAGAGACGAACAGAACGAAAGGAACTGAAGCACAAATGCTTCAGGGCATGCCTATTTATGGGCAGCTCACCCACCTTCCTTGCTTAATTAATATATATGTATTATTATATTATATTATTTATATTATTATTATACTATAAATATCTATTAACCTTATCCCATTTTCTTTCTTCACGTTTTTTTTTCTCTTTTTTTTTTTCTCCTTTCTTTGCTGGCAGTGGGCATCCTTAGACTTGGACAATGGTCATGGCCATGTAGTGAATTTTGATGATATTTGATTGCGTTTTATCGTTTAAAGTCTTAGTGTTTTGCTTATGGTTATCTGAAAAATATTTTGGATGTATCATCGTGATCTACTAATTTTTCTTATTAGTAGTTTAATTCCGGTTGAGGTATTCTTGAATTTATTTTTAGGTTAGTGTATTTTATGAATTCCTTTGAGTATTAATTAAATTTCAGTAATGACCCCAATCGACCCAAATCTCGTGAAAATCTCGCGAGATTGGGAAATCACTATTTTGACGGATATTTTTAGGAATTAAATTTAATAATTTAATTTTTCAGTCTTAATAATTAACTTACATTTATTTATTACGCGAAATCTTTGTAAGAGAAAAATCTGGGATGTTACATAAACTCTAGAGTTTGACAATCTTGTTGGTTGTTTTTATTTTATTTTTCCAGTGTCACCCTACCCTACACTCTCATTTTTTGTGACACAAGTTCAATTATTATATGTTGATAACACAATTTTTTTAATATCAATTAAATTATGAGTTTAATTTTTGTTTATTAATAGTATAATTTTTTATTTTTAATTAATTAAATTTTATTACATTAAGTAATTTTTTAATCATTTAAAAATTATATATATATATATTAAAAATTTATTTAGATAATAATGTAAATTTTGTTATTAAATAAACATAAAAATTATATGCATAATTTTTTAAATAATAAATAAAAAAATTACATTTTTTTACGTATTTATTAATATTTAATTGAATGTAGTTTAATTGCAACAATAAACCTTATTTTAAATATTAAAAAAATAACCAGTTAGAGAGAGCGCAGGGATATATTGACCATTCGATTGTTTTGTTTTTTTTTTTAATTTTTTTTTTTTTAAAATTTTGGATGTCACTCTTCATTTATTTATTTACCGATTGCCGATTAACTCAGCCCCGATTAACTTAGAGAGAGCGCATTATTATCAGTTTTTGTGACAACTTGGGGGCACACCCTGGCACTGGTCCCCTTTTTCTCTCTCTGCTGAGTTCACTTTCTTTCTTTCTAAATCACTTTATAAATCACTTTCTTTCTTTCTTCATGGTTTGGTGTTTTCGGTAACAGTAAAGCTTAACAGAGAAGAAAAATGGAGGGTAGGCTTCCCTTCTTCCTGTGCTACTCTCTCACACTCATTCTGCTACTCCTCTTGCCTCTCTCCTCAGCCCCGATGCCAAGTAACTACCCTTCTTCTTCTTCTCCTTCTTCT